>CM021103.1:368311527-368550585 GCA_007115665.2 Sequoiadendron giganteum | reverse complement strand
ACATAAGGCAAGTAGTGTTGGCATAAGACTAAGTTGCAATGTGAATAAATTTAAATTGAGAAGAATAATATTTGTGTAAAGTAATTTAGAACTAATAATGCTCATAGAGTAATTCATAATATATCTAATCATAACTAGGTCATATAAAATTGTGATATATTAAATATTAACATGTAAGATGAATTTACAAGTTCAATATGGTAATGAAAGAAATTGTATAATTCATGGTAAAATGTCTATAAGTTTAAAGTTAGAATGGATGTACCTGGTAACAATAAATTGGTTGCAAGATAAGGAATTAAGGTAATAGGGACGATGTAACCCCACATCTCTATCCATATATTTCATTTTAACTAAGATGAACAAGACTTATTAAGTTACACTCTAGACACTACATAAACAGTAGTATATTTAATTGTGGCAATTGGGTATAATTTAGTTGATTATTATTTGATATGACATATACATGTCCTAACATGAGGAATATAGCTCTGTATATCTTTCAAACATAGGGCTTGATCATATATTGTTCGAGAGGAGCCCTATATGCTACTATTGGATTAATAGTGAAGCAGCCCTAATAGTAAGGGGCCCATGATGTTAGAAATATTAGAATTGATGTTCGAAGGAATTTTGTAACGGAGAAGAGTGAGTTGGATTAAACATATTAGGATTTGCCAAGCATTGGGTTGCTTTAAAAATGCTTGATAACTTGTGCATGATGACAAAACCATACTTCTCCCTCCCTTCATCGCTCTCTCTCCCTCTCTCTCTTCCTCTCTATCTCACCTCTCTATATCTCTTTCTCTCCCTCTCTCTCTAGATTATTCATGGTTTAGGGTTTAGGGCCTAGCATTTAGGGTTTAGTGTTTATGATGGAGGGTTTAAATATTTTTTTTAAGCTTTAGTATTAAATTATTAATGTTAAGTTTAAGGGTTTACTGAATAAAGTTTAGGGTTTAGGGTTTAAGATTTATGATGGAGGGTTTAATGTTGAGGGTTTATGGATTAAATCTATTTTTTTAAGGTTTTAGTGTTAAAAATATTAATGTTAGGTTTTAGGGTTTAGTGTTTAGGGTTTAGGGCCTAGCGTTTAGGGTTTAGTAGTGTTTAGATTTTAGGCTTAGGGTTTAGGATTTAGGTCCATATAGCCCACTAGAATAAGTACTCATGGTTTCTCAAGTCAATGATTAATTCTAAATGCTTAAATGTAAGAAAAGTAATTGCAATACACAAATTCAATAATTTAAAATGTTAACACCTTTCTCATCATGTGTGTCGGTGCATGTATCATTCATATGAATCACTTCCTCATTATTTTTATGAGTTCTTAAATATGTTTTCCATGTTCATTATTCATCCCTTGCCCATTCATGGGTTAAAGAATGTCCCATTATGTTCTTGTGATAGTCTTGTATTTAATGTGCTCTTCATTGTTTCCATACATTGTTCTTGAAAATGTGTGAGTATATTCGTGTTACTCTATTTTAACAATGTCGATCACATTAGTTGGGAGGTTGTTATGTCCCTTTGGTTTGGAGCTTGCATCTTTATGGAGCTTGGATAGTTAATCTTCAACTTTCTTATTTTTATTATGTTAAAAGTGAATCTACAAATCGTAGGAGAATGTTCTTTAATTATATTTAGAAGTTACACCAAAATATTAGTGCTTGTATTCTATGAAATTATATAAGAATTTACGATCTATTTCAAATAACTTAATTTTAGGAAAAATGAATATTGAAGATATTAAAATAAACATTTCATATTATTTTTATATTTTATCTAATCAATGTTTCAGTTTATAAATATAATATCTATAAAGTTTTCTACCATTTCTTATACTAAAAATGTGTGGGAATGAATTCCAAAGAAAAGTCATCTTTGATCATTTTTAATTTGTGACAACCAAGTTTGTCGGTTTACCAATATAAATTCATGAATAGTTGAAAGTGGCAAATGGAAGTTTGTCATGGTGAACATAAACTCATATTCATCACAGCAAATGAAGAATTTAGTTGTTGGCTTGTAACGGCAAACTCATCACAAAATATTCAATATGATCTTTTTGTTGGCGTTTTGCAAAATCAAATTTGTTTGTGTTTTTAGCTCATTTTTTATCAATGCTTTGGGATGGTATAGGATTAATGTTTTAGTTTACTCACTTCTTTGTAAGAAAGAATGAAGGGTTGATGAAATGAACGTAGATTTCCTCTTTTCATTTATGATGTCATTTTGGTACTTTTATTAATATCTGAAAAACATATCCAAAAATTGCATTAACCCAAATCATCAATTATGATTTATTAAGAAAACATTGACATCCTTATTCACAATTAAAATCTATCATAAAACAATGTTACAAATCTGTTCACACGGAATGGAAGACAAAGAATTAGATGATAAAATTTAAGTATTTGGTTTAGGGTCTTAAAGCAATAAAAATAAAACAAAAAACAATCTTTTTGCGACCTTTGAAAAATGCCCCTAAAAGACAAATCCAAGGTTAATTCTCAAGAAAATAAATTTAAATCATAGTCACTCATACTAGCAAAGAGAACTAAATAATAACATAAAAATGAATTATAAATATCATAAAATACAACATAGATCACAAAAGGGTTGTCTTGGACAATCTAAACCAAGGCATTTTCAATTTGCCCAAAACATATTCAAGTCTCATTACTTCGCAATGTGGAATGGAATTTTTGAATTTGCCCAAAACATACTAAGTCTCATTACTTCATAATGGAATAGTAATTCCGGTACCATATTAACCAACCTATTATTTCATACACTCAATGCATACATTAAACCCATCATGAAAATAAAAGTCAAGACACTAGTAATATATTACAACATCTTTTGACTTAACAAATGTATAGCACATATAATTTCCATCTCAATTAATCTACAATTATATAGAAATACTACAATAATAATCAATTAACCCAATCTCATGACTAAATAACTTACACCTCCAACAAAATTAGCCATATTAAATTCAATCATTAAATTGCCTAATCCGAATTACCTAAATAAATTTATTATTCCTATTAAATTACTTTTATTGTTCATGTTTTCAATCCAAAATCACATAACTTGCTTGACTCAGTAAGCATTATAAATCTCAAACACCATAATTAACATCGCGAGCAAAGTTAGAAAATAATATCACTTTATATAAAACAATAACTATCTAACATTTTCATGGGTTTTTGCTTAACATCGAATCAATTAAAAAACAACATTAAAGAGTCGCATTATATATTTTTTTAGGCAGGCAAGATAACATCACCAATCAAGAAGCACCCAAACTAGAAAAGGGTGATGGGTAGAGCCATAAGAGAAGAAATGGTAACAATCTAAAATAGAAGAAGTCAAGCCAATATAGAAACATGCTATCATTTCGACGTGCATCCTACCATACACTCCACGATTCATAATTATTTAAATTCATAACCATTAATATATAAAATCACCAGTACAACCAACAATAGGATCACCATCATCCCAATCCCTAACTATGGTTAAATCATAGTTTAATACTGATTAAACAAACATCAATACATTAATCGTAAGGGTTATTTACCAACAGGGTTTACAAACAAATTAAAATTAAAATTGGGATCGATAAAAACAGTATAATACATCAAATGTTAAAAAAGATTTCACATGCCATGACTCAAATAACTAATAACAAGAAGTCGCGTGCAACTAAGGCCACAACATGGTTGGACCTTACAGTTGGTTCTATAACCATTGTGAAACCTTCCAAATTGTTACAATAATTTTGTCAAGGGTTGTGGCAGTTACAGGTCGCTGCAGCATATTCATAATTGTCGCCAACTGAAAACCAACAGTTCCATCTCAAATGGGAAAATGCAAATGTTAACTATCAGAAATAGTGGGTATAGGTGAAAGAGACTCTAAGGAAAGGTCATTAGTGGGATTGTCTTGGACGTATTGGTTGCCACTTTTCTTCCCATTAGGGATTTTGAAGGCGTTGGTCATCATTGGACAGTGACCATTTTTTATCCGTAAACATTCTGGGTACTTGCATTTCAAAAACTAAAAGTATTCAAAAAAAAACCATGTCTCTGTCCCCTATTTCCCAAAACATCGCATCTAGGACATGCATGTCAAAGGACGTGTCGGATTGAGATTAGAGGGATTTCTTGGACGTCAAAACTGGTTGCCATTTTTCCCGCCATTAGGGATTTTGAAGGTATCAGGCATCATTGGACTCCAAATTTTGATCCATGCACACTCCGGGTACTTACATTTCAAAAATATTCAAAAAACCCATGCCCATGTCCCCTATGTCCGAATATCACACTTCCAGGGCATGCATTTGACCCCCAAGGTAATGCTTGCATGGAACAGTCGTTCAAACACCCGAGAATTCGTAGATCTCTACAACCATGAAGATAAGTAGCGTCTTTAGCAAACCCAATCAGTGAAAACAATTGAAAATCTGGCCTGTATTGTCTGGAGACATCTATGGAATTTTTGGATCAAACCTGTTTTCATATAAGGTCTGGAAAGTCATAATTTTGCCAGCAAAGTCCTGGTCAATGTGGAGAGAACTGCCAGCTGCAGAAGAGGAAAGAAGATTTGAATTGTTAACACCATGATTGAAATTGAGCAGCAGTCGACCCTCCATCCCACCCCACAAGGATCTGCTATAGTAGTCAAGAGAAAAGAAGCTGCATATAAATTTAGGCAAACCTCACGTGCCTGCACTATAAGTGATCCAATTCTAGTACAATTTCATTGCAGTTGTTCAATTCATATCAGAATCAAATTTCCAGAACTAGGGTTTGCCTATGATTTTTGTAGCAGATCATACTTTCATTATTTGTTTCAGCATTTGTAGCGGTTGAGATTTCAGTTTCAAGTTTTTCTTTAAATCTGAATTTTCATATTCCTCAGCATTTCTAGTTTCAGATAATTCTGCTCAGCTTTCAGATATTTTTATCTTCAACTTCACATTTTACTGTGTAAGTTGCTGCAGGTTTATAATTCAGAACACAAAAATCTGGTCAATCATGCTTACTTGTACAAACATTTCAGGACAATCAATTATCTCAGGCTCTGACAGCTGCCAAGACACTATATATAGCGGGGAGTTGGCTTCTGAATCAATTAGGCAGATCGAAGTTTGATTAGTCGGTTATGTACATTTATTCATCGATCCCCTACTCTTGTTGTGGCCTTTAAGTTCATAATTGTTTGTTATTACCTTTGACATTGTCTTTAAATTACAACTCCATTAAGGATACACCAACCATTAAATTATTATGACTGTTAACAGATAAAGCCTCGAACCTTCTTGAAGATGAAGTGGCAGCATACAAATATCAGAAATCAAGGAAAGAATTGGAAAACTCAAAAAAGTCAAAATAATTTATGGTGAACCTTACCATGAAACAACTGAATGAACAAGTAGTTTCCAAGTTTTTCAGAAGCTCTATGTTCAAAAAATTTAACAAATTGGATTCCATGGGATGTGTTTAACTTGGATAAGGATTTTACACAACCTTGCTCCTTTATTTGCATTTGCTCCAAAATGAAAGACAAAATCTATACATCAAATTCCTTAAAACTTCTTGATTGCAGGCACACTTAAGCACTGTGCTGAATCTAATGATAAATCCTGATTTAAGATGAGGCTCCCTAGTACCAAATTTAGTAAGTTTGCTCCTCCCATATGCACATGGAGAATGACTTTCAAGCAACATGAACAAACATTCAGCAAAATCTCCTTATTATTTGTATCCATGACATTGAACCTCAAGCCATTTACCTTACAAGCTTCAGGGAAAGAATTATGATTCTGATATTATACCCACCAAGCACTTTGGGTTCAAGCTTTCTCAGATGAATTTGCGACACTTCCCACCACAGCAGAATGCTATGCACCAATTTTCACAACCATAAATGCATGTGTGTCATGGTTCTGATTAACTTTTCCTCTACATTTCAACAGACTGTACTGGAATGCAAAATGGAAGATTTTACTGGAAATGATACCGCAGATGGGATCTCTCCAGACAAGCCATTGCCAGCACATACTTGTTTTCTACGGCGGCTATAACAATACTTGAAAGACTTTAGACAACTTGTATACCCATTTTTATTTTCCCTGTGGTGCTTACTACTAGTAGTATGAGAATAGCCACATTCAATTTCTCTGTCTTCAGCTAAATGATTTGATCCACCTTTAAGAGATGTAGATTCATCAAACGCAGGTGCACTTTCTTTGAAGCTTGACAAACAGTAGCCCTCAGCTCTTATAGCAATTGTCCTGCTCCATATTATCGATATCTCTTCAACAGATTCCCTTATTTCACATGCACCAAACTGAATATTCTTATGCTCTGAAGGTTCCACCGGGTAAGTAAGACAGATAGGGTGACACTTGTCATCAGTAACGGTTTCCTCCGTCCTCCGTTTTCTTCTTCCTGTACTTTCTCTGTCATTATTCAATTGTGCTTTCCATTTCAGTTTTCTCACCTACACATAAACTTTGCATATAAGAGCATCCTCAGAACTTTGGAAAATGAAATATCATATCCTCTAAAACTAGCATGCCCTTGACATGAATGTTTTCCCTCGCTTAAATCTGGAAAAGAAATAATCACTTACCAGAGGATTTGTACTTCTAGTTCCCCCAATTGTTTCATCCTCCATAGTACTTCTAGGTCATTGAAAAGCATGAATAATCAGACTGAAGTCCCAACAAGTATTCCAAAAGAACAACTGCTATTAGTTAATACAAAAAGCTAGAAATGTCTGACACCATCATTTTGTCCATAACATTATTTTGCCTTTGCAGTATTATAGGAAAATATGAAAGGATGTGTTTACCCTAAAATAAAACAAGTACATTTAATTAAGAGATCCATACAATAAACAAGCTGTTTAATATAAAAAGAAACGCATTAGATAATTGCCAGAAGTGTCCCGAGTGTGGAGCACTAATAGTAAGTCCAGGTTCCACCGCTACCCACTGGCCCATCACTCGGAACTCATAAAATACTATTACACTATTAGTTATATACGACAATAAAAAAGGATAGAAGAACATTACATCTCATAGAGCAATTCTGTGCTGTAAAAAAATTTAGCTCAGTGTAAACAGATGTCACTAAAAGTATTGTATGATGCAATCACCTCTAAAGAACCGAGTATCCTGCTAACATTAATCAGAAGGAGCACTAGATCCACATGTAAAGTCCAACCATAGAAACAACTAAGAATAGAAAACTAAGGCAACTGACAGAGGCAGAAGGGTGACCTCAAAAACTATACTTTTGAATTCGACTACAAGACCTGCCTACTGGCATGCAGTTTGGACCTAGACAAACCTGAATAAATGGGAATGAAATTAAAGATCCTGCCAAAGACAAGAAGGTAATTGTTATGAACCAAATTTATAAACTGCTGATATTCTGGAGCAGCTAACATGATCTAAGAAAAATCCTAAATTCAGACCGGATATTTGAAATCTGAACTGGAAAGAGGAAATGTTTTGAAATTTCTAAACAAGAATCTAGTGTATTTGACCGACAAAGGAAACAAATACTAAGTATGAAAAGAAACCAAAACAAACATTATTTCAACCCAAATACAATTCTAGATAGTACATAAGTTATTAAAAAAATACCATGAGAAGGTATGGTCATCAAGCCACCACATTTATCATCCAACTGGAAAAATAGGCGATGCACTTGGCTAGTCTTCCACTAACATTCCACATACAACCATTCCAAGACATGATCGATTGTAAGCCTAAATGTTCTTACTAATTACTTTTCTTTTCTTGCCCTTCTTTCCACATGTGGGATATAACTTTAAAGTTACTTTTACCATAAATTAGAAAAGGCTACTTCTTAGATCACTAAATAATATAAATTATAAAGTATTTAAAAAATCTAGTATTGGTTTTTCTCTAAGTTGCTGAATTGGGTACGAGTACTATTATGTGGATACTATACGCCATTATGGCAGTTTTTTTTTTGGGGGGGGGAGGGCGGGGATGGGGGGATTGGATACAAAAATATAATAAAATATTAAAATATATATATGCAGCCTAAAAACAAATTAAGTTTAGAATGTCATATACCAATGCATATGCTAAACAAAACCATGTCAAATTTCAAATTTTGAAACAAAATATACTAATTTAAATTCAATTTTCAATATCAAAAGGATGAAACTTGAATGTCATGATAGATAATCATTGTTTAACATTTAAATAATACAAATAAAAATCAATTCACTAATCTGCATCATATGGGTCATCATCAAGACCAAGATCATCATCAACATTAACATTAGATGATGGAACCCCATTGGCACTTGCACTAAAAGTATGCTGACTACTTGACTCCTCAAAAACTGAAGATTATGCAGCAAAAGAAAGATCCAGGTTAGTTCGCTCTAGTTCTACATCCCACAACTTTGCTGCCCCTTCCTTGAACTCATAATCTTTGTGAGTAAGAAGACACAAGTTGGAATGAACAAAACCTAGCTCCTCTTCTTTGCTTGATGCCAATCGATTGCACTTCACTGAGTGGATGAAGGAGTGTGTATGCCAATTCCGCTCAGCTGAAGAACTAGCAACCTATTGAAGCAAAGCAAGCTCTCATTAGAGTTGTTAAATTAAGAATTTTGTAAATCAAACTTCAAATTTGAAAATAATGCATTTTAAATGATAAAAGTTAAAACCAAATTTAGAGTGGTAAAAATTCAAAACTTACTTGAGATAAAAAAAAAATATTGCAAGAACTTGGAGGTGTGGCAACTTGTGGCCATTGAGGTACCACCAAGAGTGAGCATCCTTCCTATATTTTTCATGGAGAGTAGAAGCACTTTGAACATGGGAGGTAACAAAATCAGCAAATTCAGTTGTAACTGCATCTTCCATATCAAGATCAGTGAAGAGTTAGTAAGAGCTTTCCTAAATCCTTCGCTTACTTTTGTATCATGGTATAGTGGCACTCTTGTTGGTATAGCAAGGACCTCTTCGCTGTAATATTTGGGAGTCAAAGCGAAGGCAAGAAGATGGAGTGGGGTGGTCATTTTGTTCCACCACTCAACACAAATTGACTACACCTCTATGAAGGTTTCTTCGGGATCTTGCTCTTTTGCATTTATGATAGATTTCATCTTCTCAAGCATTGAGTCGATGCCATCATAAACCTCCCTTGAGCATGGCTTATCCATGCCAATAAAGCGTATCATACTCATGATGGGCTTGGTGAAACTAAGAAGATATTGCACCCGATCCCACCAAGTGTCATCTAGAATCTTTTGTTTTACATTTGCTGCCCTCTCAATGTTTGATTGCCTCCATATAAACCATGATTGGCTAATGACCATACCAGAAAACGCCTCTCGCACCTTCACAAGTCGTCTCAAAACGATTCTGTTGGATGCCAATCTAATCTCAGCTACCTATTTGAAAATAAAAAATTAAATAATTAAAATCAATGAAAAATGTATATATTTGTTTTAAATAAATTACTAAAGTAAAACATAAAATTAAAAAATTGCATTGTTTGAAGTTTCAATTACCTTTAGTAGCTGTAGTCGTGAGAATGATCTAAAAATAGCTTGCGACATGTGCTGATTTGTTATGAACATTTGGATCTCTTCAGCTTCAGCATAGACAACATAGACTTATTTGATCCAATCTACTTTTGTACTCAACTTTTGTAGTATGAGGTTGAGGGAATGCTCAACACATGCTCAATACAAAGTATCCAAAATATTTGTGAGAATCGTATCTCAACTAACATACCAGCAACTCTACAATTCTTCGCATTGTCCGTTATAACTTGGACAACATTTCGAGGACCCACTTCATTAATGCACTGTATAAGGATGTTAGCAATAAATTGTGCATCCTTCACTTGCCCCTCGCAATCCACAGCTTTTAGAAACATTGCCCCTTTAAGGCACATTGCAATCAGATTAATTAATGGTCTATTTTTTGCATCCTTCCATCCATCAAAAATAACACACCTGTATCTTTCCATGAGGCCTTGATAGGAGATAATGAATCTTCTAAATGCTTGACCTCCCTTGACAAAAAAACAGTGTTCCACGAGGACGCGTCTCTCCCAAAAAACCCCACGTTTCCTAGACGGGGACGTTTTTGGAGACTTGGGGACTTGGGGGGGACGTCCCCCCACCAGCCCACCACCAACGCCACCACCCTACCACCAGTGTCGTTGTCTCCAAGACGCCGCTAGGACTTCAAGGATGTTGGGGTGTCCTCAAGACATCTAGGGGACTCCTAGTTGTCTCCAAGATGTATAATTCCTATACTTATACATCTTTTTATAACTGTTTTTTCAAGCACTATATGTATTTCAGCACCCTGTCATCCCCCTACCACCCCCAAACTTAGACCCCCCATCCTTGCATCCCCGAACGCGCCCCCTGCCGTCCCCCTCGTCCCCATCCCCGAAACCCCGTGGAACACTGCAAAAAAATGCTACGCACCTTCTCATAACCTAGGCTTGTGTACCCCTTTGGAGCTTCATTTATTTTTCTTACCATGTCTTGCCAATAGTGTGATCGAACAACGTTGAAAGACAAACCATTTGCATGGAGGCACCATGCAATGGTTTGGTCAGCAATATCTTTGTCATCATTATTAAATGCCCTTTCCAATGGTCCCTTTGCTCTATTTGAAATAGTGGCCTCATTTTCATTTCTATTCAAGAAAGGGTCAACACTATGTGTGTGAGATAAAGAAATAGGTGGCCGTCGTGAGCCCCTTCCTATACTCAATGGATATCCCATTCTATTTTCAACCCTTGCATTTGCTTCCTCTTGTTCCTTAATATATTTTGCTATTTTATAAGTGTATAGGAGCGAATTTGCACCCCTTACGCAACTTCCCCTTTTACACATCTCCACTTTAGAAAACCAAACTCGGAGGCTTAATTCCACATAAGCCCGTTGTTCCCATTCCACTTGGCGCCAGTTTTGAGTGTCGATGGAGGCGTTTCTATCGGGGACGCTGCGCAGCGCGCAGACATCTACGCGGCACGCTTACGTCCCTAGCAAATTCTTGTGGCTAGAGTCTGCATAGACGTTACAGTTCCTATTGGAAGCTGAATTGTAATGCCTCGCAACCCGAATATGCTCGTTTCTTCATCCATCTTCTTCATATTCACCTCCCATTCCTTCATTTGGTGGTTGGTTGATCTCTAGACATCTCTACACAATTTCATTCACTCGCTCTCAAGCATTACAACAGCATTTTGCACTCCATAGCAGCAATCCATCACTCCATCACTTCAATAGGTAGGGCGACTCAATTGCAGCAGAGGCTTGAGTTCCTCTCATCTTTCTCCTCCACTAGCCTTGAGCGCTTTGGACGGAGGTGGTAAGCTTCACTCGTCTTCTCTATTACTTGGTTGAATTAGCACATTACTGTTTTGTAGTATTTTGTGTACTTTGCTTGTATTTCCTTCTTTATCGCATTATTTCTACATCGTTGCAAACTTGGTTGACCATGGAGGTGGAAACACCAAAACGGGGGTCTGACCGAGGCAGACCCCTAAACAGCCCCCCAGCATTTTCCCTCTTTTTTGTGTGTAGGTGGAGAGATCTTGAAGCAAGCTGGCGAAAAGGTTATTGAGTGAGATTGTCTTCATCACCTTTGCAGTAATATATTTCCTTTATCACATTCGTCTTTATGTTTCGCACTTCATAGTGTTATTCTGCACCTTTAGAAACTCTTAAACTAGGTTGTTAGTTCGTTTCTCAAAGGTTAGACCTTGTCTCCCTAGTTTTCTGGCCGTACGGATGCCAACACACCTGAGAGACACCAACGCACCGCGTTGTCGTCCCAAAACCACACTTTTGTCCTCTGACAGAGAGCTATCCGAGACACAGAGTTGACCCTAAAAATCGACGCGCTTAGTCTCCTTTCAACTCACGGGTTTGTAGAGTGATCGAAGGGCCTCATAGTCCTCATCATTCTCATCCCGCCTATCCTAACATTCTCTTTAACTGAGGTAAGTTAGGGCAGCCATATTGCTCTCGGCCTTTCATGACCTAGGGCCTTGCAGTGGTTGGTCACCCTCTCTTACAATAAGGTGGTATAGATACACCATTTTTGTATTCCCTTCCCAGGAATTGCATACAAATGCCTTTTCACTCGACTATAAGAACTTGTACACCGCTTATCACACCCACGACATATCCAAACATATGTTCCCCCACCTGGAACCTGCTCTACCATTTCTACATGCCTCTATAGCGATGAAGTTGGGTCAATGTTGAATGAGGGTTTGCCAACAGAATCAAAACTAGCTGCCATAAAAAAATGGCACAAGGTGGCGATCTAGAGCGAAAATTTGCAGGAGAAGGGAAAGGGAGTCGTTGGGGAGACATTGTAGAGGAGAGTTGTCCAGGAGTGAACGTAGGAATAGATGGCAAGTGAATGCGAGCCGAACACATCCCGCAATGGGTGTTCGAGAACGAATTCTGGGTGGACAAATGCCATTCGCATTACCACAAAACAGAAGGCCCTATGACGCAAAATTTTATCCAAGCGAGAAGGAGGACCCAAGGTGGTGGTTGGGGTAAGATTCCTGATCCAGTATGGAAGGCAGTCGAGCAGCATTGGAAAGAGGGAAATCGGAGCACGCGAGACCCAAGGCGTGGGTGGTTCTGAGAAAAAGGACTCCATGGAAATGCATTGGATTCAACCTGGAGAAACAATGGTAGCAGTAATCTGAAACGCACCAGCAAAGTTTGGAGAGTGAAAGGATCGAAAAAACCCTAACCCGAAGAAAGAAGGAAAAATGAATTCAAGAGATCGAAAGTTGAACAACAGAAAAGCAAACAGGAGGAAATTCCATAACAAATGGAAGGGATTGAGTGCGGAAGAAAGCTCGAGGCCGCGGGGAAGCAAGCTATATTTGATGCCAATAGAAGTGATTGAAGCAATAGTAACCAGATTGATCGATAAAGTTCTGTTCAACAAATGGTGCGGCCTAAGATGCCCTAAAGAGGAGATCAAGGCTTGGTGGCAAAATAACTTCAAAGATCGGGTAAGTATCCATCAACTACCAAATTCTTTCTTTCTCATAGAATATATAGATTGAAATTTAAAGCAGGAAATAGTATATGGGAAGCCCCTCTTTATGAATGGACATAGCTTTCATTGCCTAAACTGGAAATCGAACTTTGATCCGTGGAATTACACAATCAAACAAGCCCCTACACGGATTAAACTAGTGGACCTTCCATCATAATTTTGGAATGTGGAGGCCATGGTGAGAATAGGGGATGCCCTAGGGGTGTGTCTAGGAGTAAATGAGGACTTTTTAAATGTAAAAGATGGTGCGGAAGCCAACATCTTGGTAGAAATAGCGAAGGGAGTTGGAATTTACAAAAATTTAGAGATCTTGACAAAATACGGAAGTTGGCAGCAAAAACTAGAGGTATGTGAAGGTGCAAGCCCAATGAAGTGCCTTTTCAGGGAATCAATCCAAGAAGGTGCCTCGAACAGGGGTCAAGGGAAAATTGAAGGTGAGAAGGAATTGGGAGAAATAGGAGATAGCACACCCCAAGGAGATTTGGCCTGCTCCCGGGAGGAACCACCTCAGAGTGAAGTGTTAGGATCTAAGAAACGGAAGATTGTATGTGATTCACAGGTTAGGAGAGAGGAATTCCATCCAGGGCAAGAACTTTTGAAGGATGTGGCCTCGCAACCAGAAAAAGACCTTAACAATCTTCTGGGAGAAGCGAAGTAACTCCAAAAAGACATCAATATTCAACTCAGAGAGCTGATCAAAGAAATAATCAACCCAAAAATGGGAATACAAAAGGTGGGAAGTGAGGAAGTAGAGGGGAGGCAGAACATCAACAATAATGAAGAAGAAGAGATCTTGGAGGAGGATGAAGAGAACTCACAAACTGAGGAAGAGAGTGATCAATTCATAGAAGTAGAAGAAGATGATTTAGAAGAGGCAAAGGAGGGAAAACTGATTGAAGAGAGGATGCTAGAACAATCTCAATCAAAAATAAGGAAACCAAACATAAAAAGGAAATCAAAAAGGGGCCGAAAGACGAATAGAGCTAAGCTGGAAATTGCAAGCAATGTAGTAGGACAAAAGAAACTGAGAGTTGGGAAGGATGTCCTCCTTCCCAGGGACAAATGAGGTTCATCACATGGAATGTCAGGGGCATCAATGCCCCTGATAAATGGCGCATGGTCAAGCACCAAATTGACCAAGCAAAAGCCAACATAGTTTTAATTCAAGAGTCCAAATGGAGTAAAGAAGAAGGAAAGAAGAGAATGAACAACTAGAGGCAATGGAAAGGACAATTCAAGGAGGCGGTGGGGGCATCTGGAGGTCTGGGAGTAATATGGAATCCTTTGACAATTGAAGGGGTAGTGGAGAAAGAAGAGGATAATTGGTAGTTGTTAAGGTTCAAGGGGTTGATAAGAAATGAACTCTTCTTCATCATCAATATATATGGCCCAATAGCCACTTTGGAAAAAAGACAACTGTGGAATAAAATTTCCGTTGAATTGGAGAATCGGAGGAATGAGAAAGGAATAGTACTAGGGGATTTTAATGCCACCCTAAATAATGAAGAAAAGCAAGGGGGCCTGGAAAGAATCACGGCCATACAACGAGATTTTTAAGAATTTGTAGACAATAATCAGCTAGTAGATTTGCAAACCAAAAATGGAACTTACACATGGTCAAACAGAAGGAAGGGTTTCACCAACATTGCTGAAAGATTGGATAGATTCCTGCTTTGGGGGGACTGGGGTGAGTTTGCAGCCATGCAGGAAACCCAAATTTTACCCTTCACAGGGTCAGACCATTTCCCAGTACTACTCTCCTATGGCTAGGATGAACCCCCAAGGGGAAGTCCTTTCAAGTTTGAAAACATGTGGTTGAGGGATAAACGGTTGTTGGAGCTAATAGATGGATGGTGGAATGAGATCGGGTTTGGGGACAAATCGGAGCTCTTCAAGATCAGCAAGAAGTTGGGGTTCATCAAAACCAAACTCAAAGAATGGAACAAGACCCATTTCAAAAACATATTTTAGGAAAAAGAAAGAGTAGAACAAGAAATTAGGCCCTGAATGAGCACATAATAGAGAAAGGAATGGATGCAGTTGATTTTGAGAATGAAAAATGTCTGAAAGATGAATTGGCAGAGCTACTAAAGAGGGAAGAATGCTTCTAGCAGCAGAAATCAAGAGAAACTTGACTGAAAGAGGGAGACAGGAACATTAAATACTTTCATAGGTCAACAATCAACAACCAGAGTAGAAACAGAATTTCAGAAATCAAGAAAGAGAATGGGGAAACAACACAATCTTCAGAGGAAGTAAACGAGGCAGACAGATTTTTTGAAACCATCCTAAACAAGGAAACCCAGGAAAACAGAGCAATAAGAAAAAGACTGTTGAACTCAATTCCATCAATCATAAATGAAGACCAGAACAAAAGACTATATCAGAAAATCTCTTTGGAAGAAGTCAAGGAAGCAGTTTTTCAGATGAATCCAGACAAGGCCCCGAGGCCAGATGGTTTCTCGGCTGGCTTCTTCCAGAAATTTTGGGACACAATAGGGAGTGATCTAGCAGTGGCAGTGGAAGAATCAAGAAGAAGAATGACAGTCAGTAAATCGTACATTTCTGGCCCTAATTCCCAAGAAAAAGGACCCACAGACAATGAATGATTTCAGACCAATTGCATTATGCAATTTGGTGTATAAGGTGGTCACCAAAATCATAGCAAATAGACTCAAGGGAGTTTTAAACGAAGTCATATCAGAAGAACAGAGCGGCTTTGCCCCAGGTAGGTCGATTGTAGAAGGTATAATCATTGCACATGAAACCATACATACAGCCAAGAAGAATAAGGAAGCCTGTATGGTGCTAAAGTTGGACATTCTCAAAGCATATGACATGGTAGACAAGCATTTCCTTATGGAAGTGTTGAGGAAGTTCGGTTTTGATGAAAAATGGATAAATTGGGTCAACAGTTGCACTTCAACAGCCAAATTTTTAGTACTAGTGAATGGAGTTGCACATGGTTTCTTTTCGTCAACAAGGGGTCTAAAGCAAGGGGACCCTTTCTCCCCCTTCTTGTTCATTATCATGGTAGAGGTACTAGGAAGAGGGATTCAAAACCTGAAAAGGGAAGGGAAGTGGGCGGGAGTTCATGTGGCAAATGGATTGGAACCCACTACACATCAACAATTTGCAGACGACACCATTCTATTCGGGGAGGCAAGCAGGAAGGAAGCAAGGGTGATAAAGAATTTTCTAGATGGCTATTGTAAAGCCTCAAGGCAGAGCATCAACTAGGGAAAGTCAGAGGTGTTCTTCCTCAACACACAACCAAGTTTACAGAGAGATCTAGCCAAAATTCTAAATCTAAAAGTGGCAACACTTCCTGGGCGTTTTTTGGGGATGCCTCTGTTTGCAGGGATAAAAAAAAACTGCTATTGGGAGAACCTGGTAAACAGCTGCAAAAACAAGTTGGGAACCTGGAAAGGTAAGTGGTTGTCATCAGCAGGTAGGCTACTAATGGTGAAATCAGTATTGTCGACCATTCCAGTGTATTCAATGTCATGTCTAAAGATACCAAAAGATGTGGAAGATTCCTTGACTCAAATTTTCAGGAGGTTTTTAGTGAGTGGGACAGGGGAGCAGAACAAATTCCCATTGCTGGCCTGGGACAAGGTGTGCACTCCCAAAGAATCCGGTGGTGCTAGGGTAAAGCAGTTAGCACTTATGAATCAGGCCATAGGTGCCAAACTAGTTTGGGACCTATATACAAAGAATGAGCGAAAATGGGTCAGAATTTTGAGAAGAAAGTACCTGGATTCTGGTGAGCCAACTAGAATTCTCACCACAATTAATCCCCCAAGAGGCTCTACAATTTGGAACTTCATTTTGGAATGCAGAGATATAATATCCAAACATGTAACCTGGGAAGTCCGAGATGGTAATAGTGCGTCCTTTTGGAGTGACTCATGGTGTGGGAATCCCCCATAACTGCACCCCGGGATTGGAAGAAATCAAAAATGAAGCGATAAGAGTATGGGGGCATAAGATAGCCAACTATGGAAAGATCACATATAGTCAAGGAATCCCCAGCTGGAGTTGGAATGATGTGCAATCCCTCAATGCTCCACAAGAACAAAAAGATGCATTGTCAGTGATCCTCAAAAGCAGACACTTTATCCCCTCCAATGACAAGGATGTAATCAGATGGTGTGGTTTGTCCACTGGCTCGTAGAAAGTGAAGTTGGCTACAAAATCAAAGAAATAGCCATGCCTAAGCAAAGCTGGCCATGCAATCTGATGTGGAGGAAAAATGCCTTCCCAAGGCCGATGTCCTTACATGGTTAGCGATACAAAAAAAGAATTCTCACTGAGGATAGATTAGCAACTTTTGGTGTCCAAGGCCCGGGTAAATGTATAATGTGCAAAGAGAATGAGGAAACGATAGATCATTTACTTGTAACCTGCCCATATGCAAGTGAATGTTGGAACAGAATTAGGAGCAAACTAAACCTACAGTGCCCCATGTCAACAGATCTTGAAACCTGGTTCAAGATGTGGCCCCAAGGTGGCAAGAAATCGGTGTTTGGCGGAATATGGCAGCTAACCCCATCCACAGTAATATGGGAAATCTAGAAGGAGAGAAACAGAAGGATCTTCCAAGGTAAGGAGATGAGTGAAGAAGGGCTCTGGGGGAAAATTGAAAGGGCCATAGTAGAACTTGTCAATGAAGATGCCCAGTCCAAAGCAAACAAGCAAAGAATATTCACAAATTGGGATGACAACTTAATGAAAGCAATTGAGGGTTTGGAGCCACCACTTCTCAGTGGAAATAATGTGTTGCAGACAACAAAATCAAAGAGGGCAGAGATAGTTTGGAAGGAGCCGGAAGAAGGTTGGACCAAAATAAATTTTGATGGAGCCGCTCGTGGGAACCCAGGTCCAGGAGGAGCAGGGTGTATTGCCAGGGACGCGAAAGGTAGAACCTTAGCAAAAAAATCCATTTCCCTAGGAAAGTGCACGAACAATGAAGTAGAGTTTAGAGCCGTAGCTATTGGTCTACAATTGGGACTAGAGATAGGAGCAAAGCGTATACACCTGGAAGGAGATTCTCCCATAACGATCAATGCATTTCGAAGAGGCAATGCTCCGAATTGGAAATTAAATCATCTATTGCAGAGCATCAAACAAACTGACAAGTAAATTTGAGGCCTTTCAAATAAGCCACATATACCAAGAAGGTAACAGCAAGGCAAACGAGCTGGCAAAAAAGGCGTCAGAAGATAACATGTAAGCAAAGGGTCGAATGATTAGGAAGTTGTCAGAATGGGAGCAGTGATAAGCCGAAAATCGAAAGGACATCGAAGATACCGAAATAGTCGGTGGCTAACGAAGCACATAATAAAATGAACACGAAATTGAAGCGGAGCAGATTGACAAGACATAAGCCATAAATGGAAGGCGAGGGTAGGACATTGGAGCAAGTCCCAAGGTAAAGGAAATGACGGGTTTTTGGCACAATCTATCACAAACATTTTTGTATCATTAGTAAAGAAGGTGGTTGGTAGACACGCTTCAAAGGGCATGGAGTCTGAATCGCCCATCATGAGGATGTAACGTCTTCGTTGTTAAAAGCCAAGGTTGGCGATTGCTTAGGCAAAGAGCGAAAGTGTTATTTTTAGAGCAAGAAGTAAGGTGAGCAAGTTTTAGAGAGTTTAAAGAGGCCGACTGTTTCAAGAAGTATGGACACACCGCTGTTTCTAAACACCAAGAAGCAACAACAATCTTTCGTGGGTGAGAAAACGGACAAAAGATTAGGAGGGCTACTGAATTCTTCCCACCCACTGATTCTCTGGGCAACTAAAAAAGTGCTAGGGCCGGAATTCTTGAAAGCATATCAGAGGTTTAGGTCCAATGTTTACATTTCAGCGATGTTTTTGGCAATGTTGATCCACATGGGCGTTTCCAAGGCAAGAGCCAAGAAACTTACCCAGATGGTCTTCATTCATGTGTGGCTAGCTGAGATTGACGAAGCTTTGGACAACATTGATGGATACCTGATGATCCCAATGCCGCAGAACTACTACATGATGCGTCGGAATGGTAGGGAGGTGATGAAATTTCCGTTGATTCAAACCATTGACCCGACAGGGTTTGCGAAGCTATGGGACGAGAGGAAAAGAGGCATCTTCTTCCTGCTCAAAGCGGCAACGATGATAGCTGACCCTCCCCGTGGATGGCCTATGAAGTATATAGAGGATGAAGGGCTGGCAGGAGAGATATTGGTAGGAGATGATGACGACTGGGACCTCGATACAAGGGAAGAGTGGATGTCGAACGATGGAAGAGACCTGAGCAAAAAGTGAAAGGTTCGACCCATCAGAATTGTGGAGCCGACTGTCCGATCGTGGCAGATTACCTGGCCTCCAAGAAACAAGAGGTGTCTGATGATGAGGAGGACTAAGCAACACGGGCCTAGAGCGGGTCGTGGCAGTGGTTTTTGTGGCAAGAAGGCAAGGCATGGCTCTGTGGTCTTATTTTGTAATATTTTGATAATGTTCAGTTATCTAGGTCAGTCCGTTAATGGTAGCCATATAAGCTTGGGTCAGTCTGTTGAACAGTACTTGGTTTTTTGGTGTGGAAGGGATATGGATGTTCTATGGGGTTTTTTGATCCTGGCCATGGGCCATTTTGAATGGTAGAAGGTTGGTTGTAATGCATGTTTTGGGTCGAGGTTGGAACTGTGTCTAAGTCCAAGTCATAGGTGAAGTTGGTCATGGTGGAAACTCAGAAAACACCGATAAAGATGTAATTATTTTTATTATCAATATAGGCTGCTGCCCCCAGCAACATTTTAACGATCAAAAAAAAAGAACTAGTTGCCATGGAATTTTTGGTATAGTTTCTCTATATGCAATGGACCTCCAATTTGTATAGAGAAATTTGAAAAATAAATTAAACTTAAATAATCTACATAAATCTAAATGACTAAAGTTAAACCTTATATATTTTTAAAAAATTTAAATATATAAATTTATAATATTATTTAAGTTTTAAAAAATTTATTAGTCTATTAGTATTTAAAAATTTAATCATATTATTATTATAATTTGTGTTTATATTATTAAGTTATTAACATTGTAAAAAATAATAAAACCTATAAATATCAAAATCGCCAAGTACTCGCAGACTTGGTGAATACTAACTCTCAAATTTATTAGTCTATTAGTATTTAAAAATTTAATCACATTATTATTATAATTTTTATTTATATTATTAAGTTATTAACATTGTAAAAAATAATAAAACCTATAATTATCAAACTCGCCAAGTACTCACAGACTTGGTGAATACTCATGAGAGTTCGGGGAAAATGAGTAAATTTTGCTCGAACTCGCGACTTGGCAGAAACAGTATGCAGCCAAACATAAACAGAAAAAATGCAGAAAATACACATAAAATCTGCAGGCTTTTGTTATTCTTAAGCAAATTCGCCCATGCCATTTCCTCCCATAGCATTTTTCCCTTAACATTGACCCATTTCTGTAGGGTTTCACAGCCCACATTTTTTAACTCATTTCTGCTCAGGAATAATGCTCGTTTCATTTAACTTTACTTGTATCGTATCCTAATTTGTAACCACCTTGTGAACTTTCACAAGCATGATAAGCAACCTGTATTATACATATATTACTGGATGTTTTTACCCGTAAAAGCAATAATTGCAAAAAAATCACGATAAATTGCAAATATTCGCAACTTGCCTCCCAGCCCAAGTTTTTTGTCGAAAAAATCATGATATAAACCAAAAATCGTGCCTGCCAAGTTTTCCAGCAAAAAATTGTGAGTTAAACTGATTTAATCACATTGAAATTGCCAAAAAACTCAGAACTGTCCCAAACAGATAAAATCACAATTTTGACCTTTTTTGTGTTTTTTCATAAATTCTAACCGTAAACTATAGTTTTTTCACAATTTTTGTCAGCTGCACAATATTTCTTTTTTTCCAAAAACCCTAACCCTAACACAATTTTTTTCCAATTAAACCACAATTATTTGAAAAAATTCTTATCTTTCAGTTTGCCAATTTATTCCCGAGAACAATTTTTGCTGTTGCTATGGTTTCACCAAATAACTCTCAAGTATCTATAATAGTAAAGTACAACAATCATACAAATTAGCAACTTTCTTAATAAAATAATATGCTTTTAAGTTTTAGCATTAAACAATGGGAATGGACTTTGAGATTTCAGATTCATCAACATCAACATCTACTCAAGTACTTTAATATCTACAATTACATTGAAAATTGAAATAAAAATAAATTTAGGTCAAGCTAAATCCATACTCAGACTGATTCTTTGTCAGAGCAGAAGTTGAACCAATACGCAGATATCTTTTAGACAAAGATGCCTTCACTTCATCATCAAAGCAGGCCTCTCCTTCAGGATTACAGTGTGGCACTGGAATGTCAAAAGGTAGACTGCGGATAGGACATACAGCCTCTGCAACTTCAGTGTGAGATTTTAGTTTTGATGCATTAAAAACAACAGTCGCAGGAGCAATTTCTTTCTCAATCCACACTCCTCTGAGTCTGCTTCCTGGACTCAGATGCCTTGTTTCTACTCCATTTTGGCATGCATCTTTTTCTGAAAGCCCAGAGCATGTGAAACTGTGTTAGAGAATAAAATAATTTAATATTCTCTGCCAACTAAATGAAGGTGAAAATATCACCTCACCTGTAACAATTTCCTGTTCCAGAGTCACTCTTGCCAATATCTTTTGAAGAACTGTGGTGTCTGGAAAGTTCATGAAGTTGTGTTTCAAAAGCTCAAATCTCTCTGCAGAAGTCATCTCCTGAAACCCAAAGCTTTTGAGCCATGTCTGCTTTAGCTCAGAAACAGCTGGTAAAATCAGTCTTTCCACTCCTAATGAATGGAGGAGCTGAAAAAGTGAACAAGTCATTAGTTCATGTCCACAAGAAATAGATAAACAATATACATTATCTGGATTTTTCATATGCTCACAAATAGACAGCAGAAACTTTGAAAACTTAACCTCAAAGACCCATACCTTCTCAAGCTCTTTAACAAGAAGACGGCACATTCCTTGATACCGGTATTTGATACGAGTACCAATAAGTGGCATTTCTGCTACTCTTTGTCCATATATCCTAAATGCATGTCAATGTAAGGAAAAAAATAATAACCAATCACAAACTGGGAAACATAAAATAACCCACAGGCAACTTCCATCTCTTACCTCACAGTGGCAACAGAAACAAAATCATCTTCCATTTGCAAAATCATTGTATAGAAACCACGAAAATTCAACCAGCTTCCATCACATCTGAGCACAGCAAACACATAGAATTTAGCTTTTCCTTTAAAACAAATTCTTACGCCACATTGGATATAATAGATCTCAAAGCAAGAAAGTTTTAGCCAGAAGGCCACACTTTCATAATCCAGGCAGCATCTATGCAGTCAAAACCTTTATAATTACCCCATCCAAAATTGAATGGATTAGAATAAACGAGACATAAAACTTATACTTGCAAGGGACGTAACACCTACATATAAAATCAGCAACACACGCTGTTGGTATATATTGTCCAAAGTTGAACAATGTGGGTCTCTGATGACTAAGGTACAAATCAAATTCGCTACTATTGTGACAAGGATAAACTAGTACGGTGAAAACCACACTGCTGCACAAATGTACAAGTGTAGTATTTGTCCTAAAGGACAAAATTTATGCTATGAACAAATAGAAAGGTTAGATGTGGCCATATTAATTGAATCCAGAGGAAACAGTTTTTGTAAGACTATTTGAAAGGTGAAGATAAAATATCAGAAAGTATAGTATTTGAGCTACACAACTTCTTTTCCATTGAGCATAATGTAATTATACACTAAATGATTATAAAAGATTTCAAATAGTAGTCCCATTACTGGTTCAAATTATTTATTGAAAATGGTTGATTTCTTGTTCTTCCAAATTTTCCTTGAAGCAAGCTTGAAATCTCCATTAATGGACCTACTATATATTTTTAATTTTTTTATTAACTTCCAAAAAACTTTAAAATGTTAAGTTTTGACTATTAAATATTAGAAAGGACTTATTTTGTGGGTGTTTCCAAAATAGACTAGGTAGGGAAAAGCTTATGCATGGATGTTGTTTAAACTTTAAAGCTTGTGTGGTTCTCCTTTCACCTTATTAAGATTGAACCAAAATAGGAAACTATACAATATGAAAAGCTCCATGAAATTATATATATTTGGTATAGTTACCAAGAGACTCACACCATGACCCTTGGTACTCGTCTCTCGTACTGAAAACACATCCACGTCACAAAAACTTATATGGAGACATCTCCAAACATTAGAAGACTTCAGATGAAGTTTCTTTGTGTCTCCTATAAGCATCCCTTGAAAATAAGGAGACTTCTAATAGAGGTTAATCAGATATATCATATATCACATAAATAATAAATTACATTTGATTTTCTTAAGGGATAATATGTGGTTGATAAAAGTTAAAAGAACTAAACAACTACACTAAAAGACTTGTAAAACAAATACACTAATCAACTTATTATTTTTCTATTTTTGTATAAAAGTTTACAAGTCATTTTGGTAGAAAATTTCCTTATTAAATCCCAGAGAGGTAAGAATATGATGCAAAACAATAATAAGGCTTAAGATGAGTAAATGCATTGAAGTTTTATCACTTGATGGAAAATATAGTTATTTCCAAGATCCCCCATACTATGTTTTGAAAAATATTGGGACTCCCTTCCCAACTTATTTGTCATCTCAAGGTGATTATGGTTTTTAAATTTGTTTCTATCATGATGATGATTATCAAATGTCAATATAATTATTCTATTTCAATACTTCAAAATGTTTGTTTTATTTTTTATTTTTAATCATTTTAGTATTCACATTCTTTAAAGATATCCATTGTCTGATATATATATATATATATATATATATATATAGCCATCTCCAAGTATATATAGCTGTCTCCAAGTATCCATCTCAAACCGTTTTTGAAAATGGCGTACTGGTACCCATCCCCATCTCCATACCAATACCAATACCTGTCTCTTGGTAACCATGATATTTAGTTTACAAATAAAATTTATAACCAAATGAGGAAAGAAACCAGGACATCTCTGTTTACTTTGTGAACTGAATTTTTCCCTATGAACACAGACTATAAAATGGTTCATTATAAACAAACAGATCATGCAAGAGGCACATTGTGAAACAATGGTTTTTCATAAACCAAAAAAAAATCTACTCACCCTTTATTGAAAACCAATTCTTTAATAATATCCTTTTTTGTTGTAGTTTCGATCATAGGTGCAAAGCACTCATGCATTACAGATACTGCAACTGAAAGCTTGCTGCGATACTCTGCCATAACTTCATCAGAATTTTGATCAGAGGTTTTAACATCACCCTCCGTTGACCTTAGCAATGTCCACGAGAGACCTCCAACTCCCATTGGATTCACCACTCCAACAAGATTCCGAAGCTGTGAAAATAACTACAGAAATAAAACAGGTGTCAACACATGATCAAACTATAACATGCAAAACAGGAACTCTTTACTTTCTACTCCTTACATTACAATTGACCCAAACAAGATATAATGTATAACAATCAAAGTATGCAGAAAATAATGTAATTCAATACTTTTGCATGGTTAATCCACAGATGTTTGAAACAACCATCATGCCCAAACTACAATTGATACAGCTAGGCCTGCTGAAGCAAAAGTTAGCAAGGCAATTTCAATCAACCTCATGCCAAGGAAAAATTGCAAAAAAGAAATAACACCCCATTAAGATGCATATATCAATAGTTAACCATGCAACTCCATTTTTGTTTGCAGTTCTAATTCTCAAGTAAAATTTGGATTTTGAGCTCACTGGTTTTTTCTACGAACATGTTTTCCTCAATTTGAGGAGAATGAAGTGGTCCCAAAATTGTTTTTGCATCTAAGTTAAATTAAATGATCCATTATTTATGCTTGTGCCATAATAGCTGAATTATATTTCTATGGTTGATTTAGGATATGGCCAATATTGATATATTTAAATGTTAAGTCTGAGACTTCAATGTCTAGAATTTGATGCAGCCATTTAGTTGTCAGATCTATTTCCAGACAACAAAATTATGTCCAACATTTCAAACTTTAGTCAGCTTCATTTCAAATTGCTAGCCAAAAATGATACACAAATGCACAAACTTTATGGCCAATACAAGGGGCAGCAACCTAAGAATAATAATCAGACGCCATCTTCAAGATGTAAACCAAGCATGTACTATAACACATCAATAATTCCTCAAATAGCATTTTAAAGGTCATAGTTATACTTATGGCCAATATTGATATATTGAGACTTCAATGTCTAGAATTTGATGCAGCCATTTAGTTGTCAGATCTATTTCCAGACAACAAAATTATGTCCAACATTTCAAACTTTAGTCAGCTTCATTTCAAATTGCTAGCCAAAAATGATACACAAATGCACAAACTTTATGGCCAATACAAGGGGCAGCGACCTAAGAATAATAATCAGACGCCATCTTCAGGATGTAAACCAAGCATGTACTATAACACATCAATAATTCCTCAAATAGCATTTTAAAGGTCATAGTTAATAGTTTAAAATGGCAGTATTAAGAATATTTGCAATCAGATCACTTGCCCAAATTTCTTTGTATTCATAATAATTATGAACTATTACACCTCCAGTTTCAATCATAAATACTTGATCTTATAGTCCCTCCTTGGTTTTGAATGTTGCTTTCCAAATGCCTTTAGGATGAACTGGTACCTGATATTCATCCTTATTTGATGTCAATTTTGGTTAAGTATTGTGCACCACAGAGCTAGTCCAAGAGGTCATCAATGTGCCACAAGGGATATTTGTTTTTCACTGTGATATTGTTGAGCACACAATCATCATTGCAGACTTGCATGTCCCATCCTACTTTGGCACAAGGACTACCAGGCTGCCACATGGAGAAGAGTCAAGCTTGATCTTGCTTTGATCAATTAACTCTTGAATTTGGCACCAAACTTAATCATTCTCCTCAACCTAGTCAAGTTTAGGTTGCAAGAGTTGATGATATGTTTCTGAAGAATTCCAGTTGGTTCATGGCCAAGTAATGAATTCATCTTGAAGAAGAGCCAAATGGGTGATCGAAGTTCAAATTTGGTGAAGTTCTGATCAAACTTGAGCAAGTTATGTAAATGCAGAAATTTAGCCAGTAATGGGATTTACAGGTCCTTTTTGATGGAATGTACTCCCTTGATTCCCCACTAAGTTTTTATGGACTTAAAACTTCCATTGAAGCCTTTACTCATCTTGGACCTGTGGAACTTTCAACCGATACCGGACATATCCCGATACCCCTCGGATTCCCACAATATCCCTATGACCCCTATTTCCCCGCATGACTGACAAAAGGTGGAACTTCCTACATGAAGGTGACACATCTCAAGCCCCCTTGGGTTCCTACAATGTCTTGATGGACCTTTTTTTTCTGCATAGTCAAAGAAGGGCAAGATTTCTCAGCAACAATAAAGCATCCGAAACCCCCTCAGGTTTCTGCAGCATCCAGAAGGTTTGGATTTCTCCACTAAATGGTAAAATGCTGTCGAAAAGGGTTATAACAGGATGTAAAGTGGATCTTACGAGCCAATAAGTGATTGACACAATTTAACCTGTCAAAATGTGGGGTGGTTGTGCCAACTCCATCATGTAATGATTATAAGATGTATTTCGACTCATTTGGAGTTATCTTTTGCAACCTTGAAGTTCTCTACAAATTGATTTCAATGTGAAGGTTGAGGAAGTTGTCTGGTTCAAAGCATATGTACGTTTGTAAGGCTTGATTGAATGCTAGAGCATGTATGAAGGCATTGATGAGTATTGAATTATAATGCATTGTAACATCCTGTACTCTTGTTGTAGTAAGCTTGTTTGCATGCTAATAAAGGAATATTATTGTATTGTGTTTAGATTTCTATATTGCTACTTGGTTAAGTAGTTTTTCAGTCGTCACAATTATATCAAGTCACTTGGATGAACTTAAGGCTTCCATGCCTTATAACACTCTCGCAGATCAGTTGCAAGCCAACTACAATCTTTCATTTGATCCTGCTTCAACTTGCAGTCACTACCTTGCATCTTAGTCCTTTTCACATACTATTTTAGGAAAAAGATCTTTTATAAGTGATTTCAAATTTTTTTTGTTGCATTGCTTTTGCACATATTCCTAATCAAAAGAGAAGCAATTTAGATGCAAAAATCAACGCATACATGTTTTCTATATATAGGAAGCAATCCAAAGCATATTGACTACTAGATGTCTCTACAAACAAAATTGTGGTTAATAGAGATGTAAATGAGAAAATAGTAAATACCATTTTTTTAGTTAATGTTAATTCTACATATAGTAGTGTATGGGTAATTACTTTGATTCTAGAACAAGTGTTGGTGTTGAAGTCAAACAGGGAACATTAGAGGGGGCAAATAAGAAGGGTGATCTGGTGGAGAAAAGAGTGAACATTATTAGTCTTCATGACACCATTTGATATTGGTGGAGAAGATATTGATATGCAATCTTCACAACAAGATCAGGTTGGCCAAAAAAATAGACCAAAGTGCTACTTTACCATAATAAAGGATGTTTGTGAAGATTAATTGCCAAAGGCAATGGAAGGTTGGTCCATGCAATTAGGGAAACAACTTGTGCAAGGTTTTGAGTAGGTAAGTTTTTCTCTAATTTTGTTGTTTTGTAGTTATTTGGGCCTATAGCACATTTGAAAATGCCAAAGGAAAGCTTGAATACGAAGCAGCCATGAAAGTGGAATATGATGCAATATGGTCCCCAAAGGAGAAATCCACTTGTTGTAAATGGATTTATGAAAATAATTGTTGTCAAATTCATACCTACTAATTGTGTCAAGTTCATAATACTAAATAGGATTTACTAGGTAGAGTAAAGAAAGGATCTGCTACTCTTCAAGCTTGGGCACATTCAACTATTTTGGTTCAACATGCAAATCATCATCAAAAGAGGTAGAAGGATCTATTGATATGTGGTCAATATCTATGATAATATCCACACATATAATAATGTAAATAATATAATGTAGAAGATAGATCTCACACGACACAATAGATGTTTGTGGGCCAAGATGCCCTAATATCTAATATATGCAGAAATAGAGTAAACCCTTGGGGTAGAGTAACACCATACAATACTGTGCAGCCACTCCATGCTATATCTCCAAGAGACCCCAAATACAATATCATACTTCACACTCCATACAATGATAATCACCTCCCTTTATATAGACCTCCTAATAATACAATGGAGGTGTAAACCTGATGAAGCCATACTCATCACCTAATATATTTAATTACATAAGTTATCCATATGACATCATATAACTAACATAAGGGATGTGTGCCATGTGTCGACATCTCCATCCACCTAAATAACTTAAATTATCACATCCCTAGATACATAACAATTTGATGCATTGTAAGTGCTTTAATTTCTCTCCTAATGCTCCATAATTTCTTCCACAAATGACCCAATACTAATGGAAATGGTGTGAAATAGTTTATACAATACAAAATGTTTATTTAAAACAAACCATGTCAACACAGAATATTGTAAAACAAAAACATAAACATATACAACAAATTTGCATAAGTCACACAACCAAAAACATTTTATTTAAAAACATGAAAAATCATCCAACTACATAGACATTAAAAAATGTCGAGATGGTGAGCAACTTGTTTACAATAACATTCAAAACTTTACAAGGCAAGGTTACAAAGAAAAATAAAATAAAATGTTCACCAACACTACATATTTCCAAAGTAATGCTCAAGTGCACCTAACAACTTAGCAGCTCCACCCCATCCATCCTATCAATCAAATAATATATCTTTTAGAAAGAAAAACAACCCATCAAACTTATCATACATCATAGCCAAGTTATCTAACACATCGTGAAAGGCTTACAACTAGTTCAACTGCAATAAATGTTTAGAAACAACCATTCTCTTACCCTCTCAAGTAGTTCACAACAACACCAAGGAAACTCCATCAAAAGCTTGTGGAGTTTTGTTATTACACTTATAATGGGAGCAATATTCATAGTAGGTACAACAAAGATGAAGCTTCTTACACTCCCATTTGATCCATTGCTTGAGATTTCAATAAACACAAGAAGATTTGGTGTAGCCATAACATTAGACTTAACACATTAGAATAAAAAAATAAATTATGTTCTAAGTAAAGTAAATATGAATACATAAAATTAGATATAAAACATATAAATATAGTTAAACTGTTAATCATATGAGGATAAACAAATATATTGTACAACATAACAACTATAAATAAGTATCTCGATTAGTTTCCAACACCATGATTTAAGTACACAATTAAAATTAAAGATTCATACCTTCTTCTATCCCGAGATACATACGGAATACTAAAATGCTTATCACTTTATTCTCTAAAGATTTTTGAATATAATATAAAATAGGTTTAAATAAAAAAACTAGCCAATAAGGCCCCATTTTCCATATTACATTCTATCTCTTAGAATATACGAACCTCTCTTACAAACCAATCAATTAGGACTATTTGTCATACAAACATATTTACAAACTTAAACTAATGTCCAATAAATTTAAGATTACATTTGTGGAAGTCAAAATTTCCCTATCAAATTGCACATTCAATCATGCCTTTTTCTTGACAAAACCTAAGAGAACAAAATCTAGCCTATCATCTAGTTGAGAAACTATGCCAATGTAAGCCAGGACAAAATTTTGACCCTACACTATTATGTTCTTTTAATTGAACTAAAAATAGAGTATATTAATATTAAAACAAAAAATGTTCAACACAAAAAAGTACAAATATTTTTTTTATAAAAATAGATTGCTCCATTGTTAGAGCTAGGATATATTAGAGGAAACTGAGAGTATGGTTTAGATTGGTTGAACAAAAAATAGAGTATATTAATATTAAAACAAAAAATGTTCAACACAAAAAAGTACAAATATTTTTTTTATAAAAATAGATTGCTCCATTGTTAGAGCTAGGATATATTAGAGGAAACTGAGAGTATGGTTTAGATTGCAAAACACTATTATGTTCTTTTAATTGAACAAAAAATAGAGTATATTAATATTAAAACAAAAAATGTTCAACACAAAAAAGTACAAATATTTTTTTTATAAAAATAGATTGCTCCATTGTTAGAGCTAGGATATATTAGAGGAAACTGAGAGTATGGTTTAGATTGCAAAACAATTCATTGATACATGCATGACTTGCATTACTTGTTAAAAATATTCTCTATAAATACACTACCCATCCAAAACTATTACATCATATACACAATAGACCTTTAATAAAAGGCCAAAAAGTAATTAATTAAAATTCCATGTTAAGACATTCTTCATAAGAGGTATTTCAAAGCTAGAGAAGGTTTGTTGTGTGCATGTAACTGCAACCTAGCTCTCCTATGAGGAACCTACGAAGGACAAGGTTCTAAAAGCCTTTCCAACCAACCCATTTTGTTAACATCCTGCAATCACGGCGTTCCATTAGAAAAATGTGCTTTGAGGCGTTATGTTAAATAGTTCAAGTGCCATGTCTATGCTTCCACAAGTTGTATATCCTACAATCACTTCATTCCATCAAAACAAATTTCTTGAAGGCATTCTATCAAACAGTTCACATGCCTTGTCTATGCTTACAAATTTTGCATACATGTATGCCAAGGTAGTTGTAGCTACAACATCTACAAAATTCCTCTATTGTTCATCGTGTGATGAATGTCCATACCTTGTTCCAAAGCTCCCATTTTCGTTGTGCAGGTTGTGAGGATGTTGGCAAAGGTTCCAAACTCTATCTTTACACCCGCCAATTGCATTTTGTTGAAAGCTTCTAAATCCTTTTCAATAAAGCCATTTTGTGCATATCCTGCAATCATAGTATTCAATGAGACCACATTTCTTTGAGGTATTTGATCAAACAGTTCACGTGCCTTCTCTATGCTTCCACATTTTTGCAAAGCATTTCCAAGCAATTATCACCCTTCCATTACATTTCGATCGATGTCCATAACCTGTTCCAAAGATGCCATTTTGGCACAAGCCAAGAGTGCATGCGCAAATGAAATTGTTCAGGACGGACACCTACATATGGAGATCTTATGGATGGGAAAAATAGTTTTAAAAAATTAAAATTTGTGCAAGAGTAACGTCGGACGGGAGTAACAGCGATAGGGAATGGTGAACAAGATGGATTTAGAGGGCCCACACCAGCTACCTAAGCGATCAACACTTAGAGTGTGTTGGTTAAGCTAGGCCGAGGACCTCCACAAAAGGCTCATGTCGTAGAGCATCTTGAGCAAGAGTCGGCCTTCTTTGCTTTCATGGCCAAACGACCAACAAATCAGGTCAAGTCTTATGTGTGGTGCATTGATTCTAGAGCGTCTCAACTTTTTACACAAGGATTGGTTCATTGAGTATACGGCTTGCTCAGATTCAATGATCTTCGGTGGTGGTGAGAAGTATACAGTTGTTGGCAGAGGCAATGTTCAGATAACCTCTAGAGGGAGAAATCTTATTTTCCTCATTGTATACTATGTTCCGACATGGAGCTCAACTTGCTCTCAATGAGTCAAATTATGCACCACTATCCCAAGTTGGACATCATTTTTAGCACACACAAGTGTTATATTGTCGACAAGGAGTCCAAGCAAACTATCGCAATTGGCATAGAGGATCATGGCTTCAATTGGCTTGTTAATACTAGAGAGGTTCAAGAGTGTGCATTGGAAGCCAAGAGTTCATCTGCTATCAGTACTCATTACTCTTTAGCATCAACATTATGGGCATCTCAACCTTATTTCTCTCAGTTGGCTCGTGAGAATATGGTTGAGGGTTTACTTGAAATCTAGCAGCAAATACAAGGTGTTTCCGAAGCTTTCCAAGCAGGGAAGCAACACAAAACTTCGTTTTCAAAAAGACGGGCTTGGAGAGCACACAAGGTCCTTCAACCGATTCATGCAGATGTATGTGGACCAATGAATACAACAACGATCACTGGTGCCAAGTATTTTCTCTTATTTGTAGATGATTTCAGTAGGAAAATGTGGGTGTTTTTCCTACAAGCAAAATCAAATGTGTTTAAAGAATTTCAAAAGTTCAAAGCACTAGTAGAAAAAGAGTTTGGTTGTTCAATAATCACTCTTAGGTCTGAAAATGGAGGTGAATTTTGTTCAAACAAATTCACGGACTTTTGTGCTAAACACGGTATCAAATGTTAACTCACAACACCTTATACTCCATAACATAATGGAGTAGTTGAGAGAAGGAACTGTACTATTACGAAGATGGCATGATATATGTTGGAGAAGAGAAGTGTTCCCAAGAAGTTTTGGGGAGAGAGTTTATCTTCTCAAAAAGGTCTCCAACACATGCAATGACAGAGAAGACCCAAGAACAAGCATGGTTTGGGAGGAAACCAAAGGTGAGCCATCTAAAGATTTTCAGTTCTGCTGCATATGTCTAGATTCCAAATACAAAGAGACCCAAATTAGACTCCAAGAGTCAGAAGTTAATGCTTACAGGGTACAGTGAAAATCATAAAGCCTACAGGTTGATTGTTGTGGACACTAATCGATTGACATTGGGAAAGGATGTTGTGATTGATGAAGAAGTTGGCCTTTTCAACTTTCTTGACATCAAGAATACTAAAGATCAACCTCTAAAGGCTAAAGATTTGGGAGTCCAACTTTTATTAGCTACACCTGAAGGGGGGGACTCTGATGATTCTAAACATATGGAATCTCTCAAGAAGGTACTAGTACCAATACCAAATGATTTTCTTCAAGAAAACCTGGATCAACATCCAAATGATATAGTATCAAGCAACCCAAGTCATGATGACCACGCTGATTTGGATGTTTCTACAAAGAGACCTAAGTGGTAGGAAAAACTCATTGGTGATGTTCGAGATGATGAAATCGTCAAGGGTCGATCATCAAAGGCAAGAGAAAGCAGAACACAATTAACTTTACTCTTATGGTTGTCAAGGTGTTTATGAACCCCAAGATTTTGCAGAGGCGAAAGGTAAACCTGAATGGGAAAAGGCCATGGAAACCGAACATCGGAGTCTTATGACAAATAAGACTTGTGTTCTTTCAAATCTTCCACCAAGGAAGAAACCCACTAATTGCAAATGGTGTACAAAGTTGATGGTACACTTGACAAGTATAAAGCACAGTTGGTTGCTAAAGGGTTCTCACAAAGAGAAGGTATTGATTATGAGGAAACCTTTGCTTCTACAGCAAAGATGAGAACCATCTAGTTAGTTCTAGTCATGGTAGCACAATTTGGCTAGAAAGTCCTTCAAATGGACATGAAGAGTGCCTTCCTCAATGGTGACTTAAAGCAAGAAGTGTACATGACACAGCTTCAGGGTTTCCAGGTTGCAGGAAAGGAACATCAATTATGCAGACTGACGAAGGCTCTTTATGACTTGAAACAAGCACTCAAGGCATGGTACACAAAGATTGGTAGATATTTGGATCAATAGGGATTCCAACAAAATCCTTCAGATCCAAATTTATACATCAAAAGCATAAGCAATGAAATCATCCTTCTGGTCATTTATGTGGATGATATCATCATTCCAGGTAGTGAAGCACATTTGACTGAAGAAATCAAATGTAATTTGTGTAAGGCTTTTGACATGACAGACTTTGGTCTCCTACATTATTGCCTAGGTGTAGAGGTTTGGTAGACATGTGGTATTTTTATTTCTCGAGTCTAAATATGCCAGAAATTTGCTAGACAAGTTTAGAATGACAAATTGCAAAATCTTGTCTACAACTATGGAGAAAGGGTTGGAGAAAGGGCTAAAGCTTTCAACCAAAACTAACTCAAAGGTGATCAATGAGTCAACATTCAAAAAACTAGTGGGCAGCCTTATCTATCTTACAACCACTAGACCTAATTTGATTTATGTTGTAAGTTACATTTCCCATTTTATGACAACCCCAAAGGCAAATAATTAAGTTGCAGCAATGAGGGTATTGAGATATGTGAAAGGGGCACTTCACTTTGGCATTCTAAATAGCAGAAGCAAAGATCCTAGGTTGGTTGGGTTCACAGATTCAGATTGGACAAGTTTTGTTGACGACAGGAAATCCACTTCTACATATGTTTTCAATCTTGGTACAAGTGCAATCACATGGACTAGTAAGAAGCAACATGCAGTAGCTCTTTCCTTGACAAAAGCTAAGTATTGGGGAACAATCAAAGCAGCAAGTGAGGCAATATGATTTCTAAGATGCTTTCAGACATGCAAATGTCTCAAGTAGGGTCTTCACCCTTGTCTTGTGACAATCAAAACTAAAGCTTGCCAAGTATCCAGTCTTCCACGAGCGTACCAAACATGTGGAGCTTCATTGTCGTTTCATCAAACAACTTGTAGAAGATGGAACAGTGACGTTGCAGTATTGTCCAACTAAGGACTAGACTGCAAACATTCTTACCAAGTCCTTGAGTCCTGGTAAACTTGTAAAACTTCGAGATAAGCTTGGTGTAGTCAGTAAAATGGCTATTAAGAGAGGGTATTAAAGTAATGTTTTGTATTGTAATGGTCAATTAGCTTTTAGGATAGACTTTAGGAATCTTCTTTAATAAAGTCAAGTTTACTTTAAATAGTTTTCCTATTGTCGATGCTATCATACAACATCGGGTGTCTCCTTCCCAGCCAATCTCCTTTACCTAATGATAAATTAAATTATAGCCGATGGCTATTTAATTTATAGAGATAGCAATTTATCTTAATTAATTAATGGAGGCTCGAATTAATGAAAAGGCACAATTTCCTTGTTGAGGCCGACATCATGCTTCATGTGGATGTGATTTGTTATGAAGGGATGCGAATTCATGTAGCCGGCTTCTTGTGTGTAAGGGACACGATTTTTGGAAAGAGGTCGACTTGTTGTTTTTGGAGAGTCACGTCTCTCCCTTCATGTTGTATATATTCCCATTGGTTGTACTTCATTTGTCATTCAAGTTATTCTTTGTTCATCTCAAGTTCGAATATACAAGTGTGAGATTATCATCAAGTGCAGATGAATATTGTAGAAGGCTGTCTTATCATCAGCGAATTGCATCATTGTGTTGCTGTGATTGCATCAGACTGTGGTGCTTTCTCTTGGCCTTAATATCGGCCTCTTTGTAAAGGAGACTTCATTTGTGATTCAATATATAAGTGATATATTGTTGCTGGGTTTTTCTCCCTCAAGTGGAGGGTTTTCCCAGGGTATCTGCTGTGTTATTGTGACTGATTTTGAATTAATTTTCTGTGCATTACATCTGATCATAAAACTAACACCTATGAGTTGTCATCCTTATCCTTTGTGGATAAGATATTTGTAATCCTATATAAGGATGCTTTTGCTCCTTATTTTTGTGTGTTGTTTTTATAAAAGAGAGACTCTTCAGCAATATTCAAACAAAAATAATAATGCTAGAATCTAAAAAACATAGAGCTAAAAATCTGGAAAATACTAGAAGAAAATGACAAATTTGATATCTATAGTTTTCCTTTTTCTTTTTGAAATTGGAAAACTGGAAAGATAAAAAGCTTCACTATTGCTAGAAAATAAGATATGATATTACATTATGAATGCCTACTCAAGCCAAATCCAGGATAATATGGATAATGACAGGAAAACATAGTCTTAACACTTGTACACAAGAACTGTTTTCCCAAAAACATGATAATATTTTAACTAAGTTGCCAAATCGAGTATGGGTACATGGGTACCATATGCAAATACATCAAAAAAAAATGGGGGACTGAGTAAGTCCTGTGAATGTCCGTACAAACATATAAAAATTATAAATATATAGATATTTGCTGACTAAAAACAGAAATTAAGTTCAGAATACCATATATCATGCATATGCTAAATAAAACTACCATAAGTATTACAAATTTGAAATACAGCATACTAATTCAATATCAATTTATCCAACTCAAATATCATGTCGGATATTCATTGTTCAATATTAAAATTATAAGATTAGTAATCAGCATCATATGGATCTTCATCAAGACCAACACCATCTTCATCATTGACATTAGATGATGTAAGTAGATAAGAAGTAAGATAAGCAACCCCACCACCACTCATAGTGAAAGCATGTTAGCTATCTGACTCCTCAAAAAGTGAAAATGACTGCAGAATTAGAGGACATTGTAAGGTCCCCATTTTTGATGTCCTTCTTCGGGCTAGTTTGGTTCTGACTCACTTACTATTTTTAGTAACTAGTACAGGCGGCAGTGCAATGTAGCGTTTCCTATTTGGGTAGTGTGTAGAAGTTGTCCGATAAACGTAAATGTTTTGGCCAGTTTGATATTTGGTGAGTACTTACTATTTTTAGCAGTTGCTATTTATAGTAAGTCTATTTCGAGAAACTGGTCTCAAACCCATAGTGTTCTCAGCAGTGTTATTTCTATGGTGGCGTTGGAGAGCCTAAGGTTGGATTATTTAATATTTTCTTTTTATCAGTCACTTAAGTTGTTTTTTATAAAATAACTTTATTACTTAAAAGAGGGTGGTCATCAAAAGTATCTTAGTGCTTAATGAGTTAACTTAATGTTGTTTTAGAAGGCTGAATAAGGCAAAATAGTTTCCTTATGAGCAAATCCCTTGGCCTAGTTGCACAATGTTGTTTTAAAAGAGGGGCCATGTATTTCAAGTGGATGCCTAAAAAAGAGGTTTAATTATCATTTTTAAAGGCCAATGTTATGCCTCATAAGTTGGGACGCCTAGTTTGGGCTAAAAGTCAATTTTAAATTAAAAATCAAAAGTGGAATTTTAGAGGCAAAAAGTTGCACGCCCCTCTTGGGGTAATTTCATGACATTTCATAAAGTGAAATGAGAGGGAAATATATTTAAACTAAATACAAGTTGCTCTAATCCTTCCCTCAATGAGTTTTGACTCTCATTTGGTTATGTTGAAATGGTTGCATAAGGAGATGTTGTTGGTTTTTTACTATAAGTCTAAAAACAAGTGTTGAGGACGAAAACCCTTGGCATTGAATAGCTGGTTTCGGTAGTGCAATATCTACCCTAGCTGGTGGAAGCGTGGTTCCAACGAGGGAGCACATTCTGAGCTTCAATGTAGATTTAGTCAAGTAGGATGAAGATATTTGAGCATTTTTTGAAGTGGGGTCAGTTGGTTTTTGGTTTGTGATAGTATAGTTGCATTTTGGTGTGATTTCCAGTGTGATTGGAGGTGGTTTCAGTATTTTCTGGGCATATTTTCATTTGGGCCTGAACTTGGTTATTTGCATATATCTCTCAAATGACTTAAGGTCTCATCGTGCGTATTGATCCTAATGGAAGCCCTCATCTTGGCACCAATATCAAGTGCTTGTTTGCATTTTTTGAAGAAGGCTTGAATTTACTAGACCTAGTCGACCTTCTCCAAGGAGCACCCTATCTCTGTTGAAAGTTTCAGTTTGCTGCCTGCTGTTGTATAGGCGGATATCTCTTATCACTGAGGTCTGAATACTGTGATCTTGGCATTGGAAAGCAAGGAGATTATTTGCCAAATGCATGGGTGATGTTCGATGCAATTTGAAAGCCTCATTGTTTCTGTTTTGGACATTCTTTCCAGGTCTGAAAGTTTCTTTCTGAGTTTATTTTTAGTTGAATGTGAAGTCTGAAAACATTGTGTAAACTCAGAAATTTTCTGATATGAAAAACAGAGTTACCTTATGCTGAAAAGTTGTTCATTGCAAGTTAGTTATTCATTGTTATTTCTGCTCTTATGTTATCAATTCATTATCATGTTGAATCATTGAATGGAACATTTAAAAAACAAGCAAACATACTCAAAACAAACACAAATCAGAACATCAGAAAATTGGAAAAAAATCAGGGGATCTTACATTACAGAAATTCATGGTGCTGATTATTTGTGGCACTGCTTATTTTGGTACTGCTTACTCATCAAATAAAACACAAGTGAAAATGACTGTCAGTTTACAGTTTAGGGCACAATTTTGATTGTCATAAGTCAAACGAAATGCATTAAAATTATCGCCCACTACAGGAATCGCCTCAATGTACCTGGAATCGCCTGGATAAACTCATGAAGCCAAACAAATACATATGCAAAAAATCATGCTCTAGACGAATCCACATGCAAATCAAACCTGATTCCGATTCCAAAATGAATCATATTGGGTACACCAAGGTTTTTGGCCAATTCAGTAACATAGAATTGCAAGCCTTAAGGACCAATTTAAAATTAGTTTCCCCATTGTGAATTGCTCACTTTATGCAGGTGAGATAATTATTTTTTACTATCCTACCAAAGATCCTCCTAAATACACTGAACATAATCACATCGACCAAAAAGTGGAACAGCATTTACAGTTCCCCAAAACAGTGATCTGGTCCAGTAACCCTGAAAGTTGTGTACCCATTTAAACATTTTCATAAAAAGGTGGGTCAGGCCCGCCACTAATAATGCTATTTTTTATTTGCATAAAATTTAAAAAGTTCTAGAATATAGCAGACTTGTCCTAGTCCCCTGCAATGTAACATTTGGTTGGTTGGTTAATGTGAAATTATTCCTAACACTATTAGACTGGCGGTCATCTCTTTCGAAGCATATACAGAGTAAACCAAATATTAAGAAGGATATTATAAGCACTATTAGGTAAAAGAGCATCTCTTTTCATTGAGATGTGATACAATTGACTTTTCATGGGGACACTTCTGATCTACAGATGGAAGAAATTGAGCATTCAAAGAAGACTTAGCTGTTCATATTGTGGCTAGATTGGATGTCGATAGAGAAGGTTTCAATTATTTAAATCAGAAGAAATATCTGATATGTTAGATTCTCCTCACTTGTCTCTGGAGGGCCATAAGGAGGCTGATCTGTTATGTTTTTCCACTTAAAATTTTGTTGTTTTATGAAGTAACAAAAGATTACAGAAAAAAGGCTGTGCCTACCTCTGAACATTTATTGCTACAAAACCAATTGCCTTCAGGACAAGAGTCTAATTTTGGCATCCCCCTCTCATATAGGCATCCCACGTGATCTGCAATGAAATTTCATACTCATCATTCAGAATGATTCAAATGAGATGCATAAGGACAAGAGAAAATAAAATTAGGATAAGATCACAGGATATTAAGATTATATGCATCATCTTACACTGACACTCGCACTGATCACAAAAGAGAACTGTCAACTCTGTAAATGACTCAGGATTGCCATTGAATTCACTGCTGCCACATATTGCACAGCGACAAGTCGGACAGTACCATTTTTCTTGTTTAGGAACATTCTGCAGCCAAGAATAATTTTGGATAAGTACTTCAAAATTCACCATAACACAACACCAAATAAAAATTGAAAGATTTTTCCAGCCAAATTCTACTTCTTCAATATCAAAAGTGAAATATCTTTGTGAACATGGTCAGACCATTGAGGTTCATATTTCCACTATAATAGGCACAAAACAGATATATGACAGTTTTAGATTGTCTCTTCAAACCAGGAATATGCTAAAGTGATGAAATTGATCGGAAACAATGAAAAAATATAACTTTCAGTAGACAATGCCACTCGACATAACAAAAATGGCATATGGAACATTCTGCCCTTGCAAGTTCCCCAACAAAGTAGCTCAGGTAAGCTACGGTGGCTAGAGCTTCAAGGAGGAATGCTGATTACTTTTATGATTCCACCATCAGTGCTCACCTCTCCAAACATTTTGCTAATGCTCACATTCAACTTGTTTGGATATGAACCTTACAATTTTCACTTGGAGAGGTATGGTACATGAGCTTCTAATAGCTGTGGCTTTCTCTCATCATTTTATATAGTTCTCAATTATCTAAACCATATTCACCCACAAAGTCTATGGATGTTTCATGTTTGGATCTGAGAACTGGCAGAAATTGAGACTACATTCTGCTGATATTTTATCTTAATACGGCTTGAGCACACATCATCTGAGGTAATCTAAGATGCAACACAATGACATAATACCATTTAGATAGCATCTAGAGTAAAGAAAAATTAGCACAAGCATTGTGTTTGTTTTGATATTAATTACCACTTCTTTTAAACTGACGAGCTGTATTTTCTACCTTCCTCAATCATGGGATTAGCTTGTGTAATTAACTATTGTATTTTACCTGCAATAGGAGTGCATGTATTCATAAAAAATAAAATAGTCATATCATTTACACGTTCAAAAGTACAGATGATTTCAGACAGATAAATGCCAAGAGCTGAAGCATTGGTTGGGCCCAGGCTGTATGAATTAATACTTCTATTTCCATCTCTTGGATTCCTCTTGATTTTCAGCTTGAAATGCACTTAGGAAAGGAAAATGTGGGCATTCAGAAATCTAGGAATCATCTTATTTATTAAGTTAATAAGGGCCACTTGTTTCATATTAGTAGATGGAAGCAAGTTTCAAGTTGAATTGATTGATAACTCTGAACCGAATGTGGTAACTTCTAAGCAACAGATTCAAATGCATGACTTGAGTTAAAATTGTAACCTCTGATTTCCCGAGAAATGGTGTCGTTGATATTTTTTATTCAATTCTACGCATGCTTGACAAAGTTGATTCAAAACCTAGACACTCCAAGCAATGAAAAACAGCACAAACCAGCTATTAATGTATCAACACAATTGCTAACTAGGAGCAGTTTGTAATCCAAAGGTGGTTTAAGTTATAAATAGTAACATTCATGTATCCAACAAGAGGAGATTAACTGAAATCATAAAAAAAGTACCTCCAAATTAATGCATTGTATATGGAATGAATTTGGGCAATGATCACATAGAACCAAATGTCCGCCAACGTGACAGATCATGCATTCGTCATGATTTTTTTTTCTTCCTCTTAATTTGGCTCTGCAACTCTTTGTCCTGCAACCATTTGTCCTGTTATCATTGTCCAAGACCTGCATCTGGCATTGCAGTAAAGACCTGCCATCTTCTAAAATAATATTGGCAGAAGGTCGGTGGCGTTTGCTTCCCGCATGGAATTCGAAATCTGTTAGAGAATATACTTTTGTACAACATGCACATAGAATCCCCTCATATGTTACCCAGCCCTCTTTCTGTGAATTGAAGTAATGTACTCTCTGCTTTTCAGCCACCAACTGATTTTCTATCATCCAGGATAGAACAGAGCTGGCATTACGCTTATCCTTGCCTGACGAAGAATCTTTTGATTCTCCTGGGGCAGAAAGAAGCACCTGCATTCGGAAACCATTGGTCGATTTACGCTTTCTTTTCACTCCCAATGAATCTTCAGAATTGAGTTTCTGTTTTTTTCTGCTGGAAACTAGGGAACCTTTAGCGGCTTTTCTTGAGCATGCTCCTTTGGTGCTTGAGCTCCTTACTTTGGGTTGATCAAAATGCTCAGATTGAAGATCACATGCCTTTGTCCTATGAGTTGATTCTGGGACAGTAAACATGTCACCTTTACCACTTCTCTTCTTCTTGACATGACGATAAAATTTCCTACCCCTGCTAACCGATTCTTTTGGTCCTTCATTAATTTTGGAAGCATCTTTGGCAGTCTTGTCATTTTCCGAATCGTATCTTACTACTTCAGAAGAGCTACAAATTCTCTTTGACCGCTTTAATTGAGCGGTCGAAGATAGCATGTTTCTTCTAACCCTTAACCCTGTTTTCTGTAAGGTAAGAGACGCAGAGGCACCTTCTAATGTATAGTTCACTGACTCTTCAACCTTTACATTATTATTTCTACCTACTAGTCCCTGGGCCTTCTGGGCCTTCTGCTCTTTCTTCCATGCTACAAAAGCTCGGAAGAGAGAATAGTAAGCGCGACCTGAGGGTGAAACATAGCACATGTCGCATTTTTCCTTTCCGGGGCGAGGTTTGAAACTAAGCCTCCATCCTAGGGCAAGAAGGTGCATCTTTACTTCATTGCGGGCCTGTTTATTTGATTTTCTGTCCAGAGTAAGATTAAAATTGAGAGCTGTAGGCTGGCAATCTTGCGATATCTCAGTGCCAACAGTGCCATTCATTTGGTCTTTTGAACTCCCAACATTCTCCAATGCATTGCACGGTAGTGCATCAAAGTGATCCTCTGGATCTACCCTGATAGCTAATGCCTTGTCTGAGCTCTCCGCTTCCACCTCCATGCAAGATGTTGAAGAAGTGTGCCGATGTGAACAAATATAAGCTAATTTCATAGGTATAGAGGAAGAGGAACTCACAAAAGGCAGTGTCTGCTTCTCAGGGTGAGTGACAAGAAGCCGAACAACCTGGTTCAAATGTGGGAGCCACCCATCCTGGTTCCCCGCAGCAGCAGTCCATTGCCCCAAAGTAAGAATGAAAGAAGACCTCTGTCTTAAATAGTACCAAAGCAGGCCAAGAGGCAACGCTGGGCGCTCCAAGTCCTGTTGCATAGTAGCCAAAACCCAAAGCCCTCGGACACTCCAAGTCCCCTCTTTTTCGTCCCAGTCCTGCGTAACTCTCAATTCGCTGGTATGAAATGTGAGGGCATCGCCTTCGTCTGGAAATAGCACGGACCTGTGCTGAGAGAGTTGCAAATCATCCAAAAGAACGCCCTCCCACCACCCATCGCGATAGAACGCGTCGACGCAAAGGCCATACGTCCATCTCTGCTCCTTGGCGGGCGGGGGCGTGGGTCTAATCCGATTCCTGTAACTCCTACTCTTCCTTCCTCTTCTGCTGGTCAAACCTTCGACGCCTTCCGTGACTTGAACACGTTCTACGTATTTGTCATGCCGCTCTTCATCCGTCACAAAATCCTTGTACTCCACACAACGGCACAGATGCTCTATTTTAATCACAACTCCAGCATGCCACGATCCCCGCAGCCCCTCCTCCAGCGGACGTACCTGCATTCACATATAGGGCTTCAAAAAATCGAATTCCACTTCCACTATCAATTAAATTGGAACAAGATGAATACACTTACCTCCACATTCTCTCTTACAAGGAGTTTCTGACCCTTGGAAGACTCCATTCCTCATTCGCCAGACAAGTTGAACAACAGCTGCACCAGCCCCTGTTTACATTTGAACAAACCCTAGGCTCAGGAAATTTTTCAGGCGGCTACCTTGTCTGGGCACATGCTTCAAAGCATCGAGCCCACAATTGTGCATGGCATTGACCCTCCAAAAAAAAGCACACCCAAATTTAGCTCTCCTGTTAAACTTCACTTTCCAATAAATTTAGCTCAATTTGACGGCACACGGTGAAGCTTAAGAGCTCTTCCCGCGGGACTCGGGAGCTGCGAACTCTTAATTATTTTTCCTAAAGCTATGAAATAGGAGAAGGTGGGGCCCAGCCCCGCTGAGGAGAAACTGAAATCAGTAGAGCAAAGCAGCCTTGCAATCAACGTCTTTCCCTACTTGAGCTAATAAATATTACAGTCTTACCACCTGCTTTCTCTTTTCACCGCCACTTTGAAAACTACATTTATTTGCATATATTCCACCGTGTTCAAATTTCCGACTACCTAGGTAATGCTTTTCTGCTTTTTTAAACTAAACTAGATTTTTAAAAAACTTGTTGAGGAGGTATCACTTTGTCGCATTGCAAGCCACCCACAACAAATGAATATAAAGAAGAAGTAAACACACGTCTAGAGTAATCAATCACACTCCCACACACGTGCCCAATTTGAAATAAACAAAGACACGAGGAGCACCTCTCCTCTCTATTTTTGGACAAAGAGTTTGGTCGATTGTTTTTTTTTTTGGTCTTCTCTAAGAGAAGCCACAATGGGCAGATTTGAGTTTAAAAGGAATTTCCCAAGAAGAGAGTAGAAGGGAGAAGCTACATAACCTCATCCCATGCCATTCTCTTGACAAAACGAATCGATGGAAAGATTTCACGGATTCGTTTGGAGTGTCGTCACCTATTTCGTCGTCAAAAAAATACGGCAGCACCAACGGATTTTCAAAATCATAATTTGGAATGAACAAAAAGCCCAAAAGCTCGCCATTTCAAAGTAATAATTTGGAATGGACAAAAAGCCCAAAATGTTGCCACTTTCGACATTCACATTTTGGAGGTTGTTGGAGAGCGTGGAAGGGAGTTGCAGGCATTCAGAGCCAAAGCAGAGCGGCCACTATCCCTACCAAAATGCATTTGATAGGCACGGGTAGCTAGCTAGCAAGTATGTATATCTGCTAGAAATATATGTCATTCTATGATTCTACCTAGGAACTGTGAAGAATTGAACAGCTATTCATTACAAAGATGGGTTTTCCTTGCAAAAAGGGGTTTTCATTTGAGTTGTTTATGTGTTTTTGCATTGAAGGTTTTTTAATTTTGTCATTTTAATGTTCTCACAACAAAACTTTTAGAGGAAGTTGAATGAAATAACTGACAACCCATTTTGGAAATATGAGTGAAATAACTAAATAACATTTAGAGAAACCAGAAACCATGTAGAATATATAACCAGATTGGAAAACGCAATGTGGGTTCTGTAATGAAATGGTATATTTTAAAAACCAACAAAAGCCCATAACATCGCCATTTTCGATATTCTCATTTTAAAGGTTGTTGGCGAGCTTAAAAGGGAGTTGCAGAGGTTCGGAGGTCGAAGCAGAGCAGCCATTCTCCCTACCAAAACACATGTGACAGGCGCAAGAAGCTAGCTAGTAGTTATGTATATCTGCTAGAAATATATGACATTTTGTCATTCTGCCTAGGGACTGTGAAGAATTGAAGAGCTATTTGTTGCGAAGATGGGTCTTCAATAATGGGAAAACAAGGGTTTTCATTTGCCCTCAATGTGTAGAGGGTTTTACAACATTGTGTGGGTTGGAGGTTTCATAAATTATGTGCTCACCTCCCACTATGTTTTCCAACTTGCAATCATACTGTGCATGTATATTTGGATTATATTAAGAAATTGAAACGCAATTTTTACTTTGCATAAGACTTGTTATAAATTTTGAAGCTATCTTTCATTACATTCATACTGTCTAAATAACAAAAGCTTTTCAAGACATTCATACTATTCTATAAAATTCCAAGTTGGAAAACACTAGGCGTTATAAAACCTACAACTAACGTACTATTCTAAAACCCTTTACAAGTAACAACCCAATTGCTAAATCACCCCTCACCTTAATTTGGTATGTTTTTTTTTATCTTGAGAACCTTTTGTGAATTAGATAGTAAGAATGTAATGAAATTAGAAAATACTAGGTATTATGAAACTTACAACCCACATAGTGTTGTAAAACCTTGTAGACATAACAAACCAATTGGTTAGTCACCCTGCAACTCAATCTGGTTAGTTTTATGAAACCTAATGGTATGTGGCAACTGATCATGCAAATATTGTACACTCTTTATGTATCCTTGTTGGGGTTTGGGGTCAGGTCAGGCCTCGAGCTGGGGTTTGGGGGCGACAGCCCCCGAGAGCAGGGATTGGGGGTGCAGCCCTCGAAAAAAAAAATTCCCCCTTTTTGTTGACAAATGAAAAACGACTATAAAACCCTAATTCTAAAAGCTTCCAAAAAGCTTGTTATAAGTGTCTAGGATGTATGTTGTGGTATTGGTTTCTTGTAAGATTGTAATTTGTTTTGTACTGGATAATAAAATCATTGGATAGCTGAGTTTTTGTGGATGTAGCCCATATTGGGTAAACCATATTAAAATTCTATGTTGATCTATTTTGTGTTATTCTTTATTGTTATTTTTGGGCTATTTAATCTACATATAAATGTTAATGTTTATTGCTCCAATCTGCCTGAACCCTAACAAAACCCCCACCTGCAACTCCTTCCCATGCTCTCCACCACTTAACTTTGAATGTACAGAATGAAATTAATGGAAAACCGCAATGTGTTTTCCAACCTGCAATTATATTTTGCATTTATTTATAAATCATATGAGGAAATTGAAATGCAACTTTTAATGTAAGTAAGAGTTGCTTTAAATTGTGAATGTGAATGAACTTCACTATATTCTTACTATCTATAAAACTAAAGGTTTTCTGAAATGTGCCCCTTAAATTTTTCTCAATGCTTTCACAACACAAACTAGCACTATGCCAAATGTTAGCATTAGCTCCCCATAGATAATCAAATTGAAAGTAACCTTCACCAAGAATGTTCACCAAGTTCATATTGAAGGTAAGGTGATAGCATATGGGAAGGGATCGTTAGCAACAACTGCATTGAATTACAATGCTAGAAATGAGAGTAGGTGGTGATCTGACCATGAAGATTCCACGCTACCACTTATACAGTGGGGGGAAAGATATTACAATGAAGAACAGTTCATCCACTTTTCAGTAGGCATCCACTCAATAGTGGGGATTCACCACTTAAATAGTGGGTGAGATAGAGAGATACAAATGTTTATTCTTCCACACTGGCAGTAAACCATCCAGGGGTTACAATGTGTGAACTAAAACACAAGTAAATGCATAAATATAAATGACTAGATTAGTACTACTAATTCTCAACCTTACAATGTAAATTATCTGTAAATTACAAAGATTTTCAATAGAAATATGCTCCAAAACAACTGCAATGATGACACTATATTGTTTATTACAAATAAGAATGAACACATCCAAGAAATATAGGATGGAATGGAAATAACCAGGTCTAATATACAGACTAGCAAACTGAAATAGCTAGACCAACAAGCTAGGAGATCACCAAAATGCTCATATCTCCTCCAATTCTTGTCCAAATAACACCAAATTAAATGTAAATGCAAGTTAGGAGAAGGGCAACCAAGAGCAAGATAACAAATGACATCAATACCCCTCTATTTATTATGCATGCATCCCAAAGTGAAATATGGAAAATACAAAACCTCCTTGACATGGGTGACCAACTCTAAAAAATTAGATACTTCATAATAAAATATGAATCTTGTTGCAAGGGGGCACCCAAGGCGGGAAAGAAGATATAAGCAATACCCATAACCAAATTAAATTCCACCAAGGAGTTATGAATTAAAATATGATTCAGCAATGCACAAACCAGCAACATGAAAGCCTGAAAATAGCATTAAAACCTTCACCAATGAAGCTCAATATGCACTTTTGAATGAAGCACACTCCCAATTGACCATCTAGGGAACCATAGTTTCAGGCCTGAAGAATGGTGTAGAAAAGCTAAGCTCCCCCTTAGCCAGGTTTTAAATTCAATCCAACAACATTTCGATATGATAAACCAAAGATGAGAAATGATAGAGCAAAGGCCTTCTTTTATAGAATTGAAGATGACTGTTGACTTTCCATCTTCCTCCAAAAGGGACACCCATTTTACTTTTGCAATAATTTAATTTTTAAAACATTTAATTCACCTTTTTCAACTCTTCATTTTGGCGTACAAGTTTCCTTAGGAAAATATTAAACATTTAAATGTTTAATTTGTTTAATTCCTTCATGAGGCGTCCTCCCTTAATGGCCCCCTTTTAAAACAACATTAAGTCATTAATCTAGGCCATGGGGCCTAAAATAAATTTTAAAACATTAATGACTTAAAATAAATCATTTCACCAAAATGAGCCTCAAAATACTGAAAGCCAATTATGCTCCAAATTGCACTACTTGAAATGGAAACTAAGCTGACTGTTGATGCTTCTACCCAAGATGGCACTGTCAGAAATAAAACTTACTAAAAATAGTAAATTCTGAAAAGTTACCCAATGCCTTTGCATGCCATACCACTACGAAGCTCTCTGAAAACCCAGAAAGAATCTGCAATCCAAATCTCGAAACTCCAATGTGCTGGCTAAAAATAGCAAGTTCCAGAAAAGGTTGCTAGATGAAGATGCATGTCACACCATTCTGAAGCTCTCCAAAAACCCAGAAAACTCCACCAGACATGCATCGGAAACTCATACATGCAAACCTTCAAAAATGCTTCAAAACCCCTATAAAATAGGAAACCCTAGTTTTACTTCTGACAAGCCTATGGGCTTCCGAAAATAGGCTATCAATCACTGAAGGGTGTATAGCTATTTATGGGGACATTACAGTCCGCCCTTCCCAAAATTGTTTGTCCTCAAGCAATCCTAATGCCTTCCCAAAACCATGTTGAACCAAGTTGAAACTAAATACGATCCCTGGGTCCCAAATCAACCTAGGAGAAAGATAGCACCAACTGATGTAAGCACTGCACTGTTGGGTGCCAACACAAGAAATCACTAGATTAAAATTAAATTAAAACATCATGGGAATAAATTCCAGTAGGCCAACATTGGATTCATCATCTTCAGTTGTTGAATAGCAAACCCAAGTGATACCAGGATTCCAAATCATCCTTAGAAACATTGTTCCTCTAATTTGTTGCGCTATTCGGATTAAAACATCTGAATACCCAAAGTGGAGCAACAAGTCTCAGTCCACAAAAGACAATGCACCAAACATGTTAGTGCTTGAGTCCCATATCAGTCTATAGGAACTCCAAACCTTGTTGTTATAATTCTGATCAACAACAAAAATGTTCTCAAACAAGTCACTAAACCAATGCCAAGCAAAGAACCAAGCTCCACACTCCATCTCAATCCAAAAGGATATACAATCACTGAAGAAACTCCAAGAAATATTCACATATTTCACTTCAAGAGCCTCAATTTGACAATTCAAATCCACTAATAACTCGATGTCCCAAAAAGTAATGTATGAGTTGGTACCAAGAAATCCACTGTCAATCATCAATGAACAACCCATACCAGAACTTTGACCATAATGAATCATTCCCTTGCTCATTTGAGGCAGAAATTTAGTCCAGATAGGAGATGGAGAGGCCTGAAAATGAAATAACCAGCTACCAAAAGGGTCTGAAATAATCATCTTGAGATCTGATTTTTTAAAAATCAGCATCCAAGAAGGTGAACAGTAGCTACAACTTAAGAATTTTTCATCAAAATTGACATGACTTCTCATGAACCAAGCTAGTGGCACCTTCAACAAGGGTTCCCATGCCACCACAAACAAACTTCTGATCATATTTCCTTCCCAGAACACCAATTTATGATCAAAAGTAATGAACCCGTGGCAGAAAAAGAAGATAGCAGCAATCATAAAACTGAAATTTAGACACTTATCTCTCCAACCAATCTTCTTTTTATGCATACCAATCTTCATATGAATGTACTTGGAATCCCAAATACTAATTTTCAATTGAAGACATTTCCCAACACAAGAGAAAATAATCACAACTACATTTTGAAAATAATGTGTTGGTCTATCCACTTTAGAATTACCTCCTTTCCAAGTAATGTCAAGATCCCAAACCAATAGCAAGGAAGAACTACTTCTCAGATGGAGAACTGCTCTCACACGAATCCTCTAATTTTCTCATTCCATCTGAATTGATGCTTCGTGAAACTCCGAGAAGTAATCAACCAGCCTATGTTCGTTGAAGAAATTCAATCTAGAATCTTGTGTCATGATTTGTCGGAAAGATTTCATGAATCCTTCAACAAATACAATTCTGAAATCAATCACCGTAAGAGATGATGAATATGTACTAAAATCTGACAAGAGCCTCACAAGCATCCTCATCAAATAATGAATAAATCCTTCATCAACATGCCAATCATCTCTTTGTTGATGAACAATAAGAATGTCTTCATTTCTTTGTGATCCAAGAGTTACCATTTCTTGTTGAATGGGTGCACTAAGAGCAATAGTAGATTCAACTTTATGCAACTCACGTATCAACTCTCTAATGTTGGAAGACAAACTCAAATTTCTTCTAGTAATCTCTGAAGCAATTCCTTCATCATTTTCAAAAAGAGGATTTACATAAACCTTACTAGCACCTTCTTCGTACAAGAGATTATCAAAAGCCTAAAAAACTTGTTGATGAGAATTTGAATGCTTCGATTTCTCAAGACAACATTCCAAATCATATGTTTCTTGTATGAAATCAAGCTCATAAAGAATTACCTGAAGCTCCTCTGCTCTTCTTTTGTTTTCTTGCTCCCATGAATATTGAACAGCAGAAATCTGATTCTCTGCTTCAATTAGAGTCTCATTCACTTCTTGAAACTTGGTTTTAGTAAGCTCGTTCCACTCCAATGCCTTGTCAGCAATTTTGGCCACTTTTTCTTTAACGTGAATGATGTGCAAAATACTTGATTTGATTTCCTCCAAGGCAAACTTAATGAGATTCATATCAGCAATGGAAATGCAACATAAATCTTCTGCTCTAGGAACAACATAAATCAAATTTTCAACATGTCGATGCAATTCATCAAGCTTTGACAAAACTTGAATTCTATTTTCAGCAATTTGTGAGCTTGAACTACAATCTACATATGTTGGTTGAGATGATGTAGTACAACTTTGTCGGATAGATTTCAAAAATTGTTTGACTTGTACTCTTCAACTTGTCACGCATGTAATGGAAACTCTCCATCATCTTGTCCATAGTGCCTTCCAATTCCTTAGCTTTCTGCCTTAGTTTGGCTTCAGGTGAAGAGAAATTTTCCTTATTACTACTTGAAGCTTCACCTTCCATGTTGTCTTCTACACATTATTCAAAGGAGTTGGTCAAATCAACTTTGGAGTGGGAAGAGACTTCAACTTCCTCTTTCTCTTTCTCCTCTTTAGCTTGAATTTCAAACCAGCATTCTCTGGAATTGTGAAGTAGCAAATCACTGGTTGAACAAGTATCTTCTTCTAGCTGAATTGCTCCTTCATTTGGATCTGCACTTGTGGCTTCTTTAATCACATTACATTCTTCTATAGAATGCCTAGATTTTTTATGTGTTTCAAGAACTGTTGTGGGCATATGGCTTTCTTTTGTTGAATGCATGGATGAGAGAAAATCCATAGATACCCCTTGAACTGTTGCTATGAGTTCAAAGGGATTTCAACTTTCATTCTCCTCTTCAGCTTCAAAAATCTCCTCTTTGTTTTCAAGAATCTTCTTCATAAGTGGTTTCAACTGTTCTTCACATTGTCTGAAAATTTCATTGACTAACAAATCGGCAGTGGGAGATATCTGCTCTTCATGCTCATAAGCATTCTTGAGAAGGGATTGAACACTTTTAGGAAGAGTAACAACTTCTTTGATGGTGTCAAGAGAACATTCTTAACAGCTGCAAACACCCCCTCTTCTTGCTCACTCCAAGTCAAAGTGAAGAGATAATTAAACAAATGGTAAATCTGATTTTCCATCTCCAATTCTATCAGAAGGATACAAGTTCTTACTTCTGAAAATGTTTTTAAAACAACATCTCTCCTTGAAAACAATCCACTCCCAGTTTCATCCAAATCTTGGAAACTTTCCACTATCATATTTAATATGAACTTCATGGTTCCTTCATCATAGGGCAATCGTGGTTCCACAATTCTTATCACTTCCATGAAGTAAGAAGAAATCAACAACTTGGTTTATTCATCTAAATGCCTTAGCCAATAAGGTTGATTCAGAAAGGTTACAACAGGTGCTAACACAAGTTGCATCTCCTCATAATGTGATTGCTTCACTTGTATCAAACATTGTTCTATCAAATGAAGAATGTTCTCTTCATTTTCCCTTGACTGAAATTCTTTGTCAAGTCTTTTTCCAACCATATAGAGAGTCTCTACCAACTTCATCTCTTCTTCATTACCCATGCCTAACTGCCAACTTATGGATACCACAAGGAGCTGAACTAGAATTTGTTCTGACTTTTGGTGTAGTACCGGAGATCTCTGTCACTCATATGCCTAAACATGAAGCACCGATCCATAGGATGGCAGGATCTTCTACTCTGATACCACTAAAATGTGCCCCTTAATTTTTTCTCAATGTTTTAACAACACAAACCAACACTACGCCAAATGTTAGCATTAGCTCCCCAAAGATAATCAAACTGAAAGTAACCTTCACCAAGAATGTTCACCAAGATCCTATTGAAGGTGAGGTGATAGCATATGGGAAGGGATCGTTAGAAACAACTGCATTGAATTACAATGCTGGAAATGAAAGTAGGCGATGATCCAACCATGAAGATTACACACTACGTGGGGGGAAATATATTACAATGAAGAACAATTCATCCGCTTTTCAACAGGCATCCACTCAAAGTGGGGATTTGCCACTTAAACAGTGGGTGAGATAGAGAGATACAAATTTTTATTCTTCTACATTGGCGATAAACCATCCAGGGGTTGCAATGTGTGAATTAAAACACAAGTAAATGCATAAATACAAATGACTGGATTAGTACTAATAATTCTCAGCCTTACAATGTAAATTATATGCAATTTACAAAGATTTTTAATAGAGATCTACTCCAAAATAGTTGCAATGATGACACTATATTTTTTATTACAAATAAGAATGAACACATCCAAGAAATATAACACAAAATAGAAATAACCAGGTCCAATATACAAACTAGCAAACTGAAACAACTAGATCAGCAAGCTAGGAGATCACCAAAATGTTCATATCTCCTCCAATTCTTGTCCAAATAACACCAAATCAAATGCAAATGCAAGCTAGGAGAAGGGCGACCAAGAGAAAGACAACAAACGACATCAATACCCCTCTATTTATTATGCACACATCCCAAAGTGAAATCTAGAAAATAAAAAACCTCTTTGACATGGGCAACCATCTCTAAAAAATTAGATACTTCATAATAAAATCTGAAACTTGCTGCAAGGGGGCGCCCAAGGAAGGAAAGAAGATATAAGCAATACCCAGAACCAAATTAAATTCCACCAAGGAGTTGTGAATTAAAATATGATTCAACAATGCACAAACTAGCAACATGAAAGCCTGAAAATAACATTAAAATCTTCACCAATGAAGCTCAATATGCACTTATGAATGAAGCACACTCCCAATTGACCATCTAGGGAACCATAGTTTCAGGCCCGAAGAATGATGTAGAAAAGCTAAGCTCCCCCTTAGCTAGGTTCTGAATTCAATCCAGTAGCATTTCGATATGATAAACCAAAGATGAGAAATGAGAGAGCAAAAACCTTCTTTTATAGAATTGAAGATGACTGTTGGCTTTCCATCTTCCTCCAAAAGGGACACCCATTTTACTTTTGCAATAATTTAATTTTTAAAACATTTAATTCACCTTTTTCTCCTCTTCATTTTGGCATCCAAGTTTCCTTAGGGAAATATTAAACATTTAAATGTTTGATTTGTTTTATTCCTTCATGAGGCATCCTCCCGTAATGGCCCCCTTTTAAAACAACATTAAGTCATTAATCTATGCCATGGGGCCTAAAATGAATTTTAAAACATTAATGACTTAAAATAAATCATTTCACCAAAATTAGCCTTAAAATGCTGAAAGCCAATTATGCTCCAAACTGCACTGCCCGAAATGGAAACTGAGCTGACTATTGATGCTACTGCCCAAGATGGCACTGTCAAAGATAAAACTTACTAAAAATAGTAAATTCTAAAAAGTTGCCCAATGCCTTTGCATGTCATACCACTGTGAAGCTCTCTAAAAACCCAAAAAGAATCTGCAATCCAAATCTCGAAAATCCAATGTGTTGGCTAAAAATAGAAAGTTTTTGAAAAGGCTACCAGATGGAGATGCATGTCACACCATTTTGAAGCTCTCCAAAAACCTAGAAAACTCCACTAGACATGCATCGAAAACTCATAAATGCAAACCTTTAAAAATGCTTCAGAACCCCTATAAAATAGGAAACCCTAATTTTACCTTTGACAAGCCTATGGGCTTCCAGAAATAGGCTATCAATCATCGAAAGGAGTATAGCTAAAATGGGGACATTACATTTTCATTACAATCATGTTGTCAGCTTTGTTTGTTAAGTGTCTCTATCGATGCATTTTATTGGGAGATTGGCATGGGGGATGGAGTGTTATGTTATAATGTCTATGCATAGGTGTGTTTTTTTGGGATATTATCTTCTCCCTACATGAGTACCATCCAATTTAGGTGAGAATGGAAAGGAATGCAATTTTGGAAGACAATATTATTGTAGTTAAAACCTCTTGTTATTTACATAGCAGGAGTGTAATGAAAGGCACCTTCAATATTCACCATTCATGTAATTTAGACTTTTATAAGTTGTGCAACAACACGTTTCACTTTTGATCTTTCAATATGCCTTATAGGATCATTATTGGTAAGTTGAACATTTAGTAATTGAGCCTCGAGGTGCAGGATATTAGACTTCAACTTTTGAATGCCTTCAAATTCTTGCAAATGTTCATTTTCTAATCTCTCAACAACTCTCAACAACATTAATTAATCTCCTTTTCTTTTGACGAAAAAATCTTCTTCTTATCTCTTAATTCCTCTTCTAAGTGGTTAATTGTAGTCTTGTGTTATTTTGCTTTAGTTTCAGCACTTCCAACTAGTGCTTTTTTTATCTGCAAGTTGACCATCCCTGCATTTTTCCTCATCCCCATTGCTCTTACTTGTTAACACCTCCCTAGTATTCGCATAGGACTTTCATGTCTCTACTTTATTTTCATCCATTTTCAATTCTATGTGTTTTGTGGAATTCTTATGTTCAAGAATATTTGAATTTACTTGTTCAACTCCACCCATAACATCATCTCTCACTCTCTTTGTCTACACAAATTGTTGTGCAATACGAAACCTCTTTAGTTTGTCCACTTGTGCATGTTTTCATTTTCCCATTGCATATACCGCACATGCACCTTCCTCAACTTCTAAAGAGTGTGAAGGATTTTATTAGTCAATACATTATCCATCTCAGTCACTATGCTTTGCTTCTTTTCAAGTGTTTTCATAGAAGGTTCCTTTTTCATTCCATGCATTCTAGTACCTGTTTCCTTCAATTTTGCATTAGCATTCACCCATTGCACATACTGCACAGTGCTCCTTCGTCAAGTTGCCAAGAGCAGGAGCAAACTCTTTAGTCAATACATTATCTATTTCATTCACTTTGGTTTACTTCTTTTCAAGTGTTTTTAGAGTAGATTCCTTTTTCATTACCTACTTTCTACTACATGTTGCTCGAGTTCTACGTTACCATTTTCCCATTGCGCATACTGCACACACACCTTCCTCAACTTCTCAACAGTAGGGAGAATCTCTTCACTTAATACATTATCTTTTATCTATCTCATTCAATGTTATCTGCATAAATTTTGAAGTTGATCTCCAAAACTTCTTCATTACGTTCATATTATTTATATATAATTGCATGTTGGAAAATAGTGGGTGTCTAATCAAATTGAGTTGAGGGTGACAAACCAATTTAGTTGTTACTACGTTAATCTATTTAGGTTTTGATTACATTCATACTGTTTTGTAAAATTCTAGGTTGGAAAACATTGGGTGTTATAAAACCTGCAACCCACATACTGTTCTAAAACCCTTTACAAGTAACAACCTAATTTCCTGATCACCCCTCACCTCAATTTGGTATGTTTTTTTATTACCTTGAGAACCTTTGTGAATTTTATAGTAAGAATGTAATGAAATTGGAAAATACTAGGTATTATGAAACTTGCAACCCACATAGTGTTGTAAAACCTTCTAGACATAACAACCCAATTGGTTAGTCACCCCTCAGCTCAATCTGGTTAGTTTAATGAAACCCCCACCTGCAACTCCTCTCTGTGCTCTCCACCACTTAGCTTTGAACATACAAAATGAAATAAATGGAAACTCACATTGTGTTTTCCAACCTGTAATGACCTAATTTTCCTGCAAGATTGAAACACTTATTAGTTGTACCTGCAAGTTAGTATAAATCAAACAATAGAATGCAAAGGAATATAAATAAATGGAAGAAAGCTAAGAAAGATCTCACCCATCTAGTATTCCATGGCTAACTTCCATTGCACCTTCTCCAGTTTTAGAATGATGGATGCCCTCAATTTTGTGTGTGTGAGCAACTCTATAAGCCTAGCCTCAACAAAGCTTTTGAAGGATTTGAAAATGTAAACTAGTGTAATCTAGAATATTACTCCTATTATGCAAATAGTTAAATAAGTAAAGCCTAAAATGCAAGAATGAAATGCCTATAGTAATAATAATTTAAGCAATGATCGGATCCCAAAATGAGATCAAGATTGTCATTTTATAGAAAATGCAATCTTAAACGGACAAACCAGATGAGAGCTTTAAGGAATGCCCTAGAATCAAAGGTCAAGATTCAATAAGGCAACTCTCAATTAGGGTTAGGGCAAAATACCCATATGTGTGAATAAGATTTAATTAAATGAATTAAATCAAGACTGAATGTGATAGTTGAGATGAAATTAGTAAAAATCAGAAGACAAGGGGATGGGATTTTAGAAAATCAGTAATTTTAGAAATTACTTGATTTGTAGAAGAATATTTCCCTTTTTGAATTAAATTAATTCAAAATACAGATTTTGTGAGGTAATTAGTAATTGATTTTTGAAATTAATTACTAAATGAAGAATCAATTAAGTATGTGAGATATTTTTAAATGATTTGTTTTATTTAAAAATATAAAAGTGTCACATGCCATAATTAAATAATTAAAATAATTATTTAATTTAGAAGAAGTAGTTAATTAACTAAATAAATTAATGAATTTATTTAATTAAGAGAGGATTTAGGAATTAGTGACATATTAAATAGATATATTAAAATATATTAATTTAATAATCAGGAGGACATTAATGATAAGGATTAATTAAATAAATAAGATTTTATTTAATTAAGAGAAGATTTTGACAATTAGTGACATATTAAATAGATAAATAAGATTTATTTATTTAATAATCACGAGGAACGAGAGATTATGAATTAATTAAATAATTATAAATTATTTAATTAATAGTTTGAATGTGGGTTAGGGACATAATTCAAATGTTATAATTATGCTAGGACAAAAGGTGGTAAAATATTGCTTTCAGGCCTAAGTCATTTTTAGGTGTCTACACAACCTACAATAATATTGTACATTTATTTAAAAATAATGAGGAAATTGAAATGCAACTTTTAGTGTAAGTAAAAGTTGCTTTAAATTGTGAAGGTGAATAAACTTCACTACATTCTTATTGTCTACAAAACTAAAGGTTTTCATTAGACTCATGTTGTCTACATATAATTTTGCCAAACTAATAACTTGTAATTTTCTTGTGGCACACTGCACCAAAGTTGTCTTGTCCATCAAAACCTTTTCAAGAACTTCCCTAACATTATTATCCTTTTCAAAGAGAGTACAAAAGTAATTTGAATAATCTTTCTCTTGAAGCAGAATGTTTAATGCATTTTGAATCAATTTTCACCACACTTTGGCTAACTCCTCTTTTATCTCATTCAATCAAAATGAGGAAAGCAAAGTTAGCCAAGGTGTGGTGATAATTGAATGTAATTCATTAAAAGTTTCTTCAAGAGAAAGAATATTCAAATTCCTATGTTTTCTGAAAAGAATAATAAGTTAGGGAAATTTAAGAAAAATTTCAATGGACAAGACAATTTTGGTGCAATGTGTCACAAGAAAATTACAAGTTATTAGTTTGGAAAGTGACACTTATGAAGCTTCAGAACTAATAGATAAAATACTTATTACAATTCATAGTGGAAAATTATACTATGTTGTAGAAGTTATTCATGATAGAATTTACTTGTTCAACTCCACCCATAGCAACATCTCTCACTTTCTTTGCTTGCACAAATTCTAGTGCAATACAAAACCTCTTTAGATTGTCCACTTGTGCATTGTCATTTTCCCTTTCCATATACTGCACATGCACCTTCCTCGACTTCTCAAGAGCATGGAGGATCTCTTTAGTCAATACATTATCTATCTCACTCACTCTGCTTTGCTTCTTTTCAAGTGTTTTAGAGAAAATTCCTTTTTCATTTCGTGCATTCTAGTACCTGTTGCCTCTAGTTTTGCATTTCCATTTTCCCATTTTACATAGGGCACATGCTCCTTCGTCAACTTCTTAAGAGCATGAACAATCTCTTTAGTTAGTACATTATCTATCTCATTCACTTTGGTCTTCTTATTTTCAAGTGTTTTTAGAGCAAATCTTCGTTTTCTATTACATACTTTCTACTACCTTCTACTTGAGTTCTATGTTGTCATTTTCCCATTGTACATAGTACACACACACCTTCCTCAATTTCTCAACAATAGGGATAATTTCTTCACTCAATACATTATGTTTTATCTATTTTACACTCTGTTGTGTTACTACTTTTTTACTTTTACCTAGATAGGTGAAAAATGCTTTAAATGAGTGTATTTATGCTTTATGTGTTTTAGAAATATGATAATTAAATGCTTGATTAAATTTGATGTTATATAATGATTTTGAATGTGAAATATATGATGCAAATGAATGTATTTTTTTCGGCCGACTATTGTTGCAATGTACTAAGTTGGATACATGATTAGAATCAAGCCTCCTGGAGGGAGGGGAAGTATCACTCATGAGAAGAACTTGGTCTGGTAACCTTTGATAAGACCTAAACTGAGCTTTCACACACACACACACACACACACACACACACACACACACACACACACACACTTCTAGGTTGGTTGAGTCAAAATAATAGCTTTGGGAATAGTAAGTTACCTTTAATCTTGCTTGAGGTTTTATTTGTGAACTTTCTTGTCTTAGGGGTTAAAAGTGTTGAGTTTCTTTGTGATGAGAGAGTTCTTCTATATGTGTTTATATTTAATTGATGGGATATACATAAAATGTATATATATGTATATGTGTATACATGTCAATAATAAACTCATACACATGAGTAAATATGTGCATGAGTATACGTAGATAGACGTATCTATGCATGCTCATGGATGGATTACCCATATGCATGGGAATATTGATCAGACAAGGTGACATATATGTACATTTCGTGTATATATGTCGATTGATATTACTATGAATATATGTGTTTAAATATCAAGGCATGTGATATATAGTATATGAATATATATATATATATATATATATATATATATATATATATATATATATATATATATATATATACATACATACATGTATGTATTGACGAAAAGGAAACATCCATACAAGTATGTTAATACATATGTATATATACACATGCATCAATATAAAAAAATGAGAATATGTGTATGTGTATTCATATATCGAATAATGCAATCTATAAACTTGTAAGTTGATATATATACATACTATGTTATGTATATATATATTATATTAAATATATATGTTAATGATATCAAATAGCGTAAAATATTATAAAGCGCATAACTATATTGAACAACATAAACTATATGTATAATGCACAACATATACTATATGTATAATGTGCAACATATACATATAGTAGATGACACTGATATTAAGGGAATTACGCACCAAAATGTGTAGTGCATAAACATTAAACAATATGGCAAGTATTTAAATGCTAAGTGGTATGAAACATTGGCAGCGCATGGTATCCAATACAAAACCAACGTGTAAGTTAATCTGCCAAAGACTAAGTCAAAAATGCAAAGGCAAAGTGAATACTCACACACAATAAACTTTGACCTGGTCATTAGCAAACAACGACCAAAGGAATAGGGCACGTAGTGTAAATGTGGCGCCAATTTATGAATAGTGTGAATCAGATAGAAGTCTAAACTATAATATGAATTCCTACACATGAATCCAATCGAAATATGAGAATTTATCAAAAGAGAAGCTGGCCAAATAGAGTCGACCTACATAGAAGATAATAACCTTGCATTTTTTATTGTTACTCTTGGTTTCCTCTTGAATAAGTGACTCATTCCTCATGGTAAAATCTAGTTGTGCATGTGTTTACTTTCTTTTTCTTGTTGAGTTGAACATTATGGATTAAGAAGTGTCATCTTTGATAACTTGTTTCTAGCTTGTAGTTGCTCACTTTTGTGTATAAATAGAGGTGTTTTCTCCCTCATTTGGATGCATTATGCACACTTGATGCTTATTTTATGAGTTATTATTCTGATTTTCCGAGTTGAGAGTTGAAAGAGGTTTTTTTTTTAGAATTTGCAAGAGGTTTTTGAGAGTAAGTTTTTGGTAAAGTGGAAAAGAGATAGTTGGGGATTGCTTGCTGATTTAGGAAGTTTGAGCTAGGAATCTAGTTTAATTAATTCAATCTTGCATAAACAGGCATGTCGATTTCTACTTTTTAAAACTTTATTTGTATTCAAAATATTGTGTGTCATTATTTGCCTTATTTAGGAAATTTGTTTAATTACTTAATAGGGAAATTTTACTCTCTTCTTTATGTGATAGTGAAAGATTTCTTGATGTACCTAGTGTAAGGATCTTTATTTCTTGAGTGTTTATACATATTCCATATTAAGGAATGGGTGGTTATAGTAGCATTATATACTATATTAAGATAAGGCTTATATAGAGGATGTTTAGTTAAGTTGGGTTATAGAACTACTTTGATTTACTTAGTAGAAGTGTCTTAGTTAACATAGAGGTTATAGGTTTTTCCTGGGATTAAGGTTACTCCATGGTGTAAGGGGATAGCCTATGCATAGGTTATGAATGGTCAATACAAATCGAGCTAGGAAAGTGGGTGAGCATGTGACATCCATTTCAGAATAGGGGTGATGAATACTTTGGCCAAAGTAGTGTAAGTTGCCATTGTTTACACTGTCAGTTCACTGTGTTTCAAGATTACATACTAGGCAAGGAATGTCATATGTGTAGGTTGTAGTCATTGTGTGACAGATCTACAAATGTATAGGATACACCACTAAGCTCAAGGAAGGTCAGTGTTATTATGAGGTTACCAAACCAATCTCTTTGTCGAAGGGTAGGGCCATCTTACCAAGTTTGGTAAATGTGCAGGGGGCCGCAATTAGTCCAAGGTTGGTGGAAAGGTGCTTGAGTGATGCTTCTCCTCATCAATTGGTGACCAAGATTTGATGGAGGATACTTGGACCATTCGTACATCTATTGCTTGTAATCTCAATGGAGCCTTGTATGTATTTTTATATCCATTTCTATGGAAAGATTGTAAAAGAGAAATGTTATCATGTTATTATGTATTATGAAATCAATACTTTGGAAAGTTGTAATACTTTGATATAATGCAATGGGAAATTTTGGAAAGATGTTTATTTCAAATGTGCATTCTATCTTTATATTTGAAAATAAAAAAATTATTACTCATAATGGCTAGATGCTTAAACTATTTACTTGAGGTTAAAACATAGGAAAGTTACTGTGTAGAACAATGGGCATGTTACAATATATCTCATTCAATGTGGTTTGCATAAATTTTGAAGGTGATCTTCATTACATTCCTACTGTGTACTAAACAAAACCTCTTCATTATGTTCATACTATCTATATATAATTGCATGTTGGAAAACACCGAGTGTCTAATCAAATTGAGTTGAGGCGTGAAAAACCAATTGGGTTGTTACTGCAATAATCAGAAAAGGTTTTGATGAAATTCATACTATTTTGTAAAATTCCAAGTTGAAAAACATTGGGTATTATAAAACCTACAACTTACATACTATTTTAAAATCCTTTACAAGCAACAACCCAATTGCTTAGTCACCCCTCACCTCAATTTGGTATGTTTTGTGTATTCCCCACCTACAACTCCTCCCCATTCTCTTCACCCTTTAGGTTCAAAAATGTAGAATGAAATAACTCATAACGCAATGTTTTCCAACCTGCAATTTTTTTGTGCATTATCATATTTAAACACATGTTCTCAAAACAATAATTACAATTTATAATGCATGTCTTACTCACATCAGCTTGCAATTCTCGTGGGTGCACAAAATATAGAGAAAGGTATATCTTCTCGTGCAAGCCACCAGGCTGGCGAGCATAATCATGGTGAAACTCTTGCCCACAACGCGGGAAACACAATCTAACAGCATTGTTATCTCCTCGCTTCTTTCACCGTAATGTTTCCTCCTGTCTATCGGTTTTGTCACTTTTATCCCCCATCTTGGCAAGCCCTGCACTATGTCATCCCATCATGTTATGTATGTTTCTATGTATGTTTCTATGTATGCTTTTATGCATTTTTTGTATGTTACATGCCTGTGGAGGTACATTTTTTTGGGAGATTACCTACCATTTTTTGGTCAATCAAGGAGATCACCAAGGTTTTCATTGACTTCTTAACCTTTATTCTTGCATAACTGATGCACACTATGATTTGCAACCCATGTGTCTTGCAATAATCTATATTTTTTTAGTTGTCTTTACAAGTAATGATATAAACAGAAGTTTGATAGTGGTACGTGGTATATTTATTGTCTGTCTTCTCTGCCCTTATTAATTATGCAATTTATGGCCTCTTTCATATGTTGAGAGAGATGAGTTTTTCATATATATGAATGAACGTTCAGTGCTTCACAGCTCCAACAGAATGGCAAAATGGTAGATATAATTGTTGATGTATATTACTAGTGTTACTGATAGGTTAAATTAGAAATTAAATTCCCATTGTATAGTTTTTAATATGTTCTTTTATTATCTATACAAGCTGGCATGTTGCAATCAACACAACTTATAATCCAATATTGGTGAACTTTGGAATAAAACATGAATTCTTTGTAGCACCAAATATCTTTAATCTGCCAATTTAATTTATCGCTAACACTTTTCTTTCTTCTAGGTGGTTGATATAGGTGAGGAAACAAAATTGAATAAAACAAGGGCAGGTGGATTAAGAAGGATGCTTCAGGAGATGTGAAGCTTCTGCACTAAATACAGGTGATTCTAGTTGTCATAGCTTGAATTACAAGTGTATTGGATAATTAATTTTTTTTTAAAAAATTGCATTTTGAAGTTTTGATTTATTTATAGATGAGATGCTTAGTGTGGGGAAAGCAAATAATTTATAGTTTAATTTAAATAAAATAAATGTTACATTATCGTGTGCCTATTATATCCCAAAATTTTACGTGAATCAAGTTTCCTCCTTGAAGTGTGAGTGTTATACAAGAAATGCTTAAAGAATCAGTGAAGGGTGATACTGCATCCTTTTAATTATCTTCCTCATAATTGATTTGTGTTAATTTTAGGATGATTTATCCAACACTACATCAGTATGATTTATCTCCCAAAGTAGAATAGGAACCTTTGGATCCTTGATAATTAGATCAGATATATTTGCAAAAGAACATAATATTTATCATTTTACATTAGAGTATTTATCCACTTAAATCATGTACCTTTGTTCAGTTGTGAAGCATTGTTGCATAGTTGGGTTTCATAAGGTTATGAATAAGGCACATTGTTATTATAATTGTTTTTACTCAGTATAATATACCATAAAAACTACAAAAGGGAGCCCATAATAACACATAAATGGCCATTACGCTTCCCAAATTTTGTAATGGAATTGTTGTTCTATAAACACAATGCAAAATTTCTATAAACACAATGTATTTTGCAATGTAGAAGCCTCTTTACAAATATGAGTATTCCTTGTTGCCCATTTTGGAGCTTTCGAAACATAATGTGTTGTCAATTGTGCAGACGCTTATGCCATGCTCTCCTTGCGCTGTGAAGTGTGTACTATGAAGTACACTATGTATTGATGATTAATAGAGTTTGCCTTTAATGAGAAATGTGTTATTTGATAAAAAAAGAACCCTATCTATACATTTAAATATTTGCATTTCAAGATAAAGCTTAGGTATAAGTAAAGGCAAGAAAAACAAATTGTGTTTCCCAACCTGCACTACACAACATTCACCACTGTCAACAAGTTTATTCATTATTGCCAATAATTGCAAGAAATTAGTGTTCTTGCTATTTTTAATGCACACCTATGTATAAAAGCTTAAAAACCACAAGGGCTTGGGTATGTTGTGATGTGGAGGTTGACAAATGTAGTGTGTTATGAAGCATGCAATTTTTTATATCACACAGGCTATGTAGGTTTAACTGTCTATCTCAAAGCTTGGTCCATGCCATTAAGTGCAATTGATAAATGACAACATGTTTGCAAACCTCGTATCTGTGTGAGGACATTAAAAACTAAACATATAACAACCGAATTGGTTAGCCACACATGAGCTCAATTTGGATAGTTTTCCTCATTTGTGATAGTTCTGGAGTGAACATTGAAATTGAAAATTTACAAAACCCTCCAAATAAAAGCACATAATGAGCTCTCAATATCAAATGAAAACCCCTTTTTGCAAGGAAAACCCTTGGAAACCTGTTAATGAATATCGCTTTTTGCAACGAATATCCATTCAATTCTTCAAAGTCCCTAGGCAAAAATGGAAAAATGGCATATATTTTTGGCAGATATACATACCTGCTAGCTAGTCGCTCGCGCGTTAAATATGTTTTGGTAGGGAGAGTGGCCACTTTGCTTCAGCCTCTAAACGTTTGTAACTCCCTTCCACGCTCCCCAACAACATCCAAAATGTGAATGTTGAAAGTGGTGACATTTTGCACTTTTTGTGCATTCCAAATTATGATTTTTAAAACATTATGACGGTTATGATGCATCTGACATGCATTTTGTAGGGAGAATAGCCTCTTCCAATGGGCAGAAGCCAATCTCCCTACAAAATATAGTGAAATCAAGCTATTATCCCTAAAAAAATGTATGTCTTGGACATGATAACATAATCAGACATGTCTTATTCTTGAAAAAGGGTAATACATTATCATGTGTAAGCCATGTGATTTTGTAGGGAGATCACCTTTTTCAATTGGACGTAGCTATTCTCCCTAGAAGAATGCATGTCAAAGGCATCATAACATAAAAAAACACATTAAAACATACAAAAAAGAATACACCTATGATGGGATAGCATAGTGTAGAGCCTCCCAAGATGAGGGATAAAAGTGACGAATTTGGTAGATGAGAGGAAACGTTACGACGATGAAAGCAAGGAGATAACGAGAGTGTCATATCATTTTGCTTGCCTTCTCTCGGTTGTGACGATGTGGCAAGAGTTCAACCATAAAACTCATTGGACCGATGGCTTCCATGAGAAGCTATCCTTTTCATTGAATTATATGCACTCGTAGGCATTAGAGTTGAACTAACGTGAGTAAGATATGCATTCTAAATTGTAATAACTATTGTTTTTCAAGAAGATGTGTTTAAATATGATATTGCACAAAATAATTGGAGGTTGTAAAAATCTATGTTGAGTTATTTCATTCTGCATGTTGAAAGCTGAAGGTTTGAGAGCATAGGGTGGAGTTGCAGGTGGGGGATATATAAAACTATCTAAATTCACCTGAGGGGTGAGTAACGAATTCAATTGTTACTTGACAAGGGTTTTAAAATAGTATTTGGATTACAGGTTTCATAGCACCCAATGTTTCCCAACCCGCAATTATGCATTGTTGGCCTTGCCATTGCACCAAAAGTTTCACCTATCAATGCTCAATACAAGCATTAAATAAGATCCATGGGAGGAGGTTAAACCATATCGTGAATCATGTGGTCAACATTGACTAAAGGGTGGAAGCACTGAGCTTCCAACAATCCCCCTAGCGTGACCACAGTTTCGAACCTGCGACCTAACTATGATACCAATTATAATAAAACTGATCATGGGTGCATAACTTATCATCAAGATCTATAGATTATACCACTGGAAAGCTCTAAACAAATCCACATCAAATATGTAGCTTGTTTTATCCTTTGACCTTTGGAAGTAACCTCTATAAAAATGTGATAACACTTCATGACAACTTTGCATCTTTAGATCAACTTTGCAATATTTGCAAAGCATGCTCTTCTCTCCATCATACATCACCAACTCTTCTAGAATCTGATCCACTGAGCTCCATGATATCAATAGGTGTTATTGATGTATGACAGAGAGAAGATAATTTTTTGTAAATATTGCAAAGTTGCTCCAAAGATGAAAAGTTGTCATGTTTTAACAGAGGTTACTTCCAAAGGTCAGAGGAGAAAACAGGCTGCATATTTGATGTGGCTTTTTCGAGAGCTTTCTAATGGTATCATCTGTAGATCTTGATGACAAATTGTGCACTCATGATTAGTTTTATTGTAATTGGTATCAAAGCTAAGTCACAGGGTTCGAATCTTGTGGTCGTGCTTAGGGGGGGTTGTTGGAAGCTCAACACTTCCACCCCTTAGTCAGTGTTGACCACATGATTTGTCACATGGTTTAACCACCTCTTATGGATCTTATTTGACGCTTGTATCGGGCATTGATAGGTCAACCCTTTGGTGTAATGATAGTTCACCTTCAAAATATATAACAACTCTTAGTTATAGTATAAATTGGATTTGAGTTTCTTCGTATGATTGAAACAAAGATTTATACACAAAATAATTACAGATTGGAAAACACAATGTGGGTTGTGATGATGTGAAAATAACTTCATCATAATAAAATTTGGAAAGCTCATTCTTGCTAATTCAATCCTAAGCCTATGCCAATTTATTAAACTTTAGAAGAAGTAATTACTTATTTTTAGAAAAATTATGCTTTCTTTCTTTCTTTTAATCAATTGAGGAAATTTTCCAAAGCAGGTTTAATGGGTTGATTTGAGTGTTGTTGTAGGGATTAACAGGTCATCATGCAGCTGTTACAAAAGTTATCCAACACATGCCTCAAAGTGATGCTGCGAACCCACTCCTTGAAGCCTGGATGATGCGTCGAAGATTCAGTTTTAGTTCTTTTAATTCGGTTGTTTAAAACTTTATGGCTCTTCTCGAGCCTTCTACATGTTTTAAGAAGCTTTAAAGACATCAAGTTAATTTTGAGATTAAGGAAGACTTTTTCAATGGCTATCCATGCCATCGTAAATTTAGGATCTAGTTAGGAAGTTATCTATAAAACTGTAATTTCATAAGTAATAAAATAGTCAGAGAAAAAGTATCGTTATGCTATTTACATGAATTTACAAATCACTGTGCAATGAGTTATCTGGTTTCTGTTTATTGGTAATTGTTGAATGCAATGATGGAGATTGTATGTCGTAAGAGGATTTGAACATCTGTAGTTTATGTGAGTTAAAGACGAAGTAGTAGCCCGCGATCTAGCCACTCAAGGGGAGTTAGTCTAGATAGATAAGTATCATGTTGATTAAGTTATTTCCTTTGCTTAAGATAAATTGTTGTTCAGTAGAAGTTGTTGAAGAGTTTAGTTCAGATTTTCTGGAGCACCTTTATCTTTAATTTGTATAAGTCTTTCTTCTGTAGTTGATAATATTTCTTTGCTGTTAGAAGATGCTTAATTGTTTGTTTCTTACTTTTCTATTTCTGTAGTTTACCAGTTATTTAGTCTACTTGTTTCTATGCTTTCTAGTTTAGTAGAAATGTTTTCTAGATTAGTTGTCTTATGCTTTTTAATTTAACTTTCCTTGATTTTCTTAGAGTAAGATCATTTTTGAAGTTAAGTAGTAATGGCTTTGATTTAGTCTCAACTTCTGTAGTTTAAAAGAAAAACTGAAAATATAAAATGAGTTGTTTGAATATTCTCCTTTTGCAAACTGCCTTGGACACTACCCGGTCGACAATTGACATTCAATTATTCTAAAGTAGTAGGACCTAACGACAACCTATCACTCTTTGGCGCCATTGCCGGGGAAGGTTTTTTAAAGGCCTTTGAAAGTCTTTTTGTTTAAAAGTGTTATTAGGAGACGGTTTGAATAACTCAGTTTTATGCCAAAAATATCTTAGTTGGCTTTCTTTTCTGCATGGTCAGGAAAAGAGGCCCCCACGGACGTTTTATACCAAAACCCCTCCAAAATACGTACCTATCATACCTAGGGAAGCCCAAGGCTCAGACGACCACACTTTCAAAGAGTTATTTGAGCCTACTCCACCTGAGGCATTCCATTATTTACCAGTCGAACAACCAGATATCGAGGAAGTTGTTTTTGAAGAACACACCCCTCTAAACACCATGGCAGATCGTAGAATTGAACCTAACCATAATGAACCTCAGCTTCCTATAACGTTTACCTATCCTATCACGTTGGACGCTGACGATGATACTGCCATGAAGAACATCTCTCCAGCTTTCCTTCCAACTTTCCGTGGCTTGCCTTCGGAAGACCCTGACCAATTTCTCTTTGAATTTAAAGTCCTATGTTAGACTTATGATTATAAGAACGACAATCAAAAGTTGAAGCTTTTTCCGTCAACTTTGAAGGACTCAACAATGCGCTGGTTCATGGGGCTGGGTTTAGAAAGTATAACATCCTGGGAAGAAATGGAGGCTGTTTTCTTGCACAAATACTAGAGTTATTGTAGGGTGAGTGATCGCAAGGAGGAGCTATTTAAGCTAAGGCAAAATGAGGATGAAAGTTTAGAAGACTATCTCGATAGGTTCCTCTTCCTCTCCAAGAGATTTGGAGAAACAACCATTAGTGTGGAGATTCTCAAAATAATATTTCTTAAAGGTCTTGATGATGAGGCTTGACAAAACCTTGATTTAATGGGAAAAGGTGGCGTGTCTCAATTAACTCTTGAAGACATATGTGAGCTTTGTCGGGATTTCTCCTGTACCAAGGGAGGAATCCGTAAAACTAATCTTTTTAAAGGGTCAAATGAGATAGGTAAGCTCCGTGAAGAAATAGCAAATCTAAAAATGGATATTCTCATATAGTTGTGTTATGCCTTGCATAACCACCCCATCTTTTGTGTTGGTCAAAATGGGTCCCCCTTTGTGTTTTTGTACTTAGTTGTTTTTTGGAACAAAATTTGGAGTATGGTTTTGCCAAGTATTTTGTTGTTCTTCTTTGTTTTTCTCCGTCGGAAGCGGAACCGGAGCTGAATTGGGTTTTGAAAGGTCTTTTGAGGTGTATTTTTTGGTTCTGATCCCGACGGTCTTTTCTTTGCCTTTGTTTTTGCTCTTTAGCGGAAGCGGAGCAAGAGTGGGAATTGGGATGGTTCTATTCAAAATTTGCAAAATCAAATTCAATTCCGATTCCGACTCCGCTCCCTTTTTAATGTTTGTTTGTCTCGGTTTTTGTGTTTTGTTTTATTAGGTTGGTCTTTTACTTAACTTTTGTTTTTGTTTTTGTTTTGTTTTTAGTTATTGGACGCGGAGTCGGAATGGGAATAAGGTTTGGAAAGTTTATGATTTTAAGATCCTGTTTCCATTTTGGTTCCGACCCCGCCTCTTTTGTTTGTTTGTTTTGTTTTTATTTTTTTTTGTCGTTGACTTTTTGATGGAAGTTGTACTATAGACCAGTGTTTGTTCTCTTACAGTTTCGACTCCGCCTTTACTGTGTTTTAATGCATTAATGGTGGTTGCCGATGTAGGTAGAAATTCACATTTTTTTTCTTTATTAAGGGTTAAAGCCGATTATTATTGTTATTATTACAAGTCAGAGCGCGAAGAGCAATAGCAGAGTTCATTTTGAGCGAATTGATCGAGATAGAGAAGGGATTGTGTGCGAATTGATTCTGAAAGTCAGCGTGGATTTGTTTGCGTTTAAGGTAGGTCTTTTATTTTTGTTTTTGTTGTTCGTTGTTTTATTTGCGGTTGTGTTCGTTGTGTTTTGCTTTGTATATGTTCGCGTGTTCAATCATTGTGTTTTAAGCAATTTTATGATCTACGATGTGATTGAATGAGTAGGTTCTTGTTTTAGTTTGTTTTAGTTTTTATCTTTGTTGTTTTATTTTGTTGTGTCATTTCTTTCTATTTTTGGGCATTGTCGTTTTCACGACTTAATCATGATCGCGTCGGGTCATTTTCGATTTGCAGTAGATTTAGATTAGATTAAAGGTTTTTATTATGGTGTAAGTTAGATTAAGAATTTACAGTGAGGTAGATTACAAATTTTTACAGTGAGTTGAGGTAGATTAGGTTTATGGTTTAATTTAGGGTTTCGTTGTTGGTAGAATGGTAGGGTTTTAAAACCCGTGCCCTAGTTTTATTAAGTTTGTTAATTTAGGGTTTTGTCGGTCTCTGCAATAAGTTTTAAATGAATGGCTCTAAAATATAATTGTTCCCCATGGTCATATGAGGGTAGAGTTTTTTAAGCTCCTTTGCTATGTTATGGCGACCTAGGTTTAATCATGAAGTTATGATGAAAAAGAATAAAGTTGATGATGTCATGATTAGCATATGCGGAGGCAGGATTGGAATGGGTATTGGCATAAGAGTTTGTTTTTATCGAAGATGTGAATTCCATTTCTATGTTGTTTTCGATTTCGAGTTCTAAAAAGGTTTTTAAAGTATGTGATAATTAGCGGAGGCGGGATCGGAACTGGTCTTAAACTTAAGAATTTTTGTTTGTAAAGGTTATCAGTTCCGTTTTCATCCCGTGTCCAGCTCCGCATATTGTGGAAAGTCTTTTGTTGAAGTAACGATAAACAAATCAGAGGCGAAGGCGGAATGGAAATAGAATATGAAATGAGAGGAATTTGAAGAAAAACCAAATCCTTTTTTTATTCTGATCCCGGTTCCGATAACTTCCCCGACTCCGACTCCAAGCCCGTTTGTTACTAGCTGAAGTTCCTATATGGGTTTTTTTGCTCCGAGTCCGCCAGTCTTGTAAAAATGATTATTTTGTGTTTTTGTCCGACTCCGACTCCGATACATATGTAACAGGTATGTTTTTAAAACAAGTTTTATAATGAATTGGAAGGGGTCTAATTAGAGGTTTGCTTGCAGGAGATTTGAGAGATGTCAGGAACGTCAGGAGAGGCTGCTCGAAGGAATCAACCGGCTGGAACATCAAAGCCTGCACCAAAGATCAAGAAGGTGAAACCAGAACAATTACCTTATACATTAAGGTATGATCATAGGAATCCGGTGGTGAAGGCGAGCAAGCTGGAATTAAATTGGTCAGATATCACATATACCAATCTGGGCCAGTATAATTTCAAAGAATTACATGAAGAGACCTTTGCAGAAAGGGCAAACTTGACAGGGAGAACTCAAAGGATTGTTGACTCCGGTCTTGCACATATCACTGTGTTTCCTTTGTCAGTTCAGTGTCCGGAGTTGATATATACAGTGGCTAGTACTTATAATCCAGCTACAAGATTATGCATGGATTCACAGAATAATGTAATTATAGATCTTACTCCGCAGATGTTCCAAAACATATTCAATGTTCCTGATCCCAAGAATTTAGTGCAGTTAACTGAGGCTGAGGCATTGGAGAAATACAGTAAGCATAAAGACTCCAATAAGTCTCATTTAAATAAGAGATGGTTAAGTACTGAGAAGAAGTCTTTGAGAAAATTGGCAAATCAGCCAAAGAGGGCAAACTTCAAGAAGGAGATATCTGATTTAATATTGATGCTTTCTAGAGTGTTTGGGAAGAGGGATGCCTTCCATTTCAAGGAATGGATGTTTCATTTTATTCAAGTGATTTTTCAGGGTGATTATCAATTTGATTGGTCCATGATTGTTTCTAATGCCATACATGATTAGCTCACAAGGGTCAGACAGACCAAATCTTTCTTCATGACTTCATATGTGGTCTATGCTGCAACAAGATTGGGGATTTTCCCAGGATTAAACAGGGTAGGTATAATGGGAGTTTTGGATGGACAAAAGAAGGTATGGGAACACTATGATCAATTATCCCTTCAGGTTGCTGAGACTCACTTCAGAAGAGTTAATGATGCATTTTTATATGTGGTTATCAATCAGTTGAGTGGAGATGCAGGATACAGGTTAAGTCAAGAAGCTATGGCTTCCATTTCTGAATGGGGAAGTTGGTACATCCAATACCCCAAATTTACATACTTTAGATTGTTTGGGTTTGAAGGTCATCCTCATTTACTTCCAAGATGCTGCAGCAATAGAATAGTGCTTATGGAATTTGTATATCAAGCCATCAGAGTTAATGCTAGATTTGGGATGAAGCACAAGACAGGATGCCATAAGTTTCCTATGACACTGGGGGAATATAGTTGTCAACACTTGAAGGTGGCTAAGGTGGTTTGTAATGAGTTGATATAATTGAAATTGGGATTGTATACAGCTCGTAAGTATTTTGATCCGAAAAAGAAGATGTATACTTTATTACCTTCTGTATTTACTAGACACTTTAATTTGTTAGAGAATTTTTGGTGTGATAGGCAGGATGAATTTGACTTGAGGAGGAAGAATTATGAGAGATTACCAGTCTCACTTATGGTAGAGCTGGGCATTAAAGATAATATTCCTGACACTTTGGTGGATGATGGAGTGGTATTAGATCCCTCATATGAAGCTTTGAATATTGGCACCAAAAACTTAGATCCAATAGACTGGAGTGAAGAAGAAACGATTGACATTAAGAAATTGGGAAGAACAGTCTTGGATAGAAGTGTGCAATGGTTGATGATGAGGACTCAAGCTCCTCAGGGACCAATCCTCAAGAAAGGTAAAGGGTATAAGAGGATTAAAAGAAAGGCGCCTTCCAAGGAACCATTGGAATTCTTTCCTCCGGATGTTGAAGAAACAGAGTTGGAGGTGGTTGATGAAGAAGAAGAGACACCCGAGGGAGATGTCCCAATTGAATCTGCTGTTCCTATGCCCGCATTGGGTGAGTCATCTACACAAGCCCCACTCACAAGAAAGAAAAGCAAAGAAGTTCAAGGAGTGCTTTATGCCATGGCTGAAGCTACTAAAGGAAAGGAAGTGGAGGAAGAGTTGGTAGAAATTGAGACAGATTCAAATGAAACTCTGTCAGAGAAGGACTTGCAAGAAAACATGCCTCTAGATCCTGCTATTGAGTAGATTCTTACACAGGAGGAGCAATGGAAACAGTTTGAAGATGCTACAAGAGAATCTGATGCAAGGGCTGCTGCGGAGAAACAAAAGGAAATAGAGGCAAAGTTGCAATTTGATGCTCTACTTCAACAGCAGCAATCAAAAGAAAGAGAAGTTGAAACAAGGACAACAGCTAACACAATGGAGGAGCAAATGAGGCAATGAGAACATGAGATCAAGGTCAAAGCTGAAAATGACAAGCTGGAATTGATACAGAAGATTCATGATCTCGAGGAGGAGAAAGCAAGAAACCGAAGGGAAAAGGAAGCCCTTGTTGCTAGATTGAAGCTTGCAGAGGAGACTTGACTGAAAGAACAAGAGGCTGAAGCTCTAAGGAAAGAAAAGGAGGCTGAAGAGCTGGTAAAGAAACAACTAGCTGAGAAAGAAAGGGAAAAGGTAGAGAAACTCATAGCCTTGGAAGAGGAAAGATTGAGAAAAGAAGAAGGAGACAGGAAGATGCAGGAACAAAGAGATAGAGAGGAGGCTGAGAAGTTGGTGCAGTTGCATGTATTGCAGGAGCAACAAGAAAAGGCAAAGGTTGATTCTCAACCTAAGGTAGATATTCAACCATCCTCTACAGTTGCTGCTTCCTCTTCCATGATGATGGCTCCTGGTGCTCCTACTTGGTTGAAATTAGATCTACAGAAAAGAGCTAGAACACCTCCTCAATCTCTCAATTGGGAGGACATGATGAAGGAGATTGAACAGGAAAGGCCTAAGAAGAGGGCTAAAGTTTTGCACTCTACCAGACTCATAGATAAAGGGGAGATAGTTGTTGAATGTGCTGTGCCTATGATTGAAAAGGAGGTAGGGGATATGTAGCTTACAGACTATCAATTGAGTACGGTTAACTTGGGAAGACCCACTAGAAATTAACAAATGAATTTGATTGATGTGGTGGCTTCAACGACGAAATCCAGAATGATCAAGGACAAACAAAAGAAAGATGAGCTTAAGGCTCAGTTAGATCAGTTACATTCATTTTTGAAGAGTGTCTCCTCTCCAAGGTCACAAAAGGTTGCAGCAATTGAGACTCCTATTTTGCTAAGCAAAAAGGAGGTTGATGATTTGATGCAGGTTAGAGGTAAGGCGGAGATGGTTGACAAGTGGATAGATAAAGTGAACCGGGAGGTAGGTGAGGTTTTGGAAAAGGGGTTTGAAACCTATAAGGAGGCGGAAGGAGTAATAAAAGAGATGCATCAATATATTGAGGCCTCCGAGAAGTTAGAAGAAGATACAAAGAGTATAGTGAAAAGTTGGAGAAGATAAATACATTGCCTCTAACTACTCTTTTAGAAGAATCTATACTCGAAGATGATAATAAAGATTTTGTAGAAAAGACTTCTCGTATCCTTAAGTTTAGGACTGGCTTCTTGAGCAAACATAAGGATGAAATTCAGGGAGCAGTTAATAATTTAACTGAGCAGTTGGAGGAGTTGGAAGCGGTTATGGCTATAATAGTAGATGTGAATGTAATGACTAAAGATGGCATGCCGTTAAGTCAGGTTAGAGATAAATGGAGGGAAAGATTCCAAGGACTCATGCAGGATGATGGAGAAGACTTGGTGATAGATCGACTTGTAGAGGTCAAGGAAGAGATAAAAGCTGTAGGAAGAGAGTTGGTCAAGGTAAAAAGCATGAAAGAATTTGTTGCAGTTGAGTTGGATCGCATCAAATTTGAAGATAACTAGATTGATGGGCCAGATATGGATATGCTACAACAGGTCTTCACCAGTTATGATGAGTTCATAGCAGATCCAGCATCACATGCATAAAATCTTGCATGCATGATATTCTTCTTCCTTGCATGATGCATGATGATCTTCTTCCTTGCATGTTGCATGCATGCAGCACTAGCAGTCTCAAGGACGTGGGATCTTCTTTTCTCCTATGTTCTATCTTCTATTGTTAGATCAAACTGAATGTGTAATGTAAGAACTCAAGATTGAAATTGATCTGAGTTTCCAAGATAGTTGATTGTTCCTAAAAAAGTGGAAAGCCTAAGATAGAAGTAAAAGTTCGAACTTCTTTTTTGTATTCTATAAATACCAGTGGGGTATTACATTGTAAGGGTCGGCTAATTGAGAATTGGATTGGCTTACCTAGTGTTAGGAGATAGAATTTTCAGAGAGCATTTTGCAGAGATACATTGTACCAAATCTTGTTTACAGTTAATAGAATTGCAGGTTTACGAAATATGGAGTTTGGCATTAAATTGTGTGTTTGATAAGGTTAATGAGTTATAATCCACTTGAATGCCAGTGATTGTGCTGAAGCATGATAGTTTCTTATATGATGAAAGTCATTAGAAGAAACCAGGTTTAAAGATTATCTTGTTAAATTGTCATTGAATTAAGGTTATTAAAGTCTGTTGATTTATAGTTTTAAATGATGAATGAATGTGTGTGGTTTTGAGATCTTGGAAATATTTGTGATAGGCGAATAGAGGAATTGAATTAAGCACCTAAGATGTATATGATGGTACAGTTATACTATGGATTGTGTCATGTTATGGTTTTTATGATTGGTTAAGAAAACATTCATTGTTAAAAGTATATGTCTGGATAGTAGATAAATTTAATTCATACTTACTGATTTACCCCTTGGATCTATCTTTTTCTTTTATTTTAAACCCCTTGATTTACAAAAACTATTTTGACAAAGAGAGTCATAGCTTGAATCCTTTGTTACCAGTCCAAGCCCCTTGAATATTATGGTTGCATGAACCAATTGAGTGACATCAGACAGTTGAGAACCAACTACCAGGACCTTGGGAGTTAGGCCACTACATTTAGTCTTTCTTTTTCAGGAGAAATAGAATAGAAATATTCTGTTTTAAATGTTGTTTGTGTCATTTTAACCATCAACAAGTTGAATACCACCCTAGATGGTATACAAGCTAAAACCCGCAACCCGAAGACCTTGTCAATTTATTGTCCAAGGTGTGGGAACAAACATCTGTTGCGTGAGTGTCCTTTGGATAAAGTCATTGTTTGTCAGCTGTGCGAGCAAAATCATCCTGCAAACCAGTGCGAGCTTTTATCGGATATTAAGAATACTAAGAAAAAAATCATTCAGGTTGAAGAAGAAATACATGCTTTAAACCAACGTCAAGGAGGTAATTTTCCTTATGGTCAGAACCCTAATCCTGCATGGAAACCACAAAATAACTGGGCTCATAATCAATGGATGCCATCTTGGAATCAGTCACCTCCATCTCTACCTAGTTGGGGAACTCCCTCTTGGGGATCACAAGATTGGACAAACCACACATGGGGCAATCAACAATGGCCAACTCAACCCCAACAACAGTGGTACCAGCAACATGCGGTACCCCAATGGAATCGGGCACAAAATCAGTTCTATATTGAGCCAAGGAGGAATCAACAGCAAAAATTGTTACCCCCACCTCAGAATCCTCCTCAACCTGAGCAAATAAATCAACCTCAGCTTCCAAAGTGCAACCACTTCCCAATCCTAAAAATAATTGCCAAAATACGCCAGTTTATTCTATAGAACATGAAAATGTTACTAGGCTTAATGCAATACACTTCGAAAATATGCAGTTGCGTTCTGGTCGAACTCTTCAACCACCAACCATTGAAGAAATAGAGGAAGAAATTGAGCCTACCAATCCAACAAGAGACACCTTGTCTAAACAAGATAGTACTCCTCATGACAACAAGCCTTTTTCAGCAACAGGGGTTGCTGACTTACCTCAGGGGGAGGATGATCCACTCTTAAGTCAACAAAAGGAGGATCCCATTCCAAGAAAGAAAAGGATGGCACCATATCCAGAATGATTAAAGTCCATAACTCTGAAAAATACTTTGGAAGTATCTTTGGCTATGGAAACTGCGTTAATTCAAGAGATTAAACAGTTGCAAATTGAAGTTCCTTTGTTGCAAGCAATAAAAGAAATCCCTGAATTAAACCAGTTAATAAAATGGTTATGTATCAAAACACCAAGGAGGAAGCCAAAAATGATAAACACCATACATATAGATGGTTATCTAGCTGATTTTCTATCTGAAAAGACTATTGCTTTGAAATACGATGATCCTGGAAGTCCTCTTATAACTGTTACGGTCAATGAGGTAACAATACCAAATGCATTAGTGGATCTAGGAGCAGCTATTAATGTGATGACTGTGGATGTTATGGAAAAATTAGGATTAACTGATTTACATCCTACAACCATAGTCTTACAAATGGCAAATTAGTCTATAGCCATCCCGAAGGGTGTCATTAAGAACGTCCTTGTCAAAGTTGATGGATGGGATTATCCAGTCAAATTTCAGGTGATTCAATCACTGACACCTAAAGATAGCTATCCTATAATCCTTGGAAGACCTTGGCTAGCTACGGTTGCCACTAAGATTGATTGTAGAGAAGGAGGAATGACCATTTTGCATGGTCAGGATAGCAAACGCTTGTTCTTATATCCCCCTGCTAAGCCCACTAAGCATGAAAAAGTCTAGGTTGATGAACCTGAGGAATCTAATGGTTCAGACAATTTAGCCTCCCTAGCTATGGTGGTAATCAAACAACACAAGGAAGAACTGCAAGAAGAATTAGTAAATGAGATAGCATGCCTTGCTATAACCCAAAGTGATGAGGAAATGATAGATGCTTTGAGAATTTTTGGACAGCCAATTGATATAAGTGGAATAGAGCATAGTTACACTACAATGGGAAATGTCGTGTCCCTTATCAAATATGATTCCCATAACAAGTCATTTCTATGAGGATATCACAAGGTTTCACCATATGGTACCTCATAGTTTTCCTCTTAATATGTTGTTACAACCTATGTATATTGTAACCGCTGTTCATCCTGGAACAAAATCGGTAATGCTATTACCAGAAAAAACCTTGAATATCAATAGTTGGTTGACAGAAACTCAAGAGGATAAGTTGTTTAATATGTTGGTACAAAGATCCAAAGATTTTGCTTGGGATTATACGGACATGAGGGGAATTCACCCAAGTGTTTGTACTCATCATATTTATACTGATATCAATATAAGGTCAGTTCGCCAGCTGCAAAGGAGACTCAATCCTGCATTAAAGGATTTGGTCAAAATTGAGATTGAGAAACTCCTTCATGCTGGATTTATTTACCCAATCTCTAATAGTAAATGGGTATCACCTATGGTGGTAGTCCCAAAGAAAAATGGGAAGTGGAGAATCTGTGTAGATTATCGAGAACTTAATAAAGCCACTTATAGAGACTATTTTCACTTACCATTTGTGGATCAGGTCCTGGACAACTTGGCCAGGAGGAAGTATTTCTCCTTCCTGGATGGATTTAGCAGTTATAATCAAATACAGGTTGCTCCAGAAGACCAAGACAAAATCATGTTTACCTGCCCTTGGGGCACGTTTGCATATATAGTGCTTCCTTTTGGGCTATGCAACGCTCCAACAACCTTCTAGAGAGCTGTTATTGCTATATTTTTTGCTTTTGTTAATGACTGTGTAGAGGTTTATATGGACGATTTTATAGTCTATCGATCAAATTATGATGAAGTTCTTCAGAACCTAGATCGAGTTCTGCAAGTTTGTGAGGAAAATAGACTATCCCTTAGCCATGAGAAATGCTTAATAATGGTGGAGCAAGGAATAGTCTTGGGTCATCATATTTCTTCAGAAGGAATAAAGGTAGACCCTAAGAAAATTGAAGTCATTCAACAATTGACAACTCCTCAAACTCAGATAGACGTAAGAAGTTTTCTTGGACATGCTGGTTACTATAGAAGATTCATAGAAAGCTTTAGTAAAATTGCAGCTCCTATGTTCTCTCTTCTACAGAAGCAAGTAGAGTTTGTCTGGACATCTGAGTGTCAGTAATCATTTGTAGCAATCAAAGAAAAACTTGTCTCTGCTCCTGTTCTAAGAGGGCCAAACTGGAGTATACCTTTTCATATCTATGTAGATGCTTTTGATGAGGCTATTGGAGTAGTTCTAGGACAAGAAGATGAGAACGAAGGGAAGTATGCTATATATTTTATCAACAAAAATCTTACTGCGGCAGAAAAGAATTATACAACAACAAAAAAAGAATTCCTGGTTGTTGTTCATGCTATCAAGAAATTCCATCATTATATTACAGGGTATAAGGTCACAGTTTACATAGATCACTCAGCTGTGAAGTACTTAATGAACAAACCTATGGTAAATGGTCGAATTATGAGATGGCTATTGTTTCTTCAAGAGTTTAATGCCATGATTCTTGATAAACCAAGAAAATATAATGTCGTAGCCGATTTTCTGTCATGAATCAAACATGAGAAAGATGACATTACCCTTGTTCAGGACGATTTTCCAGATGAAACTCTATTTGCAGTTTCTGTAAAATCACCTTGGTTTGCAGATTTCACTAACTATTTAGCTGCATCTCAGATACCTCCTAGATTCACATCTAAGCAAAAGAAGCAGCTAATCAAAGAAAGTGCTCCATTCAAGTGGATTCATGGAATGTTATTTCGTTGTGGGCCTAGCATGATTTTGAGGAGATGTGTAAGAGCTGATGAAACATACAGTATTTTAAGGGCCTATCATGATGACCCGTCGAGAGGACATTACTCTACAAAAAGAACTTCCCATAAAGTCCTAGGTGCTGGATACTATTGACCCTCAATGCACAAAGACATTAAGAACTATGTGCATCATTGTGATGAATGTCAGAGGGTAGGAAGACCAACTGCTTCTTCAGAGATGTCGTTGCAGCCTCAAGTAGTCCTCAAACCATTTGAAAAATGGGGTTTAGATTTCATCGGACCCATAGATCCTTCCTCTCAAGGGAAAGAATATATACTGGTTTGCACTATCTACCTAACAAAGTGGGGAGAAGTTCAAGCCTTGAGAATAGCTAGGGAAGAACAGGTTGTAGACTTCCTTTATAATAAAATCTTCCTTAAATTTGGAGCCCCTAGAACTATTGTAATTGATCAAGGACCCCAATTCATGTCTCAAGTACTTCTAGCATTTACCAATCATTTTCAAGTAAGCCATAGAAAGTCGTCTCCTTACCACCCTCAAGCAAATGACCAAGTCGAAGTGACTAATAGAGAACTAGAAAATATTCTGACAAAAATAGTCTCTTCCAGGAGAAAAGACTGGGTTAGGAAGCTCCCTGAAGCCATATGGGCATATAATACTACTTGGAAATCCACGATTGGATTCAATCCTTATGAGCTAGTTTTTGGGAAGAAGCCTCTTCTTCCCATTGAGTTCGAGTTACAAACTCTACGAACAACAATGGAATTAGGTCTAGACTTAAAAAAAGCCCAAGTTGAAAGAGTTCTGCAACTAAGCGAATTAGATGAACTTCGTTTAGAAGCCATTCATCAAATTGAACTAATTCAATATCAACGAAAGGTTTGGCATGATAAACATATTAAGGAAAAGGAGTTTCACAATGGGGACTGGGCCTTGTTATTTGATTCTAAATACAAAGACCATAAGGGCAAGCTTAGAACTCACTGGTTGGGACCTTATGAAGTTGAAGTCTTTTCGAATGGAACTATTCGATTAAAGCCAATCGATGGTGACACGCAGACTCTATTGGTTAATGTTCATCGCCTATGCATTTACCATAAGCCAGTCAATAGGGAAGACTTTACAAGGATGGTCGAAATGCAAGGTGAGGTCAAATGTGTTGACTCTGCCATGGCAGAGTCTATTCAGTAAAATGTTAGGCTGGATTTATAAAAAAATAAAAATAAATAAAAATAAATAAATAATAATAATAAGACATGTATGCTGATATATTTCCTCTCATTTTATCTTCTAGCATTTTTGGACTTAGCTAATTTTTTAAATTTTATATCTTTTCAGGACTTCTCAACAAGCAAAGAGTAACTTCCGGAGCACCCTCCAAAGATGCTCCAGAACGTTATGGGACCAATGGTCTGGAACTTGACGTTTCCAAAAGTTTGATGCTCTGGAACTTGACTTGAGCTTATCACGAAGAGGAGGTTCTGCACAAAGGTTCAAAGTCACAGAGATTCTTTGCCATGTCATTCGACCATCCATTCTATTGCTGCTCCAGCTGCATCTTTCAGCGATGCTCCAAAACCTTTCCATTTCATTGCTGCATCTTTCAGCGATGCTCTCAAACCTTTCCATTCTGTTGCTTCTCTGGCTGCATCTTTTAGTGATGCTCCGGAACCTTTCCATTCCGTTGCTGCTCCGGATGCATCTTTCAATGATGCTCCAGAACCTTTCCATTCCGTTGCTGCTCCGGCTGCATCTTTCAGCGATACTCCGGAACCTTTCCATTTTGTTGCTGCTCCGGGTGCATCTTTCAACGATGCTCCAGAACCTTTCCATTTCGTTGTTGCTCCGGTTGCATCTTTTAGCGATGCTCCAGAACCTTTCATTTCATTTCGCTCTGGTTGCATCTTTTAGCGATGCTCCGGAACCCTCCATTTCATTCTTGTTTCGGTCGCGCCATACACCGATGCTCCAGAACTCATGCACTCGTTCAAGTGCATTGACCAAAATACATGCTTATGAACTTGTTCAGTTATCCTCTGCCACCTTTTTCGAAATTTTCAAATTTTCACGATTCTTTCGCCAAATATCCGATTCATTTGTCTTTTTATTTTTGCTCTAATTATAGGTAAGCTACCAAACTCCGTACTCCTCATTGACAGCTTCGTCCCCCATAGAATTCCGCACCATATCATAATAACTCTTCCGTCATCTCAACCAATGCCTTCACGTCATCCTATCAAATCTGTGAGGATTAAGATCTTCGAGTGATCACGGAATGAGAGTAAGTAGTAATTTTTGCTTTAAATAGGTAGTTATTTTCAAATAAAGAATAATAAATTGGCACGAAGCTCACTTCCAAATTAGTAATTCATGCCACCCGACAATCAATCACTTGTACGACAAGCCTTTCACAAACCTCCATGCAAATTGGAAATCATTGAAACATACGTTGCAAATAAAACAAATAAGTAATTCCAGAGACAATATTTTCAAAAAGAACCTGCGTGGGAGCTTTGTGCTGGAATTGAATTTCTTGCAGTGTACAAAATCAAAATGGGGGGTGGAAAAAGACAAGCAGAGCCAGATTCAGCGGAAAAATTACTGGGGTTGAGTAGTATCTCCAGACTGTTCGAAGAAGCAGGGTGGCTAGACTTCATCAAGAAATTTGAAGGCCATAATGAAAAGTTGGTAAGATCCTTTGCGGAGAACTACACTAATGGCGAAGCAGTACTTCAGGGGAAGCATTTTAAGGTAAGCTCGAAGATCATTTCTTGCTTATTTGGATTAGAGCATAAAGGCATAAATATCAAAGAAACTTTTCAAGTAACATACCAGAAATTAGCTGAATTATTTGTTAGAGAAGGGGACCCATATCCAATGGTGGTAGTAAGTACTAGGGGGAAAAACAAGGGGTTCCAAAGAACCTCCATATTAGAACCCTGGGGTACTACTGTTGCATGGATAATAAAGTACTTTACTTGTGAAGGTCAACTTACCATAGTTGTAGGGCCTGCCTTTCGTATGTTGACTCATCTACATCATAGAAAGGAGGACCCAACCCTTAGGGTTAATATGCTACAATTCTTGTTTGATTCCTTAAATACTTCTATGGAAAGGTATAAAACAGGGTCCGGGCCCTTGAAACACCATGGATTAATTCAGCTAATCTACAAGTATCACTTCCGTAGGAAATTTGAGGGGAAATGGGAAAAATTTATAGCGCAAATGGAAAAGCCTACAATAGCAAGAACCATAGAATTGGGGGAATCATCCCAAAAGGCTATTCCATCTTCCGGAGCAACCTCCCCCAAGGGCTCTCCAGCTCCGAAAGCTCTTAATCCCACTACTCCTGGTGAGGATTTGCCAAACATTTGTGATGATAAATTCCAAACCCTTGACATGCAAGAATAGATTCATGTTGTTTATTCTGACACGAGCAAACCAAGGAAGAAGAGAGTAAGGAAAAACCGAACACCTATCATCTTACAGGAATCACCTCCACTTAGAAGAAGTAAATGGTTGGCTTATGAATTCTCTGGAACCCCAATACAGAGTGAGGAGGGAAGTTCAGAAAAGAAGAAGCCTAGGCGGCTACAAGAACCCATAGAAATTTCAGAACAAGTCAGTGGAGATGAATCACCCCTAAATAGAGAAAATTTAGGTGAAGTATTTCCTTTTCACTCTGCACACATAGAGGAAATTTTCAATGATGGAACTCAGGATAGAGAACTTGTAGGGGATTGCAGCGTGCCAGAAAATTTTTCACCTAGTGTGGATAGAATTGTTGAAACAATTGAAATCAGTTGTGCTAATACTGAATTAGAAAAATATAAACTAGAAATTGCTGATTTATAGAGGCAATTGTCTGAAAATAATGAGTTTATAGAATTGCAAAAAGAGGAGTTAGCTATACAAACTGCTATAATAAGTAAAAGGGATTAGGAGATAAAAGATTTGAAGCTACAATTGCAAGACAAAGATTCAAACATCTATAAGTTGCAGGAACAGGTACAAGAGCAGTGTGAAAAACATAAATCCTATAGTGAGAATATTGCACAAAAGATGTGGAAATAGGAAAAATAAAACATAATTTTATACTCATGCTTTCAGCTTTTGAAGAAGACAAGAAAATAAAGACTAAGGAGTTAAACACTTCTATTAGCAGAATAGTTGAATTAGAAGAGGATCTGAAGGAATGCACTGTGAAACCCCAAACTAAGTCCATAGCAATTCAAACAGAGTCAGTTGTAACTAATTGGTTCCAGGTCAGCATTCTGCCTCTTCTAACAAAATGGATGGAACATTGTTACTTCCTCAGAAATGTACAAACTGAAAATCATAGGCTAAAGAAAGAACCAGTGCTCCTAAAGGAGTCATTTCACAAAGCCTACCGAGGGAAGCAAGATGCCTGTCAACTTATGGATTGTTTGCTGAATTGTAGAAGGCCATCGAGAATGTACTCAATATTTTTAAATGAACAATGGCTGCGATGGAAATTGTTCAGGATCTATAACGATCAACCTTATGAGCCTAATGACAAAGAATTTGTAAAGATATTTGTAGAATCAACTCCTGAAGATCAGGATTTAATTTGTGAATTCTTTTTACATGATTTATTATTAGAGAATCATATAGATTTCTTTATTAATCTATTTGTGGGAGAGGTTGAATTACGGGCATTTCTTTCGACTATGAGAAATCAAATCCATTGGAAAGAGAGATCAAAAGAATTTGTATAGGTAGTGAAAACAGTGGGTCTCCAGATCATATCACCAAATTCAAAGCCTGAGGGGTTCAAAGCTACATTTCTATCTCTTCTGATTAATGAAAAGATGAGGGAAAGGTATGACAACAACCTTAAGATGTGTTATGACAATTTCATAGCAAATGGACATAAATTAACTGGCAATGCATGGCATGCCTGTGAGGAAAGGTTTGTTAGTGTAATATATTATTTATTACACTAGCATAAGTTAACTTAGGTCATATTAACCCTAGGTTGCATTTAATCTCTTAATAATGTTGTTAGGGTTTTCTTGTTGTCACAAGTTGTTAGATCAAGACACATGGCAACATCTTAATGCATCTTGTATCTCACCCTTTCCTATATAAGGAAGGTTATTATATCATTTGTAGCATCCTTTTTTACCTCATCATTTGAGAGGTCTTAATATCAAGCAAGCTCATTCTTGCATATCCTCTTGTGGAAGATTTATCATTGTTTTTGCAGGTGTTCCTGGTTATTAATCTTATTCAAGATTTCTAACAAGGTTTACCCCTCTTCTAGCTTATTTAGAGAAAATATAAGTTATTTCTCCCTTAAACATCAGATGGTCATTCAGAAGGGCTGATGCTCTAATTAAAATCATGAAAACACAGAACAAAGTAGATAGGAATGAGATACAGGCCCCCCTTGCTACTAAATCCGCCCCTAGCTTTTAATATTTCCACAGATCAGAATGATACTCTTTAAAGAGTGGAGAGAAAATATAATGTTCCATAGAGGGTTTATTCATAACCCTGAAACTTTCGATGCATCAGCCAGGGAAACTCATGATCTCAGTACTCTTTATGAAAAATGGAATAAAACTCAAGGATTTAACTATGGAGCAGGAGGACCTGCCAGAAATTAGGTAGGGGAGGAAATGATGAGGTGAAAATAACTTCATCATAATAAAATTTGGAAAGCTCATTCTTGCTAATTCAATCCTAAGCTTGTGCCAATTTATTAAACTTTAGAAGAAGTAATTACTTATTTTTAGAAAAATTATGCTTTCTTTCTTTATTTTAATCAATTGAGGAAATTGTCCAAAGCAGGTTTAATGGGTTGATTTGAGTGTTGTTGTAGAGATTTACAGGTCCTCATGCAACTATTACAAAAGTTAGCCAGCATGTGCCTCAAAGTGATGTTGCGAACCCACTCCTTGAAGCCTGGATGATGCGTTGAAGATTCAGTTTTAGTTCTTTTAATTTGGTTGTTTAAAACTTTATGGCTCTTCTCGAGCCTTCTGTATGTTTTAAGAAGCTTTAAATACATCAAGATAGTTTTGAGATTAAGGAAGACTTTTTCAATGGCTATCCATGCCATCGTAAATTTAGGATCTAGTTAGGAAGTTATCTATAAAACTGTAATTTCATAAGTAATAAAACAGTCAGAGAAAAAGTATCGTTATGTTGTTTACATGAATTTACAAATCACTGTGCAATGAGTTATCTGGTTTTTGTTTATTGGTAACTGTTGAATGCAATGATGGAGATTGTATGTCGTAAGAGGATTTGAACATCTGTAGTTTATGTCAGTTAAAGACAAAGTAGTAGCCCGCGAGCTGGCCACTCGAGGGGAGTTAGTCTAGATAGATAAGTATCCTATTGATTAAGTTATTTCCTTTGCTTGAGATAAATTGATGTTCAGTAGAAGTTGTTGAAGAGTTTAGTTTAGATGTTCCAGAGCACCTTTATCTTTAATTTGTATAAGTCTTTCTTCTGTAGTTGATAATATTTCTTTGCTGTTAGAAGATGCTTAATTGTTTGTTTCCTTACTTTTTTGCTTGCGTAGTTTACCAGTTATTTAGTCTACTTGTTTCTATGCTTTCTAGTTTAGTAGAGAAATGTTTTCTAGATTAGTTGTCTTATGCTTTTTAGTTTAGCTTTCCTTGATTTTCTTAGAGTAAGATCATTTTCGAAGTTAAGTAGTAATGGCTTTGATTTAGTCTCAACTTTTGTAGTTTAAAAGAAAAACTGAAAATATAAAATGAGTTGTTTGAATATTCTCCTTTTGCAAACTACCTTGGACACTACCCGGTCGACAATTGACATTCAATTATTCTAAAGTAGTAGGACCTAATGACATCCTATTAGGTTGTTAGTTGTTTCATTCTACATGTTTAAATCTAAACGATTGAGAGCATGAGGATGAGTTGCAGGTGGGGGATACATAAAAGTAACCAAATTGACCTGAGGAGTGACTAACCAATTGGATTGTTATGTGTAGAGGGTTTTATAACACTGTGTGGGTTGCAGGTTTCTTAACACCTAGTGTTTTCCATTTTCATTACATTCTTGTTGTCTACAAAGTAGAAGTTTCTCAATACAATCACAAAACATATCAAATTGAGGTGAGCCTGGTGACTAACCAATTCGGTTGTTACTTGTAAAGGGTTTTAGAATAGTATGTGGGTTGTAGGATTTATAACACCTAGTATTTTCCAACCTGGAATTTCATAAAATAGTATGAATGTCTTGAAAAGATTTTTTTTATTTAGATAGTATGAATGTAATGAAAGGAACCTTCAAAATATACAACTATTAGTTACTGTAAATATTGCAATTCAGTATCTTCATGTAATTGAAAAATAAATGCACAAAATAATTGTAGTTTGGAAAACACATTGGGTTGTGAGTTATTTCATTCTATAGGTGGGGGATACATAATTGAAACCACATCAAGTTGAGGGATGACTAAACAATTGGGTTATTACATGTATAGGGTTTTACAACGCTATGTTGGTTGTAGGTTTCATAACACCATTTTTTTTCCAACCTGTAATTTTTTTAACAGTATGAATGTATTGAAAACCTTTTTTTATTTAGACAAAAAGAATGTAATGGAAGGAACCTTTAAAATTTATCACAAGTCTTAGATAGACTAAAATTTTGTTTTAAATTCCTCTTATGATTGAAAAAATATATGCTTGCTTATAGCATAAGGTGCAATAAATTTTGGAACTTTAACTATTTGTAACACTTGCAACTATTTTCAAAGAACAAATATCAAGTTTTCAATATAATGGAGCAGCAGTAGGAGCGAATTTAGGCATGAAATTTGTCACGAAGTTAGTAGAATCCTGGTGGATGGAGGAAGAACTAGAAAAACTAGCATACAGGTGGTAGTTGAGTAAATGAAAGGCAAGTTGAGACAAGTGTTCATGTCCAGGGGAACCGATTCTAAAATTGGAGATCTGGTCGAAACCCACCAAATAGGTATGGGTGGTCAAGGAGATGGTGATCTGGGAAGCCCCCATTTCGAACAAAGGAGGGAGTAGGGAGAAACCAATGGCATGCTCAGAGAAACCAACAAAATTCTATCACAAGAAGAAACAATGGGAGGGATGGCTTAAATTAGGCTCGCAAGGAATGGGTTCCAAAAATGGCCGCCCAGACTGATAAAACCTACACCCCATTAGAAAGGAGAACTAAGATTTTTTTGATACCGAATAGCTATCTTCAACCTCGATGGGACTATTTTAAGAGTTGTGGTTTGTTTGTTAAGTGGACTAGCAAGGAAGAGTCAAGCAAGGAGATCTCTGATTGGCTAATCGATAGATTTGAAGGTCGGGTAAGAGCTAAAGACCTAGCTGAGAATTTCGTTTTAATAGAATGTGAAGATGGGGGAATAAAGGAAAAATTACTTCACGAGGATCCCATATTTTTTAAGGGCTTATGTTTCTATAAGACTGATTGGGTGCAAAATTTTAACCCAGGGCTACGCAAACCGAGGTATTATCCATATTGGATAACCCTGGATAATCTCCCCTGGGAGTATTGGAGTGAGGAAACCCTAGAGAAGATTGGAAATGCTCTAGGCACCTTCATAGGCATCGAAGAAGAATTTTTGCAAGGTAAATCCGGTGTAGCCAAAATCCTGGTAGAGATAAACACGAAATTTAGATTTCTGGATAATCTAGAAATTCTCACTGGGAAAGGAGACTGGTTTCAGAAGATAACGGTGGATTCAACAGGGGGTAGTTGCATCCTAAGTAAAGGGTATATCGCAAGTTGTTTGAAAGGAATAGGGAAGACGAAAAATTTGACAATGGAAGAGGGTTGGTTTAGAAGAAGTCTTCCTCACTGTACTGATACCACAGAATCACCGATTGAGGAGGAGCCAAAGGAGCAGATAGAACCAAAATATTTGATTCAAATGATCTCTATAGAGCTCAGGAACATAGAGATGGGTAGGGAGATGAACCTAGAGGAGGGAATGGATTGCCTTAAATAATTAAGGAATTTAATAAAGGATACTGAATCCCTAGAGAGAGAGATCTATGAAAACATTAGGGCTACTCAGGCTAAGAGGGAAATGAGGAGGTCGAAAGCCATGAACAGGATGGGACAATGGCACACCCAAGTGTGATGAAGGAAGAGTAGATGGAGGTTAGAATGGAAGTCGAAGGATTGGACATAGGGAAGGACATTGTTGTAAGTGCTTTGTAGCCAAATATGAATGCTGGAGGGTCCAACCAGTTGGAAAACAATGAGGATGAAGACCTCGAGGATGACCCAGTAGGAGTAGTGCTCCCTTTGGCCCAACAACTGATGTTGGAAGCTGTAGTAGAATTGGAGGATGAAATGGAAGAGATCTCTCCCAAAGGGAATCTAGGGATTAAACAACTTGCATCATCAAAGACCAAACCAAACTGTGTAAAAGGAATATCTAGAGGAAGGAAATTGGTACAGGAGTTAATCATGATGGCAAGTGATGCGGAAGGACAACAAAAACTCACAACACTTCTAAATTTGGGGAAGAGCACCCCACTTCCCAGGTCACAATGAGATTTCTTTCGTGGAATGTTAGGGACCTAAACGCCTCTAAAAAATAGTGCCTGGTCAAAAGGAGGTTGGTTTTGACCAAGGCGGATATAGTGCTACATCAGGAGACAAAACTGACCATGGAAGAATTGGAGAAATTAAAGGAAAAGTGCGTAGGGTGGAAGAGTTCAAGCTAGTGGAGCTTCGGGTGGATTGGAAATTTTTTGAAAACCGAGCATGGTGCAAGCAGAGATTTTCTTGGAAATACCTTGTTGGAAATGCCACAAAGTTTGAAGTATCCAATCAAAAATCAAATTTGGCCTCATTAATGTCTATGGCCCTAACTCATGCATAAGGAAGCATGGTTTGTGGCAAGAAATTGAAGAATTTTTAAAAGAAATGCTAGGAGAAAATTTCATATTAGGGGGTGACTTCAATGCAGTTTTCAAAGACAAGGACAAAATAAGAGGCATTCCTAGAGGAAATCAATCCCCAAAGGACTTCAGGGACTGGATCATTAGGAACCAGTTGCTAAATATAGACTTCAGGAATGGCATCTATACATGGAAAAACAAGAGGGTGGGTCCATGGATTATAGCAAAAAAATTGGAGAAATTCTTATTCTGGGGTGGGCTAGATAGCTTTCCATTCGAGGAAACCATCTCTCCCAATGTGGGGTTAGATCACCTCTCAATCTAGTTGTAAATACAAGACAAAATCCCGATGCGTTTGCCCTTTAAATTTGAAAGCACGTGGCTTAAGGATCCATCCTTTCGTGACTTGGTAGAGCAATGGTGTTTGGAGATACAAGTTCAGGGATCCAAGATGTATTGCATGGTAACTATACTAAGGTGGCTTAAGAAGAGAATAAAGGTGTGGAATTGGAATTGCTACCAAAACATCTTCGAATCAAAATAAAACATTGAAGGAGAATTGCAAGAAGTAGAGGAAGACATAATGCAGAATGGTTTAAACATCCAAAGCTATATTAAAGAAAAGGAGTTTCTTGGGAAGTATGAGGATATCTTGGCCAAAGAAGAATTATTTTGGAGGTAGAAATCAAGGGAGGTGTGGCTTGAGGAAAGGGATAGAAACACCAAATTTTTCCACAATAGCACAAGACAACGCTGAAGTGTAAATAGAATTTTGAGTCTCAGAGGCCAAGATGGATTGACTTTGGAAGAGCCCCATGAAATAGCAGTTGAGGTGGTGAGATACTTAAATAATCTACTTGATAATAGTGAGGGATCAAACTTGGGATAGCAACAGGCACTATTAAGGAACATCCCTAAACTGGTCTCCAAGGATCATAATAAAATGCTATCTCATAAATTTGCCAAGGATGAGATAAAAGTGGCTCTCTTCCAGCTTCAGCCAAAAAAGGCCCTAGGGTTGGATGGCCTTCCAATCGGTTTTTTCCAAAAATTTTGGGGAGTGATTGGTGATGAGTTGACATAGGCAATTGAGGCCTCATGGAATTCTTAACAACTGCTTAAGGAGGTTAATAATACTTTCCTTGCTTTGATTCCCAAGAAAGAGGTGTTGAACTCACTAGAAGATTACAGGTCGATTTCCTTATGTAATACCATATACAAAGTAATGACAAAGGCCATGGACAATAGGCTAAAACTAATTCTACCATTAGTAATAGCTGAAGAGAAAATGAGCTTTGTTCCAAGAAGGGCAATAATGGATGGAATAATTATTGTCCAAGAAATAATCCACTCATTGCAACATAACAAACAAGCAGGGATGATCATTAAACTTGACATAAGGAAGGCCTATGACACAGTGGACTGGAGATTTCTAATGAAAGTTCTTGAATCTTTTGGCCTCAGTAAGAGATGGATAAACTGGGTATATAGTTATGTATCCACTCCCATGTTTTTGGTATTGGTAAATGGGATTCTTGAAGGTTTTTTTGAGTTGTCCATGGGTCTGAGGCAAGGAGACCCTTTATCTCCCTTTCTATACATTCTGATGGCTAAGGCATTGGGTAGAGTGATTTCCCAAGGCATTAGTTCCTCTCAGTTAGAAGGCATAAAGGTGACAAGTGATATCTAGGTAGTCTCCCATCAATAATTTGTTGATGACACTTCTTTAATGGGGGCAATGAAGAGAAAGGAAGCCATTTGCTTGCACTCAATTCTCAAGAAATACTCCAAAGCTTTAGGGCAGGAGGTAAATGAAAGAAAGTCAGAAGTTTTCTTCTTCACTACAACTCCATAGAAGGAACAAGAGATTTTGAGGGTGCTAGGTTTCAAAAATGGTGAGCTTCCATTCACATACTTGGGCATCCCTCTAGCAAAGGGGCTAAGATCAATTGGCATGTGGGACCCTCTAAGCCTCAAGGCAATCACAAAGGTGAATTCATGGAAGGCTAAATGGCTAACCTGGGTCAACAAGATCACTTTAATCAAATTCATCCTTTCAGCTCTACCAATATATCTAATGTCGGTCCTTTGCACCCCAAGTGGTAGTGCAGCCAAATTAACAATAATTCTCAGACAATTTTTCTAGCAAGGGAATGAGGAAAAGAGGAAAGTGGCGTTGATATCTTGGGACAAATTGTGCAGAACCAAGGAGGATGGTGGGCTAGGCTTCAAAGACTTGGAAATGCAAAACAAAGCCCTGGGAGCTAAATTAGTTTGACATATGCACTGCGAACCTCAGAGCAAATGGGAAAGAATTTTGCATAACAAGTACATAAAGAATGATAATAGTGGGGACATTCTCACTACATCGAATCCTCCCTTTGGATCCTAGATTTTGAACTTCATGCAAAAATGCAAACCCACATTTGTGACTCCATATCTTGGGATGTTTTGGATGGGAGCAAAGCTTTATTTTGGGAAGACTCTTGGTCAGGCATCCCAAGTTTGGACAACATAATTGAGGTAGGGCAGGTGAAGTAGGCCATGAAGAATTTGTGTGGAGAGAAAGTAAAAGATTACATCACCTTGGATACTAGTGGCTCAGTCCTTGATTGGAAATGGAGAGATTTCTCAGCCCTTAATCTTTTGCCTAGGGAGGTACAAATCCTCTCAAATGCTCTAAAAAATAGAGTTCTTTCTTTGAGAAGGGGTAGTGACACTCTAAGATCGACATGATCCAAGATAGGAAACCACAACACAAGGGATGGGTATAGGAAGCTATATAATGAGAATGGGAGAGTTAATATCAGTTTGCCCCTGCATCTATGTTGGATTAGTGTGTGCCTTCAAAAGCAGTAACTTTTACGTGGGTTTCAATTCAAAACAAAATCCTAACAATGGAAACATTTTGTCGTCTAGGTTTTGAGGGGCCGTCTAGATGTGCCTTGTGTGAAGAGGCAGAGGAGAATTCAAATCACCTGTTACTGGGATGTTAATATGCACAAGAATGCTGGCGGTGGCTATGTGCAAGGCTTGGATGGGTATGTGTATTGTATATAGAATTATTAAGTTGGTTTCAATCCTAGCTATCACTAAAGAAGAGTTCTTTGTTTGGGGACATCTAGATTCTCAATCCATCAATTTTGGTGTAGGAGCTATGGAAGGAAAGGAATAGATGAATCTTCCAGGATAAGATGTGCTCGACTTCTTTGATCAACAAAATCGAGGCAAGCCTAATAGAAACCTTGAATGCCAAACTATCCCAAAGAGGGGCTAAAGATAAAACTTTCTTGGAGTGGGATGCAAGGCTTTGGGTAGTGTGGCCCTGTCTTAGGATCCCATCCTAGGTTGGGAAGGGTGGAAAGGAAGCAGGGATGGATTGAGCCTCAGTGGTTTGGAAGTTTCCTTCACGGGTATGGTATAAGCTAAACTTCGATGGGGATTCAAAGGGCAATCCAGGCCCATCGAGGGTTGGATGCATCATCAAATATTGGCAAGGAAGTGTAATCGCATCTTCAACAAAGAGACTAATTGAAGGCACAAATAATGAAGCTGAGTTTTTAGCGGTGATCCATGATCTGAATCTATGCAAGGAGTTAGGGTTGTAAAGGATATAAATAGAGGGTGATTCAACACTAGTAATTAACGCTGTAAGATGTGAGACCACTCCTAATTGGAATCTAAGGTAACTCCTTATGAAGGCAATGGAGTTGATGAAATTCTTCGAAGGTTACACAATCAACCACATCTACAAGGAAGGAAACAAAGAATCAGATGTTCTGGAAAATGGAGTAAGAGAAGGATGAATCTGTTGCCCATGTGCCATGGGAGTGAGTTTATTTGTGCTAGGTGGCCAGATTGGGCTCATGGGCAACCCAAAGGAGGTCAAGGAGGTAGGTTCTATCACCTTAGCAACCAACATGGCATATCATCCGTAGATCAACAAGAATTCCTGAGGAAAGGGAAAGGACAATTTCTGGCAACAGGACGATTGCCCCGCTCATCGAAGTTGTAAATGAGATCATTTGCATGAGCCGTATCCTCACTCAGGAGATTAAAACACTAAACAAATTCAAGAACAATGGTTGTATCAAGTGGCTTTGGAATAGGAAATTAATTTTGGGGAAGTGAGGTAAGTGAAAGGCTAATAATGGGAGTTTATGGTAAAGCTTGCCCAAGATTGAACACTTGGAAATGGAAGTATGTCCCAGGTAAGGAAATTGAATGCCACCTCCTTGGAGCCATATGGAGAAGAGAGGTAGATGGATTGGAGGTAGATCAAATTTATGAAGGAGAGCTAGAATTTTGATTTACTCAAGTTAAACGTCTATATTAAGACATGTATTGCCAAGCAAGTGGCAAAGCCTCAAGAATGGATACATCGATAAAATTGTGCTGCATTAAGAAGTAGTTGGCATTCTCTAGCTTCATCATAGACCAGAGGCTCAAGAAAATTTATTTGAATAAAGATATATTATGCTTGGAAGCAGTGAGGATGGTGATCGAGAGGAAGTTTTGTTTTTCCAACAATTGGACAAGAGCGAACACTGATATTTCCTCCTGATTTCTAGTGTCGTTACTTGACCTGAATCTGCCAAAGCTAAGGTGTTTAGTTTTGCTCAGGGCAGTCTTCAAAGCTATGATTCTGGTTGATGATGTAGATGTGGTGGTGCTGGCATAGTTGGAGATTGGAATTCCGTTGTCGGATGACATTGATAGGATGTTTCTGCAAGGTGTAGAGGTGGAGTGGCTACCATTTATCCTGGACGTGAAAGAAGAAGGTCTAGTGTGACATAGGAGATGGGTGACCATTGGGTACAACTTCTTATGTCGTCGGTTGGGATTGAATGAGATAGTAGGCCTTGAATGGTGTTGGGTATTTTCTAATCTGGTGGAATCTACAATATTTTACGATGAAGATGATTGAAGGGCTGGTTCCAGGGGTTCTCTATGATGCAGTTTTAGCTAATTTTATCTAGACCAGGTGATTATAGGCGAATATATGGTGGGTTTTTTGGTTTTTAGTATAGTTGGTTGATGACACCTAGTGTCATTCAAATTTTCCCAATGCCAAGATGGGCCAAAAATGATGTAAAAATGTTGTAAATTTTTGGATATTAATATAAATCATGCAGCTTCCCTGCGTATTATGAATTAAAAAAAAACTTGCAATTGTTTTAAATTTTACATATAGTCAGGGATGTGTACTTTAAAATGAAAAGTGCTTCATATAGTGACGAATGTTGTTGAGTTGGTCAACACACCTCATAAGGTGTGTAGTGGCACATCTCCTTTGGGATGGTCGTGTTCAACATACGTGCGGGTAAGATCCGTTAATTATAAGATGGAATGAAATGTTTAATTTTAATCTCTAACATTTATAGTTATGATGTTGACTGGAAAGTGGGACTATTTTAATAAGGAGGCATCAAGCATTGTACAGAGGATGTCCCCTAGTTTTAGGAGAATGTTGAACATTGAGGCATCGACGTGTTTAATAATTGATTATGAAATTTTAATTACCCTTTACTTCCAATGCATCAATCAAAATGCTTTACAATTTTAGTTAGAAAATTTAATGTCTTTTATGAATATGTTGATTTTGACAATATATTGTTCCTTCGATTCAAGTCAATAATTGGGGAGACAATCATGCTCTTGCCAAAGTCCATGATGAAGAGGAAGAGCGTGCAAAGGGAAACCCTAAGAATGAGGAGGGTGTGAATGAAGCACATGGTGATGTGGAGGACAAGAAGGTAGATATAATAACTCAATTATTGCATCATTTGGCTGTGTATATGTTGTACATTCAATTTATTTTAATATCAAATATATTAAGCTATTTTTTTTATTTTTTATTTTGTTGTGCAGGTTGCTGTTGAATACAAAAGAGAAGTGGAGAATGCAAGACACGTATATTACTGTATGTTAGAACAATGTACGAGGAAATTTCATGATTGGAATTGTTCAACATGCATAGGATTCAAGATCACCACCGTCCTATTCTCACACCACAAAAGCGTGGGTGAAGTACGTTAGGGGGGAACCAAATGCCCCCCTCTTCCCCCTAACAAATTGAAAAAGTATCTTCAAAAGGTGGATAATATGGAGTACCAATTGAATCTACGACATAATATCCATCCAAAGCGTGTTATTGAAAGGGTGTGTAGAAAGTATGGTAAACAAAGCTTTCATCTACTTCCTAAGGAAGGAAATGATGAGGTGAAGGATAAAATGGAATTATATAATAGTGAGGAGAACAAGGAGCAAAGAAGGAAAATCATATTGTTGTTGCAGGAGAAAAAGAGAAAGGATGGAATGGTAATGTGTAATTGAACTATTAAATTTGAATTTTGGTTGGTTCATTTTTTCTGTTTTGATGTATTCAAGGTTCATTTAACATTAACTTACATGATATGATAGGGTGATGGTTGACAAGTAGTTTCCGGCCCTAAGTAGAGTATTGTTAATTTGGGAGATGAAGTTGTGCCCGTACAAGATGATGTTGTTTCTCCTAACCCGACATCTAGCATTGAGAAGAAGAAGCGTACATGGTCAAAAAATTTAAGGCACCCTCACATGAAGAAATGAGAACAACCAGTGATTTCAAAATCTTTTGTTTAATGTTTGTTTTGATTATTTCAATGAATTGGTTGCATGCATGTGAATTTGATGTGACGTTTCAATTCCTGCTATTACAGGGCAAGGATGAACAACGAAGTGCTAGCCTTGAGCAGGGTATTTTTGATTTAGAAGATGAAGTAGTGGCCATGAAAGCACAATATGATGTTGTTCCTCCCAGACCGATATCTAACATTGAGATGAAGGAGCGTACATGGTCAAAAGTTTCAAGGCGCCCTCACATGAAGAAACGAGAACAAACGGTGATTTCAAAATCTTCTATTTAATGTTTGTCTTGATTATTTCAATGAATTGGTTGCATGAATGTGAATTTGATGTGACATTTCAATTCTTGCTATTATAGGGAAAGGATGTGTAGACACTGAAAAATGTCCTAAGTCTGTGAGCATCATTTTTCTTGGTCTTCGTCTCTGAATAATTAAATAATTTTAATTATTTGATTATTTTTTATCATGTTTTTCTATTAATTAAATAATTTTTAATTATTTAATTAATTCACTTTCTAATCTTTATTCTATCCTGATCAATTAAATAAATTAATTGCGTCATTAATCCCCCCTCTTCTTCAATAATTAAATGAATTATTATTTATTTAATTATTTCTTTATCACCTTTCATCTATAGATAAATGATTACCACTAATTATTTATCTATTTATCGTCTTTTAATTCTTCTATAGTAAAATAATTATCAATATTATTTAACTATCACTTGCCATTTTCCCCTATTAAATAATTAATCTCACTTAATTACTTAATGTTCCACTTTCATCTCCTCCATTTAATTAAATTGATTAATTTAATTAAATGCTCCTTTTTCATTTTCTCCAAATAAATAGTTTAGATAAATTATTTATTTTCCACTTGTCAATTTCCTCCATTTTGGAAAAAATATTTTAAAATAAATTATTTATGCACCTCTTTTGGTTAAAGATGCCCTGTTCATGGACTTTAATTCTATCATAGCTGTCTCTGTCATAAGCCTTCATGGTTTGTCATAGCTGTTAGACATCATAGCCTTCATTGCCCACCTCTTTTTGGTGCATCGATTCTCGACTGTTGATCTTGGCATCTTTCTAGAAGATCAATCTTGACCCTTCATTTCGTAACCTCCATCTCATTCATTTTCATCCATTGATCTTGGAATCCTTCTAGAGGATTAATCTCAACCATCCATTCAAAAGGTTTTCTATAAAAACAACCTTTCTCCTCCATTTTCAAGTTAATAGCCATTTATCTCCAACTTTCTACTTACCATTTGCAGGTATTTGCACAAGTAAAACACCAAATCTGAGGGAAATATTGGCATACAGAGAAATTGGAGAGACAAGAGAAGTGATTCAAGTTCAAGCATGGGGAGTGTTTTTATTTAATGCTTTTATTTTCCTTATGCTTTCATTGTTTTCTCTTGTTCGTATGAGGTTAATAGCTTAGATTTGTGTTGGCTGTCACTTTATCTATGCTATTTGATTTTACCCCATCTTACATTGGTGAACCTGAAAAAACTTGGAGTGGGGCTTATATAGGTGGGGCTGTCACTTTATCTATGTGTGTGGCTTTGGAGTGGGGCTCACAAAAAACTGCTTCTTTTAAAGCAGCAAAAAATTTGAGCTCTTAGTTTTTATTTTTCTTTAACTTCTTTTCTTAGTTTAATTTAGTCTCTTCATTTTCTAGTTTAGTTAGCTGCTGACTTTTGTGTTTTAGTTTGGTTTTAAATCTCTTGCGCTAACTTAATTTTTGCAGCTTTCTCGTTGGTCCAAGATCATTTTGTGAAACTACTAACAAGGGGTTTTGTAGGTTCAAATTTCTAAGGATTATATTTTTGAAAATGACATCAAGGTCTTGGTTATTCTTCAATCATAGAATCAAATGATGTTAGTGGTACCTCCTCAATATTGGGGGCAACTTTATCTGATACAAACATAAAAATGGGGGCCATGAGTAGTCCTTGTCATAAGGTTGCATCCCTTAATTCCTTACATTGCATCCCCATTAGGAAAACATTGCATTATAGGTTGCATCCCTTTATTCCTTATATTGCACAATTTGGACTTTCACCCTTATGTTGCATTTGGACCTTCGAATTTTGAACATAGGGACACCTTTGAGATTTTGGGAAATTCTAGGTACACATTATATTTGTCATTGACCATTGGCATTGTCTTTTCATTTGCCACTTTATCAAGTTTGATCTTGGTCTTGTGTCCTAGTCTTGGTTGTTCTCTTATGGTCAATGACATTTGAAATTTGTTGCCTTGGGTTCACATTAGCTTGATTGACACCCTTAGTTTAAAATTCCTTCACATTATTCTCATTTAGACTCATATTGCCTAGATTGCACTTTGCATCCTTATACTCCAAACAAAATCACAAAAACATAGCTTAGTCCCATACCATCTTACATCATTTAGCATTTAGCTTCATTTGCATGCCATATCCTTAGGTCATAAGGTCATTATTATCCTTGCATTATCACTCCACATCCCTATATTATCCCAAAAATCCCAAAAACATATCCTTTGATCATCATCATCCTTGCATATCATATCCTTTGGTCATAGGGTCATTATTATTCCACCATTCCTTAATCTTGGTCTTAGGTACATTGGCACTTTGCATCCTTATATCCTTGAAAATCACAAAAAAATAGCATAGTTTCATACCCATTTTGCATTGGCACCTTGCATTGTCATCCAAAGGTCACAAGTTTTGTATGGTCCTCACTAATATTGCCTTATCCATCCTAATCCAAATTCATGACCATGTATTCACTTTACCTTGATCTTCTTCATAGTCAAGTTGAATACCAATCAATCCTCAATCGTCAATACCAAGCACCCACAAGCCATAGTCAACCATCCATCTACCCCTCTTACCCAAAACCCATAAATTCTAGTCCTCCATCCATCTACCCTCACTATCAAGATTCCCTTAGCATAATCCACATCATTAATCCACAACAAATGTCCATTAGTCATCCTTATCCTAACCTTGACAAGGGAAACCAACCTTCCACTAGTCCATTCCAAGTCTCCTTATCTTATGCTAGTCCATCATCCACTGATCTACTCCTATTCACTCCATCCCAAGCTATATTTAGTCATGAAAATACATTTGGTAATGGTCTCCAAAATCACATCACATTGCCTACACCTTGGGATACATGTCAAAAGAAAAGTCCAAAGCATGACATCATAGCTTCACCTTCATGCCAAGATCGAAGTAGTCCATCCCGTGACTCCATCCTTAAGTCCATCCAAGAAGTCCTTCTAGATAATCATGGCATCCAAAATTCACCTATCCTTGATCAAGATTCCATTCCCAATCATGTCATCCAAGATAAACCTATCTTTGACCAAGATCCTACCCTTGAATATGAAGTCCAAAATGATCCACTCATCTACCTTTATTCCATTCATGATCAAACATTTGAATTCAATCCTATCCAAGTACCAAACACATCCATTTAACAAGATGAGACACTTGCCTCCTTTGGACCCATAGATAATAAAACAAATAACATTGATCAAGTCAAACAAGAAAATAAAAAGGCTTCTATGGATCAAGAAGAATATAGAGAAGTTGATCAATGCAAAAAAGAAGATACAAAATCTACCATAGATAAAATCGACATCCCAAATGATCAAGAAGAAACAAGCATGATGAATGATAACACCAAAATATCCTATCAAATAGGATCATCCACCTTTGTCAAAGCAGGCTTTCTTGTAGAGGAGAAGATTCCAAGTAACAGTTTCCACATACAAAATGATGGGTTAGCATCTTTTTTTCAAAATAAAAAATACCCCATCACAAATAGAATTTGTCAAAGCATGCAATATCAAGGAAAAGGACTAGGCCTACACGAGCAAGGAACTATAGAATCAGTACAATTTTATGCAAATCCTAGACATCAAGGTCTTAGTTATTCTTAAAATGACACAAACAACATTAAAACAAAATATTTCTACTCTATCTCCTGAAAGAGAAAGACAACATGTAGTAGCCTAACTCCCAAGGTCTTGGTAGTTGGTTCTCAACTGTCTGATGTCACTCAATTGGTTCATGCAACTGTAATATTCAAGGGGCCTGTGCTGGTAACAAAGGATTCAAGCTATGACTCTCTTTATCGAAATAGTTCCTGTAAATCAATGGGTTTTAAATAAAAGAAAAAGATAGATCCAGGGTGTAAATCAGTAAGTATGAATTAAATTTATCTAATATCTAGACATATACTTCTAGCAATGAATGTTTTCTTAACCAATCACAAAAACCATAGCATGACACAACCCACAGTATGACTGTACCATCGTATACATCTTAGGTGCTTAATTCAATTCCACTATTCGCATATCACAAGTATTTCCAAGATTTCAAAACAACACACATTCATTCATCATCAAAACTATAGATCAATAGACTTCAATAACTTTAATTCAATGACAATTTAACAAGATAATCTTTAAACCTGGTTTCTTCTAATGAATTTCATCACATAAGAAACTATCATGCTTCAGCACAATCAAACGGCATGCCATCTTTTGTCATTACATTCACATCTACTATTATAGCCATGACTACTTCCAACTCTTCCAACTACTCAGTTAAATTATTAACTGCTTCTTGAATCTCATCCTTATGCTTGCTCAAAAAGCCAGTCCTAAACTTAAGTATACGAGAAGTCTTTTCTACAAAATCTTTGTTATCATCTTCAAGTAGAGATTCTTCTAGAAGAGTAGTTAGAGGCAATGTATTTATCTTTTCTAACTTTTCACTATACTCCTTATACTCTTCTTCTAGTTTTTCGGATGCCTCAATGTATTGATGCATCTCTTTTATTACTCCTTCTAATTCTTTGCAGGTTTCAAATCCTTTTGTTAAAACCTCACCTACCTCGTGGTTCAATTTGTCTATCCATTTATCAACCATCTCCGCCTTACCTCTAACCTGCACCAAATCATCAACCTCCTTTTTGCTTAGCAAAACAGGGGCCTCAATAGCTGCAACCTGTTGTGACCTTAGAGAGGAAACACTCTTCAAGAATGAATGTAACTGATCCAATTGAGCCTTAAGCTCATCTTTCTTTTGTTTGTCCTTGATCATTCTTGATTTAGTCGTGGAAGCCACCACATCAATCAGATTCATTTGTTGATTTCTAGTGGGTCTTCCCAAATTAACTGTACTCAATTGATAGACTGTGAGTTGTATATCCCCTACCTCCTTTTCAGTCATTGGCATGGCACATTCAGCAGCTATCTCCCCTTTATCTGTGAGTCTAGTAGAATGTAAAACTTTAGCCTTCTTCTTAGGCCTTTCTTGTTCAATCTCCTTCATCATGTCCTCCCAATTAAGAGGTTGAGGAGGTGTTCTGGCTCTCTTCTGCAAATCTAATTTCAACCATATAGGAGCACTAGGAGTAGTCATCATCATGGAAGAGGAAGCGGCAACTGTAGAGGATGGCTGAACATTTACCTCAGGTTGAGAATCAACCTTTGCTTTTTCTTGTTGTTCCTGCATCACATGCATCTGCACCAACTTCTCAGCCTCTTCTCTATCTCGTTGTTCCTGTATTTTCTTGTCTTCTTCTTCTTTCCTCAATCTCTCTTCTTCCATATGATCCTTCTCTAATTTCTCTTTTTCTAAGGCCATGAGCTTCTCTACCTCCAAAGCTTTAAGTTTTGCAGCTTCGACCTCTTCTTCCTTTTGCTTCCTAATTAGCTCTTTGACCTCTTTTTCTTTCCTTATCTTTTTTTATTCTTCCTTTTCTATCCTTTCCATTTCCAAGGCTATGAGTTTCTCTGCCTTTTCCATTTCTTCTTCATCTTGTTGTTTCTTTATTAGCTCTTCAACATCTCTTTCCTTTCTTAGAGCTTCAACTTCTTGTTCTTTCTGTCAAGCCTCCTCTGCAAGCTTCAATCTAGCAACCAGGACTTCCTTTTCCCTTCGGTTTCTTGCTTTCTCCTCCTCAAGATCATGGATCTTCTATATCAATTCTAGCTTGTCATTTTCTACTTTGACCTTGATCTCATGCTCTCGTTGCCTCATTTGCTCCTCCATTTCATTAGCTACTGTCCTTGTTTCAATTTCTTTTACTTTTAATTGTTGTTGTTGAAGTAAAGCATCGGCTTATAACTTTGCCTCTATTTCCTTTTGCTTCTCCGCAACAGCCCTTGCATCAGACTCCCTTGTAGCATGTTCAAACTACTTCCATTGCTCTTCCTGCGTCAAAATCTACTCAATAGTCCCCTCCAAAGGCATGTTTTCTTGCAGGTCCTTCTCTGAAAGAGTTTCATCCGAGTATGTCTCAATTTCTACCAATTCTTCCTCTACTTCTTTTCCTTTAGCAGCTTCAGCCATGGCATAAAGTACTCCTTGAACTTCTTTACTTTTCTTTCTTGTGAGTGGGGCTTGTGTAGATGACTCACCCAATGCGGGCATAGAAACATCAGATTCAATTGGAACATCTCCCTCTGGTGTCTCTTCTTCTTCATCGACCACCTCAAGTTCTATTTCTTCAACATCAGGAGGAAAGAATTCTAATGGTTCCTTGGAAGGTGTCTTTCTTTTAATCCTCTTATACCCTTTACCTTTCTTAATGACTGGTCCTTGAGGAGCTTGAGCTTTCATCATCAACCATTGCACACTTCTATCCAAGACTGTTCTTCCAATTTTCTTAATATCAATCGTTTCTTCCTCATTCCAGTCTATTGGATCTAAGTTTTTTGTGCCAATGTTCAAAGCTTCATATGAGGGATCTAATACCATTCCATCATCCACCAAAGTGTCAGGAATATTCTCTTTAATACCAAGTTCTACCATAAGTGAGACCGATAATCTCTCATAATTCTTCTTCCTCAAGTCATATTCATCCTGCCTATCACACCAAAAATCCTCTAACAAATTAAAGTGTTTAGTGAACACTGAAGGTAATAAAGCATGCATTTTCTCCCTTGGATCAAAATACTTAAGAGCTGTATACAATCCCAATTTCAATTGTATCAACTCATTACAAACCACCTTTGCTCCCTTCAAATGTTGACAATTGTATTCACCTAGTGTCATGGGAAATTTATGGCATCCTGTCTTGTGCTTGATCCCAAACCTAGCATTAACTCTAATGGCTTGATACACAAACTCCATAAGCACTATTCTATTGCTGTAGCATCTTGGAAGCAAATGGGGATGACCTTCAAAACCAAACAATCTAAAGTATGTAAATTTGGGGTACTGGATATACCAACTTCCCCATTCAAAAATGAATGCCATAGCTTCTTGACTTAATCTATATCCTGCATCTCCACTCAACTAGTTGATAACCACATATAAAAAGGCATCATTGACTCTTCTGAAGTGAGTCTCAGCAACCTGAAGAGATAATTGATCGTAGTGTTCCCATACCTTCCTTTGTCCATCCAAGGCTCCCATTATACCTACTCTATTTAATCCTGGGAAAATCCCCAATCTTGCTGCAACATAGACCACATATGAAGTCATGAAGAAAGATTTAGTCTTTCTGACCCTTGTGGGCTAATCATGTATGGCATCAGAAACAATCATTGACCAATCAAACTGGTAATCACCCTGAAATATTACTTGAATCAGTACAATTTTATGCAAATCCTAGACATCAAGGTCTTAGTTATTCTTCAATTAGAGAATCAAATGATGTTAGTGGTACCTCCTCGATATTGGGGGCAACTTTATCTGATACAGACATCAAAATGGGGGCCATGAGTAGTCCTTGTCATAAGGTTGCTGCCAACACTCCTTCCATCCATACCATAAACTATCATTCCAACATGAATAAATATTCCATTTGGAACCAACAAAAAGAAAATTATTATAAATCCAAAGTTCAAAATCAAATGTCAAAAGCCATTGAATGAAACAAAAATACAAGTGGATAGATGGAGTTAAAATGGATCCCAAAGAAAAATGGATCAAGAAAAGAAAATATTCCAAATCCAAAGGTAAATCAAAATATGGAGCCACTATAAAAGAGGACTCCCACATATAGTAAATTTCCACCTCCTTTTAAAATGGTCATCAAGAAAGACATATAAAAGTTTTGGTTTGAAACACCATCCCAATCAAAATTCAAAACTCTGCCATCTAATATCCCAAGTTTGGAAAATAAAAAGTGATTTATCCAAACATCCAAATAATCCTTTCATGACCACCATCATCAATCATTCCAAAAATCATACCTCATGAATCCATTGCATCTTGGAAAAAACTCTTTATCATAAGGAATCCCATGGTACTCTATCACGATGTGCATATTCTGATAAGTCCAACACTAGTATCAAAGAGGATCACAATGACATCGATCAGTTGTATGCAAGTTCTATGATCATGACAAGACAAATACTCCATAAAGGTCACTATTGGACTATCATAACACCAGTATCTACATCAACACCATCAAAGGATTAAGAAAAATCAACGATCATACAAAACATCAAGTCAATATAAAAATTAAAAAAATTGTCATCTTGATGAAAACCTAGCAAATAGGCGTCTTGTGTGACATCATCAAAAAAAAAAGTAAAGAGATTTTTTTTGTCCAATAGTGAAAACTATTTATATGGCGCTTTGGATAAGTACCATGATGAAAACCTGGCAAACAGGCGTCATGTGTAAGAGTAATTATCTATGTGAGTCATTACACTTGGGGGAAAGTTGTCTCATCTTTCATGCCAAGTGTAATATCATGTCATTGCCTTCATAGAATTTATCTAAACCCATATCTCAGAGAAAAAAATTTATCCCTATGCGAAATAGTCTTTGGAAATCATATGATAATGCTTTTAGCCAATAATCCTCATATCTCCTATCTTTTTCCAAAATCAATCCATTATCCTTTCATACCTATTGTTGGACTTGGTTTCCCTTGCCATTGGTTTAAGGATTCTAATCTGCTTATCCAAGTTCCCTTCATAATCCCATCTAGTCCTAAGTTTATTCATTTCAAATGCAACAAGCCTAATCCATACAATCTTGCTATGCACTCTAGCCCGTCATCCAAAAAATTCATTGGCTTTGTTCCTAGCCTTTCTACAAACCTTGATCCTTTAGTTACATTATCATCCATGGGATATGTCTTTCCCAATCCTCATGTTGTTTCAAGATGTGTCCTTCCCCTATCAAACAACGTTGTCATCATCATCATCACCTATCAACTAGTTTTCAGCTTGACTAGGGGCAAGATCATGTTTGTCCTTGGATCCTTGCGCATGCCTGCCTGGTTGATTGTGGGTATCTTTCACATGCATTTCTCATGATCCCTATAGTTACCATCCATAATAAAGTCTCATTCGTCCATAATAAAGCTTCATTATCCTTCCCATGGCTTGAGAACCACCGACATTTAGTATCCTTTGCTTTCATAACCATTTGTCGCATTCACCGCTACCCCTTGCGCATAGTAAATTGGTCCTATACCTGACTGGGGGAAATTCCTTGACTTACATATTCATGGGAAATTGTAGACACCAAAATTAATCACACACCTGATCCTAATTTACTAACATCAGTTCCTCTTTGATTGCACCTTTACTAACCAGTTAATTAAATAATCCTTATTTAATTAATTCATCATAATTCATCTTTTAATTAAATAAATCATGTTATTTGGTTAAATCATTATTCTCTTTTAATTAAATAAAACATTTTATTTAATTAATCCTAATATTTCCTCTTTAATTAAATAAATCAATTTAATTTTTTAAATCCTAATGTTCCTTTTTAAATTAAATAATTCAGTTTATTTAGCTAAATCATATTCCCTCTTTGATTAAATAAATCACCTTTATTTGATTAAATCTAACATCATCTCTTTTAATTAAATAAATCAAACTCTATTTAATTAAATCCAATTCCTCTCATTTTGATTTAAATAAATCCAAAAATCGAAGTCAAAATGTCAAATCAGCTAATTTCCATCTAAGTTAATTAAATCCTAATTAGCTCTAACTCTAATCCATCAAATCCTCTAGATTTTGGAACTTGCACAAGTAAATCAATTTAATTGATTTATAAATTCCTCTATTGTCATTCAAAAGGGCATCTTGTTAGAATATTGTTCCAATTTGAAATCTCCCTTCTAAAAGGACTTGTCCTTCAAACATGGCATTTAAGCCTCTTACAAGTCCTTTTTCTTGAGCCAAGTGGCATTAACTCCTCTTCCACATCTCCCTCCACAAGCCATATTTCAAATTTTAAATTTCCACCTAATTGCATTTATTTGCACATTGACCAAAATGTGCACAACCTCTCTTCAATAATATGCTGACAAGTGACACATTGCCATTGGTCCTTTCTTTAATCTCTCATTCATCCTATTTCTCATTTCTCCATAATTCTCTCTTATAAATAGAGGGTTTCTTCATTGATTTAGGATCCACAATCTTAGGCATTTTGTTGCACAACTTTAGGCAAAGGCATTTATGCAAGTTCATCCATTTTCACCCAAGATTTTATAGCATTTTATCAATCTTAGCTAGGCTATGGTCAAATTTTCATCAAATTAGCACAATCATCAACCATCTTCATTAAAATATTTAAAAGGAATTGAGAAAGGGCTTCTTTCCACATCAAAGAAGCATCAATTCCCCCATGGGATGCTGGTTTGAGTGTTCATGAGCAAGATTAAATAGTTTTATTTGATTTTTCATTTTCATTTCTTGTTCTTTTACACTTGAATGAATTGCATGGGGAATGTTTGTTTTAGATTTGTTTGATGACTAAAATTGTGTTTTTTGTTCATGTTGGAGTAGGTCTAGATCAACCATTCACATTTTGGCGCTAGAAGGAGGGCGAATCTGAAGAATCTAACACGTTTTTTTGAGAAATGACACTATATAGTGACACTGATAAACTCCAAACTGTGACGCTAAGTCATTCCCGCCCATAAATTTGAATTCCAAATTGCGACGCCAACCATCCAAAGTCCAAACTTCGTTTTTGATTGAAACAACGTCGTATTTGCACTCATTGGTTTTTGCATAGTCCGCTGCTATCAGTTTCAACAACGCTATATAGCATCGCCGACTCTTTTAAACTATGCCACCATCGCAGACTACGCCGCTAGAATTGGGTACAAGGCATTTTTCAAATTAATTTCAACATGTGTTTCTTCATTTTCATTGCTTTTGACTCCTGACTGGTTTTTGGCCTATGTTTCTATAGTATTAACCAGATGTTGTAGGTTGGCTTGATCAAAAGTGAAGGGAGTAAACAAAGACAAGGACTTTTCTATGGCATCACTATTTCATTGTATCAAGTGTTTTTAAACACTTTGGGGATAAATTATAATCCCTTTTCTAAGGACTTTGTCATCTTCATGCTTTTTAGGACTCAATAATTTTTGTTTGGACTTAAAAAGAACAAAACGAAGGGATTTAAAAGAACCATAGGTAATTTATTAGATTTTGTTTTGGACTCAACAATTGAACAAACAAATCTCACACTTCAAATTTGGTGCTTAAAAAGAACTCATATTCTTGCTTTTGAAGGATTAAAATGAACATGTGCCTTTAATGTTTTGTAATCCCTTATCCAAAGTAATATCATTTAAAAAGACGTATGTGCTTCTCTCACGACTCATGATGATCTTGAGAATCAAAAGGCTTTTTTATGATATTAATGTATAAGTGATTACCTCCACACTTCAATTTGGGGTTTCTTAAAATCAAACAAAATCTTGCTAGTGTGAATTAGGTATATTGTGTGTGTTCTCTCTTTGTTCATGCAAACAAAGATTGATCGAACTACGGATGTGCTTGCTCACTATTGTTTATCTTTAGAGGGCCTGCCTGGTGGGAAAAAGTAATCACCACAGGGAACGACCCAACCGGGAACACGCTAAAGCCAAGCGACTTCCACCCAGTATATAAGTGTGGGTACTTGAGGAAAGTTTAAGTATCATGAGGATTGTTCTGACAAGAAGAGAAATAATGGCATCTTTCCATATGGATGATCCCCCATGAATGAAATGCCTATACTAGAACCCTTGTTATAGCAAGCCAAATCCCTATCTATTTGTTGATGCAAGAACTATCGTTCTGAAGCCATCCCACATACTTGTGGTTCAAAAAAGAGATGAAAAGTTCATCATGGGAGATTCATGAGAACTGAAGCTTGGCTGACCTAAGAATTGTGTGTCGTGGAGGGGAGCTAGTGTGGTCAAGATTCTAATCATCTACTTTGAATAAGCACAACTAGATTTATCCAAGTGGGAATTCAACAAATATTGTCTCTTTCTATCCTAGGGTTGTGCATCATTTTGGAATCAAAACACTTTGCTTGGATCTAAAACATTGGAAAACAAACATTGAACAAAATCATCAAAATTTCAAACCCTTTAGGAGGAGAAAATACTATTGAAAAAATCGAAGTGCTACTGCTTGTCCTTAGGGATTTCATCCTTAGAGGCTTCTAAGTATTTGGATTTATATCTCAATTTTCCCTCTAAAGTCAACATTAGGAAACTATGCTCTTGAAACCTTGATTTTCACATAATGGACCTTGTGGAATGAAAAGGAATTGAGGCATAGACATTCAGTTTGAAACTTAAGCAAGACATTGGATGTGGTAAAATCAATTCATTAATCAAGATGAAATCAATTGAACCCCACACATGTGCTTGTTTATCTTTTTTCTTATGGTCTTTTGAACAAACATTGATCTTTTGGTTTGAAGTACTCTTAGGGAAAAACATGTTCTTCAAAACCTTGGTCTTGTAAACAAGTCCTTCTTATGTTCATTTAGGATCAAAACAACCAAACACTTCACCCATCCCAAGACATCAATCAAATCCCATTTCACAAACAACTTTTGGAACCTTGGAAAAAAACATTCATATTAGACTTTTGGTAAATCCTTCAATCAAAATAAAAATCACTTTGTTTGGCTAAATGTGTGTGGATAAATCCTTCCTCACACATTGAGTTTAATTATCACCTTTGTGGACAAGTTTACCCCAAGATAACATCCAACATCTTGGGATTTATAAGTCAATTATCTAAATCAAACCCAATCCAAAATCCTAAAGTCTAGTATTCCTCAAAATTTCCTAAAAGTTCAAACACCCATATCACTCACCCTTTCATATTTCATCTCATCATTGGTCCTAAACACCTTAGAGGTTCACTTTGGAAACAAGGTCAAAACACAAGAAAAATATGGAATATAAACTCAATTCATACATCCTGAGTAATCCAATTCAACCAAACTATCAAGGCCTTACAATTCCAATTGATTATCAAAACTCACATTTATACAATCCATACATGGGATCATTATCTCCTACAAACCTCAATGGTATAGCAAATGTGAGTATTCCCAATCTAAATTTTGGAACACCTTTCCCTATGGTGGATTTAAATCAAAGTCCAAACCTACAAATCTATCAACCAAATAATAAATGCATGAGTCTTCTTCCAAAAAATGTTATCCCACCAAATCCATACATGCCAAATGTGACTATACCAAATACAAGCTTACCAAAAATGAACATATCAAATCCACAATTGGTAAACTTTAGGATAGATATGTTTGTGAATCATATACAAATGTTGTTCAAAGTCCAAACAATATGTTAACAACTCCATGTATTGATCCAAGTCAAGGTAACACCATCCAAAATCAAAGTTGCCTAAATCAGGGCACTATGATTCCCAACAACAACAATGTTCCATGTCAACCTATAATCACACCAAATTAGAACATTTTCCAAAATAAAATTTTCCATGATCCCATGCAAACACCACAAGTACACATTCCAAATATGCTTGAACAAAAACCAAATCAACTATATCAAGGGTGTCAAAATCAAAGTCAAGATCAAATTTTGTGAGATCAAATTGCTATACTTAGAAAAATCATTGATTCATATCACCAAGAGACATATCCACCCCAAAACCAATACAATCTTCCATTGGTTAAACCATGTCATCAAAGCATTGAGTTGTTTCCACAACCACATCAAGAACAATATCTCCAATGTCAAGAGGTTGGGTATCAAGATCAACAACATCAACAACAAACCCAATCACCCCATCTTGAAGATCAGTCATCACATCTCCAAGATCAATCACAACTATCCATCAATGAGCACCTTGAAGATGTTTCTACCTCATCCAACAATCAAATCAACATGTATCAAGAGTCACTTTTTAATCATGGTCAAAACCCCCCAACAATACCCAACAATGATCCAATTCAAGAAATGTTAACACCATTTGATCCTATGGTTAAAAATAGTGACAATCTCTCCACCACAACTGTTGAGGACAATGATCAAGATCTATCCATCAATGAGCACCTTTAAAATGTCTTTACCCCATCCAAAGATCAAATCAACATACATCAAGAGTCACTTTTTAGTTATGATCAGAACCCCTCAAACAATGATCTATTTCAAGGAGTGTTAGAATTATTTGATCCTATTGACATAATCCATGATCCATCAACCAATGATCATGTTGAAAATGTCTCTACATCACCTAATGAGTTAGAGGACATATCTTAAGAATTTATTCCAAACCATGATCAACATCTTTCACCAAAGTATAGCAATGGTCCTTTCCAAGACATATTGACATCCTTTGACCTCATGGTTATAGATACTAAAGGGATCCTCAACTCAACACTTGATCCAAATCCACTCAAAGATCAACACGATATTGAGTCACTCCCCGTGCCTAATGAAGACATCTAAGAACCCTTTATAATCAATCCATCCTTTAAAACTGGCCCATGTCAAGAACTTGATCCAAAGCATGTCAAAAGCAATTCCAAAGTTAATCAAGATGAAGAATTCGTATCTCCAAGATACTACAATGATCTAATGTACACTCTCCTATCTATACAAGATGTCGCAAATGATGATCATATCCATATAGCACATATTCCTCCATCTACCCATGAGATTCTTACTCCTAATGGGCATGTAGATGATCTTCATTAAAAAAAAGAGTCTCATACTCTTGATATCATTACCAAGGAACAAGAGTCTCCTACTCTTAACATTTGTACACATGATAAAGATAGAGAAAAATCTAGAGACATATCAGAAATGGGTCATAAAGAAGGCTTCTACAAAAGTTGTTAATCAGAAGCATCCTGTGAAGGCATATCAAAAAAGAATCATGAGAAAGACTTTTACATGAATAGTGAATCATCAATACCTCTTGAAGAAGCATTTTTCACAAGATCAAGCCAAAGATATCAATCAAGAAGTTATCCACTTATGGAGGATCCTATCACTTCTAAAATTGGATCACTTAACTTTTTTAGGGAATGCTATTTTATAAATGAAGAAGCTATCACCTTTGAAGATCCACGATAGAGCAGAGAAGGATTAGCATCTTGTTTCCAAGGTAAATCATATCTAATTGCATGTAAAAAAATTCAACAGATGAATTATCAAGGCAGAGGATTAGGCCTACATGAACAAAGTGTTGGCTATTTTTATGTTTCCAAATGACCCTTGAAACTCCCTAAGAGGTAGCCAATCTCTATGTTCAAGAATTATCAAAGTTAGTGACCAATTGACAGGTAAATCTTCTTAGGGCCTTACCCCTACTCTTTAGGCTCTGTGAAACCAAGGAGGGTATTCCTTATGGTGTTCATATGTTATTCCATATCTCAAGAACACTTCCATACATAGACTTGTCCCTATTGAGTGAAATTAGACATTATTTATCAGAGGCTTGGCCAAACTTAAACAAATTACCTCTAAGTTGCTAGGAACATTTGGTATTTTTGAGATTTGCATCTCAGCATGGATAAAATGTGAATTAAGTAGTTTTCCAATCTTGAATCCATAGATGGGTATTCTATGATTCCAATAAACTATAAGAATTATAAATGGATAAGCCAATACCTCATCAATTTGGGTAGGAGTCAAGCATGAAATATTCAGTCATACACAATACTGTATCCTAATATGAGTGAACGATTTTTTACAATGCATTACATCATAAAACTTCAGAGTACTTAAAGCATCACTTCTTATCATATCCTTAGTACATTATCATAGACCTATAATTCTTTCTCAAGCATTTGATTAACTCATTGAGTCAAGGTAAGAAATAGAATCATACATTAAAATGAACCATTGAAGATAAATGAAACTACACTTGATAGTTTCATTCATAGTCTGCCATAACAACACACAGGAGAGCATATACTTTAATTTTTTAGATTTCTTTCAATATCAGTAATTTCATAAGACCATTTAAGACTATTTCATACATAAAACCTACTCAAGACAATTAGTGGTAGATTCATCAGGAATTATGCATTGTGTGTGTTCACTATACCCTGCCTAGACCTTCTAGACTCAAAAATCTGACCCTTGCAATGAGCCTTGAGATCTCTTTTATAGCACAAGAGAGTGACAAGCATCAGGATCATTGCAATTACATTTCACCAAAATTTCATTTCAAAACAAAATTTCATCCACATTTCAAAATTCCCATACGGTTGGATGTAATCTTTTACCGAACATGGGAATCAAAATTGTAACAACCCACATAATCAACCCATGTCACCATACCCATAGCAAGATGCCACAAAGACCTTGTGGTCCATGCCCACATTGAACCCAAAAAGAACCAGCATCAACATCACAATAAAAAAGGAGAATCTAGAAAACCACACCATCACTCGGAACCCGGAGCAGTACCATGACCACAGTACAAACGACCACTTCTTGATTTTTCCTTAGTGGGAGGCAAAAAAACCACCTCTTCTTCATCATCACACTTCATAGCTTCAGCGCCAATAAAATTACATGGTCCCACCACAGTAATTGGAGAAACCACAAGACCTTTTCATTAACAACATCCATCTTTGTCAGAGCCGTGAGGAAATAGATGTAATCAGAGTCATTCTCTGCATCACTAATACCAGAATCATCAGAGACATCAATGGGTGAATTATGTCGACCCAGAGAGCCATGACCATACCTCAACCTAGTCTTTGATCCCTTCTCATGCTTCATAGACTTTCTTTCCTTTCCAAGCACTTCCGCCCCTAAACTTGCAGCTTGGCTTTTGAGCCGAGAGTTGCACCTAGTAATACCTGGAACGAACTTCATGTCTTCCTCCTTCAGGATAAGAGCACCTGGAAAGGTACTCTGCTCGTGTCATTGCACCTCTTTAGGATATCTTCGTATATTCATCCTTACAGACCTACATACAGGCGAAGGAGAAGCAGTTGACTTGCTCATTTTGCACCCAAACTTGAAACCTTTCGAGGAGCAACAACCACCTACTACAGAAAAGAAGAATTCCAGAATCTTCATTGCTATGGTGAAAAATAAAAAGCTATCATCCATATTTATTGAGAAAATTGATGAAACAATCATCAATGCTCCAATTGAAGCATGAGTGAGCGAGTGATAATTCACTAGTGTCTGTTTCACCACTGTTAATTCCCAGGTACATGGAAATCAACGTACAATTCATCATAATTTTCTGGAAGTGGCCCTTCACACACATGGAGATTAAGCTGATATCCTTCGAAGATCTTGCACCATTAATGCTCTGCATTTGTAGAGCCTCATTAACCATCACATGGCTTATTTTGTATTTTGAATATGAGTCGTCGATGCATCGGTGCGTTGGCTTATTGAACGACTCAGATTAAGTAACATTTTTTGAAAATTCCATGTTGTTGCATGGCAAGCCCATCAGCCAATGATGCTTCCCCCAGTCAGAAAATATGTGTACCACCCGCGGGCCCCATCTAGCCTCCTTATACGACCAATAGAGTCCATGTGCCGCCATCGCGCAGATCACGCAAGGCGTTAGGTGATGCCATTTAATATTCTATGTGATACGCACTCTACAACTCAGATTAAGACCCAATGATACATCAAATCTGTTGATCCTCTACAAAGGGAGATCAAGGTGATAGTGGGAAATAGGTCCCACTTGATCTGAAGGATGCGTGTCGCAATTGTGCACACCGTGTAGCCCAGCCAAATTCATTTTTTTAATACTGCGCGACGTGCATGCAAGGGCTTGGATTTTGATCATTAAATCTAACGGCTTGGATTTATGCACGTGCATATTATTTGTTATAAGGAAAGGGCCATGGGCTATGTGATGGGAAATGACCCCTCAAATAACTAAAGGCTTAAGACATACATCTTTAAAACATGAAATATTTCGGGTTGACCATGAAAGATTAAAATTAAACAAGCACCCGACGATCGAAAAGTCTAAGCAATGGGGACGGTAAAGACAATGGGCATGATGCCATAAGTTGTAACTAAGACGATTGGTGACCTGGTACAATGGGTGAACATCAAAATATAATGCAAGGGTTCAATAAGTTTGAAAAATTTAAATAAGGGTAACAAACCCCTAAACCCTAACATATGACCATCAATCACAAGGGTGATAATTTGACAAATTTTATCATGGAACTAGCTAAAATTTATAAAATTTTAAAATCTCTATCATTGGATCCAGCTTAGGGACGCATACCCTTGGTGGGTATGGCGAGAATCCAGATCTCAGGTAGAAGCAGACCAACACAGCAAGACAAAAAAATAGGAACTTGTCCAGACAAGACAAGCAAACACATCAAGAAAAGAACAAACCACACCTATATACAAAATTTACAATACTATACAAAAATCCCTTATGAAGAGACTTCATCCAATTCCATTAGGCTCAATTTTTAAGCCTGGTGCTTCAAGACCCTATTGGTGTTTTAAAATACAACCCAGCTAGGCTTTGCAACTCTCTAAGAGGTAGCCAACCTCTATATTAAAGAACCACAAAGGCTAGTGGCCAACTGACAAGATTCAGTCAAAGACTGACATCTCCTACACTTCTGACTCTGTAGGACCAAGGTGGGTAAACCTATACAATGCCCAAAACTTAATTCACTCATACACTTACATTGCTTTATAAAGTAGATAATTCCCAATGAAAATACACTAAGGGAAGCATTGACAACTTCAAACTTGGCTAAATTCTCATAAAATTAACCCTCTCTCAGCCATTGGAAATTAGGACAAACAACAAACTAAACAGTAAGATTAAGAATGATTTTGCATTTAAATTTGTTTCTGAGATGCACAAAACTACAAAATAGATCAGTGCCAATTCTGGGCCATGGAGTCAAACACATAAAATGAATTCCTCAACAAACAAACTCCGACCAATGGATTTAAATTGCTAATGCTTTGCATCAATTGTTAGTGTCTTGCACCAACAATCCCTCTCTTATTATCAATCAAATCCTCCTTATCAAATACCATCTGCACACCTGAAATCGCAATCACCTGTTCAAAGCATTTTAACCATTTCTTTGAAACAAAACAATGAACAAACAAAACAATCTCATGAAATTTGAGATGATAAAATCAAAGACACTTTGTATTATTGAATTTACATGACTACAAGTGTACAAATATGGAGACAATCTGATGATATTCATGAATGTGCAAACACCTTCATGATGTTATTTGCATAAACTGGCTGTATTTACTCATGAATTCAAAAATTACAGCTTACAGACTCAAGAAATAACTTAGAATTTTTAATTCTCTATCTACCTAGCCCAATACAAAAACTCAGAACTCTTTACAATGAGAGAATAAGAGAAGATATAGAAGAAGAGAAGCAAGCAGGAGTAGCCCTAAACTTGATCTGGAAATGCCATCTGGAAGCTTCATTCACCGTTGATCAACAAACTGAAAAGAATAGCTCATCTCCCTTCCATTGCAACAACAAACTCATTCTCTCAAAACTGCCTCTACTCATCATTGCCTTGCAACTGAAAATGTACCCATGTGGAGAATCTCAATCATTTACCCAACTGTTGGAAAATACCTCTTTCCCTTGCAAAATTCTGTTTCAGCTCTCTTTACGTGCTGCACATTATTTCTACTTCTCAACCAATAGAATTTCACTTTGCATTAAAATATTTCCCCACTTTATAATGCTGCAGTTTTGTTTTCCTCTTTAATATTTCTACTCCTTTGACTTTATTTAAAATCCCAAGCAAAGAGAATGTTTCACATTGAAATGCCCCCAAGGATAAAATGAATATAAAATTAACTTTATATTATATTCTTTTACATTGTCTCTGTTCACTTTATTTGCAACACATTACTGCGTAGCATATAATATTTGGCCACAAAGTAAATATTAAATTCACTTTTCATTGCATATTCCCACGTGCATTTCACCTTCAGCAAAATAAAATTCCCAAATAGTGAATATTTTATTCACTTTAATTTCGCATGCACACCATTTTCTCCATTTTGGTAATTTCCCGTAACATTTCATTCACCTCATGGAATTCCCCTTATTCACGTGCCATTAAAATATTTTCATTTTATATGATGTGCTGTTCAAAAAATAGAAGGGAAACTTATTTTACCTCCCTGCAATATTTCACCCGGGCCCACTTCACAATTGCTCATTGATTTATATTTTATTTTACTCACGGAGTAAAATATTCACTTCACCTCTTCATTAAAATGAAATTCCCATTTCATTTTACCAAACCATTTAAAAAATGGCTAATGAAGAAATTCGGGCCCACCACAATGCACACAAACATTTAATTTTAAATGTTTTCTTCCTTTTAGCATTCCTCGCACACCTCACACCATTTTTGATGGCGTCACTTTTATCATGCGAGGTATGTGAGCAAGGGTTGAGATTGCCCTAAATCCATTTTGTGCGCATTTGCTCCCGTGCTCTGCATTTGGCTTCCCTTTTCACAAAATGCCCGAGCCTCTGTGCTGCTTGCTTCAACAAACATGGTGCCATCCTCATTTAGTGCGGGCATCCTTCCCCTTGGCACATGATAGCATGGGCCTCCCTTCATCATCTATTGTAGGCATGGGCCCCTGTTGGCATCCTCAATTGAGCTCCTTGCTGGCTGTGCCCCTCACCTGGTCTTCTCCTCACCAGGCGTGAGCCTCCATCAACTTCCTCCACACTAGGCATGGGTTTACCTCTGGTGGCTGCGGCTCCTCTCATTCCCTCATACCTTGATGGATGCCCATTTAAAATTCCCTTCGTTCTGCATTCATTTGAGAAGTCTCAAAAAAACTCACACGTTTCATGAATACTGGCGCCACACTTGCTTGAGAGCCTCCAAAGCCTTTCAACATATCTGTTTTGTGTATATCGCCTATATATCAGCTGCAATGGCTGAACCATTTGCATTTTATTGAATGTTACTGCAGTCATAGCGAGCCATGAGACCATATTCATTTGCTTTAAAAGTCTCTGGCATCTTTGCAATAAATCGATACATCGTATGTATTATGCAACACTTCTACGCCCATGCTCAATAATCATTGAGCTCCTGAAGGTGTACAAAAGATCCAAACTAAAATCCTAAATCATCTGTGCGTCGATGGATACATGTACCCTGTTTCAAACCGTGCCATTTGCATCTACAATTTACATTTGCTTGCAAGTTTATGAGGTATTTTCAACAAATTGATTGTGCATATCATGCAATCTTGAGAGTGCTTCTCTTGCTGCACCAAGATTTGAATGGAGTTTAGGGAAAATCAATTCACATTCCTAGTCAATACCTCCTTCACTTTGCGATGGATCAACCTCCCTTCAACCTTTGACAACACCCTCCTGCAACAAGCACAGTGGCATCCCAATAAGGATTTCCCCAAATGAAATTGGTATATTTTAAAATAAACAGAAACATCGCCATCCGCAATATAGCCCTATTCAAATCCCATTTACTATGTGGATCGATCCCATTTAGCAAGTGCATTGCCAACCACTTTTTATTTTCACATGTGTCCTCTTCAGTTTCACTGTATTTCTTGTTATCACCCTGGTTCATTTAATTCAAAACAATTCACATGAAGTGATTGGCACAATGCAACATTCACAAAATTATAAAAGTGCAGAGCATGTCGGGTCCTATGTGGGCCCGACTAAAAAAAAATTTGTTTTCGAATTTTTTTTATGCTCAATTAACCTCAACACTGCTTCTAAGTGCTTCTGAAGTTGAAAAAAAAGCTAGGTCTTCATCAAAATTTGTTTTCTGACAATTTTGGAGAACGGTGAAAACTGGTCAGGTTGCCTCTGGAATCAATATGGGAAACTGGTCAAATGACCCCCTGGAGTCACAAAACACATGCAAACATGTAGACATTTGACCTGAGAATACAGTGCAACAAACGACTTAGAAAAAGGAAACCCGAGGAACTAGATATTAATTAGCAAAGTTGTCCAGTCATACTTTTCTAAAAAAACAACTGTTTTGGACCAATTAAAACTCATTCAACTGCCAATTTGTAAAAATAGTGAATCAACTCCTGGCGAGCTTCCATCAGACATAATAGATCATTTAGGTACCTTGAGCACGTGTGCAAAAGGAATTTTCTTGAATTATCATTGGTCAAAAGATATTGACGATCGAAGTTGACCTTTCTGAAATGCTGTCAAGAATGCAGATACAAAATTGAACAAACTGCATTTGGTTTTGATCTATTAAAAATAGCAAATCAGATCATAAGACTTTGAAAACTGTCATGTGAGATTATCTTGATATGGAGAATATGGAACATCATTCGTTCTGACATGAAAGTCAACTGGTTGCGAAATCCGAGCTCAAATAGGAAGTTGTTTCACAATATTGACAATCTGCAAACAACATAATAGTGTCAAAAACCCTCCAGCTTCACTTTTCGAAACTCTGACATAATTCAATTTCCTTGCACATGAGTCACATTTCCATTCATCTTTTGTGAGCCTAAATGCCACTCCATAACGTACATGTACATCAAAATATATATCACCCTCAAAACACCTACCATCAGATTCAAAATTGACACATTGAACAGTGACAACCTTGTCCTCATACCCTTCATCACTATTAAATTCAAAATAATCTTCTTCTTGTGACTGAGGTATTTGCAAGTCAAACTCATAAGGATAAGTATGTACCTGGGAGAAAAACTCAAAAACCTTGACCTCCCCTTGGTCCTTAAATTCCTTCTCCACAGTAGTACCAAATGTGAAGGTTTCATAGGTGTTCTCATCAACAAACCTATTAGTACATTGCTCACAACCATGTTCTGACCATGCATCCAAAGTATCACTAGAATTTTCAAAAAGTGGATTACCCTTGTACCAAACAATGGATTCTTCTTTGACAACTATCATGGGCAAAGGTTCATCAAAGAGGGGATTATCCACTATATTCAATCTGGTCAAGGAAGCATTTTCTCCTCCCATATAAGGATACAAACTTTGCAACCTATCATAATACTCAAAATCCTTGCAAACCTGTGAAAGAGGGTCTCCCTTCAATTGGTGGGGGTAATCATATTCAACAAAGGAAAGAAATGACTTAGTATCATCACACCCATCGCAACATGAGGAACCATCAATAGTGAGACTACATTCAAACCCCTCAGATTGAATGCCATAGTTCATGGTATCAATATCTTGATCATTGGAAAAAGACTGATAATCATCAACATTGGAATCATAGCCATTAAACAAATGACCTATCGGTGCAATCATTTAGACCTCATCTAGTTCGCCATCCTTTAATACTTCTCAAGAACCTGATTCAAACACATCACACCTTCCATCACAACAAGAGTCCTCCTCTTTCTCTCCATCACTATGGTAATGACCTGCCCCCAAATTACTGGCGAACAAATTACAATCATTATATTCTAATTCGTCTCCTTCACCAGTTTTTATTACTAGTTGCCTCTTCTTAGCAAGATTAAGTTCACTATTTCTTAAGAGCATCTGCTGTTGTGCATGGTTACTCACAATTTCTTCTGCCAATTGCATCTAGTCAGCCACTTGGCCTAGACTTTCAGGCTTTAATTCATTTGGCAACATGCTTGTTCTTGACTGGTATATTTCACAAAAAAAGTCATACACATTGACTCTTTAGGCCTGACACCCTATGGTATTTCCAACAACACATCCATAAACCTATGGAATAGGTCATGGGGAGACTCACCTTGACCTCTCCTTATATCACATAATCTTCTAGCAAGAGAAAAATAATCAGTGCTTCGTAACACTTGAGGGTCCCTCTCCTGGAGCTCACTAAGATCAACACACTATGGTAATGGATCTTTTGGGACAACATGAGCTATATCTTCTTGGCATGATTCTTCAATGGTTGCTTCCTTAACCATAGTTGCACAAACTACATCAAAATGAATGACATTAGTAGCTATACATCCCTTCATCATTGAATACTTGAGGTTGTTCTCAATGTCCATACCATTTTGGTATGCTTGGCATAATATCATAGGATATTTATCTCTCAACACATAGCCCATATTTTTTTCAAAAGTGCCTAGATATACAATCAGACACTCTGCATCATTGGGTCTTATTCTTTTTGGAATGTCCCTTATTGCCTTTGTAAATCTAAGATTAAAAACAGGAACCAATTCATCTTCATTTTTATAAATTTCCATAAAGCTTTTCCTTACCATACCTGGATTTATTCTTTCATCAAACTGTTCTACAAAAGCATTCTTAAATTGATTCCATGAAACTATAGAGCATGTTAGTAAATATGAGAACCAGTCTCTAGCATCATCCTTCAGAGATTGAACAAAAAGTTTCATGAAAACATCTTCATGATTTACCTCATAATCTCCCATCAAATCCATGAATGTAAGAAAATGCCTTGAAGCTAATTCATAATTCTACCTTGTGAACTTGGGAAAATATTTCTTAACAATTTAGGAATCAGATTCGAAAAACCTTTAATACCACTAAAATCCAATGGCATATACCTTTCAATAACAAAATCCCTCAGAGGGCTTGGTGAAAACTACCTGCCCTGCATACTTCTCTTGCTATTTCATAGTAAAACCCTCTTATATCCACATTCAATCATTATCAACTTCATACATGGTTGTCAATTGCATCATTTACTAACTCAACCATGATTCTAGAACATAGATTGAATCATTATGCCTTAAAGCCTTCTCAGGGGCATAATTCAAAAACAAGCATACTTCTCAAATCATCTAAGATATTACACACTAGAAGTATGAAAATAACTACTATTATTCCCTGTCTTAATGCAATTTCATCTAATAGGAAACCATATAGAATCTCAAGCCTTAAGGATTTCTCATAAACTTCTCTCAAACAAAATAATGTTTTCTTAAGATTTATGAGAATACCTGGAAACTTTGTAGCAAATGTTAACCTTTCTTCTTGACTGCAAATTTTGCAAATCTAGAAATCTTCTTCACAATTCAACTGGTTCTTTAGACAAAGTTGCCACCTCTCTTCATAGAGGAATAAACTTCAAGAAGCATGAAGTCCATTTAAGAGTAAATCTCGTTCTGGGTATTCTCCAATAGTAGAGTCACTCACAAATTCTTTGAATCTTACTGCAACTAAAACCTTTCTAGGCCCAAAACCTTTTCAACATCTAAATAAAATGTTTAGATTCAACAAATACTTGACTCTGTGGTGCTACAATCTGCACCTGGGATTCCTTTTTTTAAAATATCTCAGAAGTTATCCCCAGTAGAGTCACCATTTTTTTGGATGTTTTTGTTTTTCCAATTGAACCTTGAAACTCCCTAAGAGGTAGCCAATCTCTATGTTCAGGAATTATCAAAGTTAGTGGCCAATTGATAGGTAAAGCTTCTCAGGGCCTTACCCCTACTCTTTAGGCTCTGTGAAACCAAGGAGGGTATTCCTTATGGTGTTCATATGATATTCCATATCTCAAGAACACTTCCATACAAAAACTTGTCCCTATTGAGTGCAATTAGACATTATTTATCAGAGGCTTGACCAACCTTAAACAGATGACCTCTAAGTTGCTAGGAACATTTGGTATTTTCGAGATTTGCATCTCAGCATGGATAAAATGTGAATTAAGTAGTGTTCGAATCTTGAATCCATAGATGGGTATTATCTAATTCTAATAAACTATAAGAATTCTAAATGGATAAGCCAGTGCCTCATCAAATTGGGCAGGAGTCAAGCATGACATATTCAGTCATACACAATACTGTATCCTAATATGAGTGAATAATTTTTTATAATGTATTACATCATAAAACTTCACAGTACTTAAAGCATCACTTCTTATCATATCCTTAGTACATTATCACAGACCTACAATTCTTTCTCAAGCATTTGATTAACTCATTGAGTCAAGGCAAGAAATAGAATCATACATTCAAATGAACCATTGAAGATGAATGAAACTACACTTGATACTTTCATTCATAGTCTAGCATAAAAACACACATGAGAGCATATAATTTAATTTTTAAGATTTCTTTCGGTATCAGTAATTTCATAAGACCATTTAAGATATTTCATACATAAAACCTACTCAAGACAATTAGTGGCAAATTCATTAGGAATTCTGCATTCTGTGTGTTCACTATACCCTGCCTAGACCTTCTGGACTCAAAAATATGACCCTTGCAATGAGCCTTGAGATCTCTTTTATAGAAAAAGAGAGTGACAAGCATCGAGCTCATTGCAATTACATTTCATCAAAATTCCATCTGTATTTCAAAATTCCCATACGATTGGATGTAATCATTTACCGAACATGGGAATCAAAATTGTAACATCCCACATAATTAGTCAGTGTCAGCATACCTGTAGAAAGATGTCATAAAGGCCTTATTTTCCACGCCCACGTCGAACCCAAAAAGAACCAGCATCAGCATCACAACAAAAAAGGAAAACCCAGAAAACCACACCATCACCCGAAACCCAGAGCAGTACCACGGCCACAGTACAGACGACCACTTCTTGTTTTTTTCTTAGTGGGAGGCGAAAAAACCACCTCTTCTTCATCATCACACTTCACAGCTTCAACGCCAACAACATTACATGGTGCCACCACAGTAATTGGAGAAACTGTGAGGACCTCTTCATTAAAACCAACCATCTCAGTAAGAGCCATGAGGAAATAGCTGTAGTTAGAGTCAATCTATGCATCACTATCACCAGAATCATCAGAGACATCAATGGGTGAATTCTATCGACCTAGAGAGCCACAACCATACCTCAACCTAGTCTTTGATCCCTTCTTATGCTTCATAGACTTCCTCTCCTTGCCAAGCACTGTCGCCCCTGGACTTGTAGCTTGTCCTTTGAGCTGAGAGCTGCACCTAGTAATACCTAGGACAAACTTCATGTCTTCCTCCTTCAAGATAAGAGCACCTGGAAAGGTACTCTTCTCGTGTCGTTGCACCTCTTCAGGAGATCTCTGTATATTCATCCTTGTAGACCTACACACAAGCGAAGGAGAATTAGTCGACTTTCTCATTTCGAACCCAAACTCGAAACATTTCCAGGAGCAACAACCACCTACTACATAAACATAGAGAATTCCAAAATATTAATTTCTATGGTGAAAAATGAAAAGCTATCATCCTTATTTATTGAGAAAATTGATGAAACAATAATCAAAGCTCCAATTGAAGCATGAGAGAGCAAGTGATAATTCGTTAATGTCTGTTTTACCACCGTTAATTCCTAGGTACATGGAAATCGATGTACAATTCATCATAATTTCCAGGAAGTGGCCCTTCGCACGCATGGAGATCAGATCAATATCCTTCAAAGATCTTGCACCATTAATGCTTGCCATTTGTAGTCTCATTAGCCATCACATGGCTAATTCTATATTTTGAATATGAGTCATCGATGCACCAGTGTGTTGGCTTATTGAACGACTCAGATTGAGTCAAATTTTTTTGAAAATTCCATGTTATCGCATGACAACCCCATCAACCAATGATGCTTCCCCAAGTCAAAAAATACGTGTACCGCCGGTAGGCCCCATCTATCCTCCTTATGCCACCAATAGATTCCACGCATCGCCATCGCGTAGACCGCGTAAGGCGTTAGGTGGTGACATTTAATATTCTGCACGGTACACACTCTATGACTTAGATTAAGACCCAACGATACATTAGAGCCATTGATCCTCTGCAAAGGGAGATGAAGCCGACAATGAGAAATAGGTCCCACTTGATTTGAACTACGCATGTCGCAATCGTGCACACCGTGTTACCCAACCAAAATTCATTTTTTTAATACTGTGTGACGTGCGTATAAGGGCTTGGATTTCGATCATTAAATCCAATGGCTTGGATTTCTTCACATGCATATTATTTGTTATAAGGAAAGGGCCATGGGTTAGGTGATGGGAAATGACCCCTCAAATAACTAAAGGCTTAATACATAAGTCTTTAAAACATGAAATATTTTGAGCCGACCATGAAATATTAAAATTAAACAAGCACTTGACGACTAGAAGGTCTAAGCAATGGGGCTGGTAAAGACAATGAGCACGATGCCATAAGTTGTAACTAAGATGATTGGTGACCTGGTACACTAGGTCAACATGAAAATATAACACAAGGGTTCAATAGGTTTGAAAAATTTAAACAAGGGTAACAAACCCCTAAACCCTAACATATGACCATCAATCACAAGGGTGATAATTTAATAAATTTTATCAAGGAACTAGCTAAAATTTGTAAAATTTTGAAAGCTCTATCATAGGGTATCTTAGAACCAATGCAGATTATTGGAAATCCTAAGTATCAAGGTATTGGTTATTCAAAAATTAAGGGATCTAAACATATCAGTGACACCTCTATAATACTGGGGGCAACTTCGTCTCAAGCAAACATCAACATAGGGAGCATGAAGAATCCTTATGATAAAACCAATGCCAGTACTAAAACCCACCACGTCACGAATCTTCATCCACCCATCATCCCATCTACAAATTGGGACCAACATCAAAAGAAAGATTTTAATCAAAGCATGAAGAATGTTATCAAGGAAAAAGAAGCTGAGAAGCATAATGGACAAATCAATTATACATGGATACCAAATAATACAAAGATTGATTATCCCTATCAAACTCCATTAGTCAAAGAAACTATGGGGAAAAATAAAAAAGAGGCAAGTATCCATCAAAGATGTCCACAAAGGTAAAATCAAGCTTCTCAAGCAACATACAAAGTATATCAAGCAGTTGGTCCTAATTCTATGCATATTTTTGTATCCACCCATCATTGCGCATCTTCCCAAGTTTGGAGTGTCAAAGGTTCCAAACTATCAACCAATCCATATTTTATTCCTAAGAACACTCCACCATCCATGCCTCCACGCATGATATATAATTCTCACATTTACCATGTATTGGCAACAACCCTCCATCATAAGGATTCAGAAGGCACTCTATTGTGATGTGCGCATAAAGACAAAGTTAACTCCAATATCAACAAAGTAGATCAGGAATCTCAAAATTTGCATTCAAGTGCATGAATCTTGGAAAAACAATTCTTCAAGTAGGATATCAGTGACACATTATGATAGAGGCATCTACATTGACATCATCGGGTGATTCAACATGAGCTTAAAATCTTTCAGCAAAAAATCCAAAAAAAATCCAAAAATTTCAAAATCCAATTTTTTTTTTTCAAACAATAATGAAAATAGTAAAGATAAAAATCATCCTTCAATGAAAACCACTATGGTGTCACTTTGGATAGGTACCATGATGAAAACTTGGAAAATATGCATCATGTGTAGAATCGAGCATCTGCGTGTGCCATTTCAAAATAAAACATCTTATCACATCCATAATAAAGCTAGCATTCCATCCATCTTATCCATAATAAATCCATTCATCCATGAACCATTTATCCAATCTATTTTCATATATCTGCATCCATCTTTCAAATTATCTTGATCTTGACAAAGTTTGGTGCACACTTCACACTTGCTTATGGTAAACATCTTGACATGGGTCATTTTCGTTGATCTTATCCTACTCAATATTATCTAATCCATGAAGCATTATCCAAATGAGCATCCTCTGTTCGAACACCTTATCTTATCACAAGATAATTCCTGGCATCCTTTGCATGCTTACCATATCCATCTATCCATCCATCTATGCAAGCATCCACCCATGGCATTCCATACATTGCTAGACATTGGGGGTAGATATTTACATCTTGCTCCGGGAATAAATCTTGATCTATATCCTCCAACTTATGTGGTGATCCAAACATTGGAAAACATGAAATCAAATTGGTCAAAATATTTGTGATCCAAAACCCAAATCACTAGCCCATGACATATTTTGGTGAGAAGATGTTCCTTATCAAGATTTATCTTTCATCGAACATCAATCCAAACAATCAATATCAGTCGCATCTAACTTGCACTTCAACGTCACATCAAATCATCAAAACAATTTTGTTCCAAATCAAGCCTCAAAATCCTGATCAATCAAATCCAACCAATCCCTCATCATCTCAAGATATCCTTCCCAATCCTCATGTTTCTCAACACTATCCTTGCATTGTTGTGTATCCTCAACAATGTTATCATCACAAATGCATCAATCTAACCAATCAACCCTAGCTTGGTTTTCAACAAAATCCAAAAAAAAAGCACTAGTATCATCACATATCCATATCCAAATCATCAAAATCATGCGAAAAATCCAAAAACATTCAAAAAATCCAAAAAACATTCATAAAAATCCAAAATCCAAAAAAAACATCCAAAACATGTCAAAATCCAAAAATAGGTCAAAAATCCAAAAATTCAAAAAATAGAGTCATCCTATCGAACTACATCATCTCTGAGCTTGAATGTAGACAAGGTGGATATTTGATCAGCCCCCGAGACACAAAATCGAAAAACATTCATAAAATCTCAAAAAACACAAAAACATTTAAATATCTCGAAAAAAACCCAAAAACAGCCTCATAACATTTCAAAAACATAAAAAACATCTAAATATTTGAAAAAAATCCATCTGTCCCATTTCACTTTTACCCACAGTAATCTCATCCATAATAAATCAATCGTCACCTTCATCCTTTGGCAAAACAAACAAAAACAACCACAACCACAACAATCAGCAAAAGCAAACTTGAAACGCAAAATCAAAATTGAAACAACAAACTTTTAAATGCAAAATCAAACTCTTGATCATTCGTAAACATGTCAATCAACCTTATATCAATAGCCTTTCAAACAACCTATCAACTTGCCACCATCTACTAACATGTCCTAGGATGCATCCTTCCTACAATGGGCATTATCTTTGGCAAATCACTTTGGATACTTATCCTAAACAAAACACACCCCCCTGGCTAGAGGTATGAAGAACATTGGTTTGTCTATTCACTTGATATTTTCTTTGATTTATCTTATTGTTCTCATTCCAATGACCTCTCGATGATGTCCAAATAAAGGGATTTAGAGAGAAAGGAATGGGGAATTGATCAATATCTTTCATTTGCTGTGCTTGTTGGACGTTCTTGTAATATAACCTTGGCGAATACTTGCTTTGTTAGGTATGTATGGAGGGTGTTTTGAATATCTTGTTGACTATTATATTGGAAGGTTATGCCTTTCTGTATTTTGGCCCGAGATGTTTTGAAAAATCTGAAGTACATCCTAGTGAGGTTTCTATATGTTAGGTGTGAACAAGAATACTCCTATCTATTTGTCAAGTCAAAGTCCATCGCACTAGATACCCCGCCATCCTAGTTATCTATACCTTGATGCATTGTATCTATGTGTTTTATCAAATATAAGGTAAGTAATCCCTTTTAAAATCCTAATTCCTGATAAGCAATACATCATCATCATTCATCATCATCTCTAATAAAGTCTCGACAAATCATAGACTTAGTGGATCCTCCTTTCATCATCCTATTTCTTCTTTCTTATCTTTGCACTAACATGGTATCATAATGGTCGACCAAAACATCACCAATGCATCCATCCTGAACCTCTTTGTCATGAGATCGACCCTCAAATCAAAATTTTTGTCCGATCTCTCGAGGGGGCAGTGTACTAGCGTACTTATTTCCGTTGGGGCAATAGTGGGGCATCCAGAAAAAATAAATAATTTTTGACTTTTGATCTCAGCAAGGTTATTCTTTGAACCAATGCAATAGGTACATTGCTTCAAAGAGGGGCAAAATGTAGACACCAAAATTATCCTGATTGATATCACACACCTGATCGTGATTTACTAACATCAGTTCCTCCTTGATCACTCCTTTACTAACCAATTAATTAAATAATCCTTATTTAATTAATTCATCATAATTCCTTTTTTAATTAAATAAATCATGTTATTTGGTTAAATCATTATTCTCTTTTAATTAAATAAATTATTTTATTTAATTAATCCTAATATTTCCTCTTTGATTAAATAAATCAATTTTATTTTATTTAATCCTAATGTTCCCTTTTTAATTAAATAATTCATTTTATTTAGTTAAATCATATTCCCTCTTTGATTAAATAAATCACATTTATTTGATTAAATCTAACATCATCTCTTTTAATTAAATAAATCAAACTCTATTTAATTAAATCCAATTCCTCTCATTTTGATTTAAATAAATCCAAAAATCTAAGTCAAAATGTCAAATCAGCTAATTTCCATCTATGTTAATTAAATCCTAATTAACTCTTAACTCTAATCCATCAAATCCTCTAGATTTTGCAACTTGCACAAGTAAATCAATTTAATTGATTTATAAATTCCTTTATTATCATTCAAAAGGGCATCTTGTTGGAATATTCTTCCAATTTGAAATCTCCCTCCTAAAAGGACGTCCTCCAAACATGGCATTTAAGCCTCTTACAAGTCCTTTTTCTTGAGCCAAGTGGCATTAACTCCTCTTCCACATCTCCCTCCACAAACCATCTTTCAAATTTCAAATTTCTACCTAATTGCATTTATTTGCACATTGACCAAAATGTACACAAGCTCTCTTCAATAACATGTTGACAAGTGGCACATTGCCATTGGTCCTTTCTTTAATCCCACATTCATCCTATTTCTCATTTCTCCATCATTCTCTCTTATAAATAGAGGGTTTCTTCATTGATTTAGGATCCACAATCTTAGGCATTGTTATGCCTTGCATAACCACCCCATCTTTTGCCTTGGTCAAAATGGGCCCCCCTTTGTTTATTTTCATCTCTTGTTGTTTTTCAAACAAAGTCTGGAGTCTTTCTCCTTTCAACACTTTGTTTATTTTGATTTAGTCTGTCGGAATCGGAGCTAAAACCAAATCGGGTTCTAAAACTTCAATCAAAACTTGTTTTGGGCCCCATCCCGATAGTCTTTTCTTTCGGTCTATAGTTTTGTCTTCATCGGACTCGGAGCCGGAGTGGGTGTTAAGTTGGCATTTATTAAAAATTGCAAAATCTAAATTCATTTCCGCCTCTGCCTCCGCTTTTCAACTTTTGGTTTTAGTCTTAGTGCTTGTGTTAAGTTTTATTATGTCGGTCTTTTGTTTTACTTTTTGTGTTGAGTTTTATTTTTTGCTTTATTGGCGGAACCAGAATCGGAATGGGAATTAAGTAAGGAAATTTCTTAAGTTTCTGAATCAGTTTCCATTTTGATTTTGCCCCGTCGCTTTTGGATCATTGACTTTTTGACTGAAGTCGCACTACAGTGAAGTGTTGGTTCTCTTTCAGTTCCGACTCCGCCCGATTGCATTTAATGCATTAATGACAAATGCTCGTGTAGGTAAGAACTTTATTTTTTTTTACCTTCATTAAGGATTAAATGTATCATTATTATCATTGTTAAAAACTTGAAGAGCAAGGAAGAGCAACAACGGAGTTCATTTGAGCGAATCGATTGAAGGAGGAGAAGATTATTGCCTGCGGATCAGTTCAGAAGGTTAGCTGGGTTCTTTTGTGTTCGAGGTAGGGTTTCTTGTCATTATTGTTCTTCGTTTATTTGTTGTTAAGTTTTTTGTGTTTGCTCGGCTTTGAATCATTTCGTTTTAACGAAATTCATGGTTCTTAGTAGGTTTGTTTGCGTAGGTTCTTGCTTTATTTGTTTGTTTGGTTATTCTTCATTTCTTTTGCTTTTATTTTTGGATCTTTTTTGTTCTAGGGCACGGTCGCTTTCACGTTTTAATCGTGATCGCATCATGCTATTTTGATTTGCAGTAAGTTAGATTAAATTTAGGTTTTAAATGGTGATTAGTTGGATTAGGGATTTACAGTGAGGTAGATTAATGATTTACAGTGAGTTAGGGTTAATCGAATCTCATTTGTACTTAGGGTTTTATCACGTATTCAGTCTGGTAAAATAGAAAGGGTCAATCTGTGGCCTAGTTTTATCGTATTTCCTAGATTAGCGTTTTGTGTGTTTTTGTGATCACATTTTAAGGATTAAAATATGATGCCCTAAAATACAATCGCCCTCAGTCATATGGGGATGGTTTTATCGAGTTCTAGGTTATCCCCATGTCTTTTTGAGAATCGTCTAGTTTGAAACTATGAAGTTCTACGTTTAATTGATAAAGTCGTTTATGACGTCATGGTCAACCTGGTCGGAAGCGGGATCATAATTGATTTTGAACTTGAGAATTATGTTTTTCAAAAGGTATTGATTCTAGTTCCATCCTGTCTCTGACTTCGCCCATAGTGAAGAGCTTTACTTTATGGAAATGTTTACCTAACGGAAGCGGGAGTGGAATCGAACCCGAATATGAAAATTAGAAAATCTGAAGGAAATCTGAATGAGTGTCCATTCCGGTTCCGGTTCCAATTCCGGCTCCGAGCCTGCTTCTTATTAGTAGAGTGTACATTCCTATTTCGACTCCGATTCCGACAGTGTGTAAAAGAGATTGTTTAGAATATGTTTCTGCCTGGTTCCGCCTCTGATGTATATGTGAAAGGTATCCTTTTAAAAGCATGTTTTATGATGATATTCAAAGATTTAATTAGAGGTTTTTGTTGCAGGAAAGTTAGAAAATGTCAGGAATATCAGGAGAAGCTGCTCAAAGGAATCGGCCTGCAGGAACATCAAAGGCAACACCTAAACCAAAGAAGATCAAGCCTGAACAACTACCTTATACCTTGAGGTATAATCATAGGATTCCTATGGTGAAGGTGAGCAAGGTGGAATCTGACTGGTCAGACATCACTGATACAAACTTGGGCCAGTACAACTTCGAGGAGCTATATGCAGACACCTTTGCGGACCGGGAAGATCTAACAGGAAGAACACAAAGAATTCTTGATTCTGGTTTAGCCCATATTACTATATTTCCTTTGTCAATCCAATGCCCAAAATTGATCTTAATGGCTGCAAGTGCCTACAATCCTGTTACCAGAGCATGGATTCTCAGAACAATGTGATCATTGATCTTACCCCTCAAGCATTGAAAAGTATATTCAATGTCCCGAATCCTAAGAACTTGGTGCAGTTGGAAGAGGCGGAGGCCTTGGAGAAATATAGTCAGTATAAGGACTCCAATAAATCTCATTTGAACAAGAAGTGGTTGAAGACAGAAAATAAATCTTTAAGCAAGCTTGCAGACCAGCCAAAGAGGGCAGATTTCTACAAAGAGGTATCAGATATAATTATGATGCTATCTAGGGTTTTTGGGAAGAGAGATACATTTCGGTTCAAGGAGTGGATGTTTCCTTTCATCCAGATAATTTTAAATGGAAAACAATAGTTTGATTGGCCTATGATTGTATCAAATGCTATCCATAATCAATTGGGTAACATCAGAGAGACTAAGTGTTTCTTTATGACTTCTTACATTGTGTATCCGGCAGCAAGGTTGGGTGTTTTCCCAAGTTTGAACAAAGTGGGCATAATGGGAGCCTTGGATGGATAGAAGAAAGTGTGGGAACACTATGACTAGTTATCTCTACAAGTTTCTGAGACTCAATTCAGAAGAGTCAATGATGCATTTATATATGTAGTCATTAATAAATTGAATGGAGATGCAGGGTATAGGTTAAGTCAAGAAGCCATGGCATTCATTGCTGAATGGGGATGTTGGTACATTCAATACCCCAAATTCACATATTTTAGGTTAGCTGGGTTTGAAGGCCATCCACATCTACTTCCAAGATGCTGCAATAATAGAATAGTGTTGATGGAGTTTGTATATTAGGCTCTTGGAGTTAATGCTCAGTTTGGGATAAAACATAAAACTGAATGCCATAAGTTTCCCATGAAGTTGGGTGAATATGGCTATCAACATCTAGTAGGAGCAAAGGTTGTTTGCATGGAGCTAATATAGTTGAAATTGGGATTATACACGACTCATAAGTATTTTGATCCAAAGGGTAAGATGTATGCCTTGTTGCCTTCGGTGTTTACCAGACATTTCAATTTGCTAGAAGACTTCTGGAGTGATCGGCAAGATGAGTATGATCTAAGAAAGAACTATGAAAGATTATCTATCTCACTCATGTCAGAGCTTAGTGTTAAAGAAAACATTCCTAACACATTGGTGGATGATGGAATTGTATTGGATCCATCCTATGTGGCTTTGAACATTGGCACCAAGAGTCTGGATCCAATTGACTGGGACAGTGAAGAAACCATTGATATTAAGCGGATCAGAAGGACAGTGTTGGATAGGAGTGTGCAATGGTTAGTGCTAAGAACCTAGAATCATCAAGGACCAACCCCTAAAAAGGGTAATGGATACAAAAGGATCAAAAGAAAGACACCTCCTAAAGAGCCTTTGGAGTTCTTTCCCCCAGATATTGATGAGATAGAACTTGAAGCAGCAGGGGATGAAGAGGAAACACAAGAAGGGGATGTTCCAGTAGGATCTGCTATTTCAACACCTACATTAGGTGAGTTTTCCGCACAAATCCCACTTACAAAACAATAGAGAGGAGAAGTTCAAGAGGGAGCTCTTCATAGCATGGCTGAAACAACCAAGGGAAAAGAAGTGGAGAGGGAGATTCATGAGGTTGGAACGGATTCAGATGAAACTGAGTTAGAGAAAGATATGCAAGAAAACATGCCTCTAGAGGAGGATATTGAGCAGGTTTTGACACAAGAAGATGAATGGAAGCTATTTGAAGAGGCGAAAATAAATTTTGATACAAGGGCTATAGTGGAGAAACAAAAGGAAATTGATGATAAGGTACAAGCTGATGCTATACTACACCGGCAACAATTAAAAACTAGACAAAGTAAAGCTAAGGAAGCAGCTGATGAAGTAGAGAGACAAAGAAAGCAACAAGAATATAAACTCAAGGTCAAAGAAGAGAATGACAAGTTGGAACTAATACAAAAGATTCATGACCTTGAAGAAGAAAAGACAAGGAATCGGAGGGAGAAAGAAGTCTTGGTTGCTAGGTTGAAACTTGTAGAGAAAGCTCGTCAAAAAGAAGAAGGAGCAAAACAATTACAAAAGGAAGAAGGAGCAGAACAATTACAAAAGGAAAGAGAAGCCGAAGAGGTGGTTAAGAAAAAACAAGAAGAAGAAGCAAAGGTAGAAAAACATAAGGCTTTGGAGGCAGAAAGATTAGAAAGGGAAAGACTAGAGGCTTTAGAGAAAGAGAAAGTGGAAAGGGAAGCTCTAGAAAGAGAAAGAATAGAGAAGGAAAAATTAGAAAAAGAAAGGTTGGAAAAGGAAAAAGTGGAGAGAAATCGGTTGGAGGAAGAGAGGTTAAGGAAAGAAGAGGAAGATAAGAAAAGGCAATAACAGAAAGATAGGGAAGAAGCTGAAAGACTTGTGCAGATGCATACAGTGCAAGAACAACAAGAGAAATCAAGGGTTGATTCTCAACCCCAAGAAAGTGTGCAACCACCTTATACTATTAGTGCCTCTTCTTCTTCTATGATGACTACTGCTCCATGTGCTCCCACTTGGTTAAAACTAGACCTGCAGAAAAGGGCAGTAACACCTTCACAACCTCTCAATTGGGAGGATATGATGAATGAGATCGAACAAGAAAGGCCCAAAAAAGAAGGCAAAAATTCTACATTCTACTAGACTCACAAACAAAGGAGAGATTGTTGCTGAATGTGCCATGCCAATGACAGAAAAGGAGGTACGGGATATGCAACTAACAGATTATAAGTTGAGTACTGTTAACTTGGGAAGGCCCACTAGGAATCAACAAATGAACCTAATTGATGTGGTGGCTTCAACAACCAAGTCAAGAATGATAAAGGACAAACAAAAGAAAGATGAGCTGAAGGCTCAATTAGATCAATTACATTCATTTTTGAAAAGTGTCTCCTCTCTGAGATCACAACAAGTAATGGCCATTAAGACTCCTATTTTGTTAAGCAAAAAGGAGGTAGATGATTTGGTGTAGGTAAGAGGTAAAGCGGAGATGGTAGACAGATGGATAGACAAGTTGAATCAGGAGGTAGGTGAAGTTTTGGTTGAGGGTTTGAAGTTTACAAAGGCACTGAGGAATTGATGAGAGAAATGCACTAATACATTGAAGCATCAGAGAAGCAAGAGGAGGAGTATAAAGAGTATGGTCAGAAATTGGAGAAGGTTAATACATTTCCTTTGACTACTCTTCTTGAACAGTCCATACTTGAGGAGGAAAATAAAGTTTTTATTGGAAAAACCTCTCGTATACTTCGATTCAGAGCAGATTTCTTGTTTAAACATAGGAATGAGGTTCAAGAGGCTGTTAATAATCTGACTGAGAAGTTTGAGGAGCTAGAAGCAGTCATTGCTATCATTGTAGATGTAAATGTATTAACAAAGGAAGGTATGCCTTTGAGTCAAATAATAGAGAAATGGGATGAAAGACTTAGAGGACTCATGCAAAAAGAAGATGATGGAGAAGATTTAATGATAGATCGACTAATGGATGTCAAAGAAGAAATAAAAGCTGCTAGAAGAGAGTTGACAAAGATGAAAGGTATGAGGGAGTTTGCTGCAACAGAATTGGATCAAATCAAATTTGAAGATAGCTGGGTTGATGGGCCAGAATTAGATACATTACAGCAAGTCTTCACCAGTTATGATGAGTTCATCATAGATCTAGCTTCACATGCATAAATCTTCTGCATGCATGAATTTCTTCTTCTTTGCATGTTGCACGCAACACTGACAGTTGAGGTGCATGACATGTTTCTCTTCTATTTTTCTATTCTCTAGGTGAACTGAAAGTCTAATGTAAGAACTCAAGATCAAATCGATCTGAGTTTCCAAGAAATTTTTTGTTCCTAAAAGGGTGGGTGACTTAAAATAGAAGTAGAGTTCGAACTTTGTATAATCTATAAATACCCTGTGGGTATCATATTGTAAAGGTCAACTAATTGAGAATAGAATTGGCTTACTTGGTTTTAGGAGATATAATTTTGTAGTGATTACAAAGATACTTTGTACTTGATCTTTTACAGTTAATAGAATTACAGGTTTACGCAATATGGTATTACAATTGAGTTGTTTTATTTGATAAGGCTGATAAGTTATAATCTATCTGAATGCCAGTGATTGTGCTGAAGCATGCTAGTTTCTTATGTGATGAAAGTCATTAGAAAAAACCAGATTTAAAGATTATCTTGTTGGATTATCATTGAATTGAAGTTATTAAAGTCTGTTGATCTATAATCTTGATGATGAATGAATGTGTGTTGTTTTGAAATCCTCGAAATATTTGTGATGTGTAATTGTGAAGTTAATTAAGCACCTAAAATGTGTGCAGTGGTATAGATTATGCTATAGATTGTGTCATCTTATGGTTTTCTTGATCTGATTGGAAGAACATTCATTATTTGAAGATATATGTCTGGATGCTAGATAAATTTGATTCATACTTACTAGTTTACCCCTTTGATCTATCTTTTTTTTTCTTTTGTTTGAAACCCCATTGATTTACTAAAGCAGTTCGGTAAAATGAGTCATCGCTTGAATATTTTGTTACTAGCATAGGCCCCTTGAATATTATAGTTGCATGAACCGATTGAGTGACACCAGACAGTTGAGAACCAACTACCGGGACCTTGGGAGTTAGGCTACTACATGTTGTCTTTCTTTTTCAGGAGAAATAGAGTAGAAATATTCTGTTTTAACGTTGTTTGTGTCATTTTCACTATCAATAGGAATTTTGTTGCACAACTTTAGGCAAAGGAATTTATGCAAGTTCATCCATTTTCATCCAAGATTTTATAGCATTTTATCAATCTTAGCTAGGCTATGGTCAAATTTTAATCAAAGGAGCACAATCATCAACCATCTTCATCAAAATATTTGCAAGGAATTTGGAAAGGGATTCTTTCCACATCAAAGAAGCACCAATTCCCCCATGGGATTCTGGTTTGAGTGTCCTTGAGCAAGATTTAATAGCTTTATTTGATTTTTCATTTTCATTTCTTGTTCTTTTACACTTGAATGAATTACATGGGGAATGTTTGTTTTAGATATGTTTGATGAATAACATTGTGTTGTTTTTTCATGTTGGAGTAGGTCTAGATCAACCATTCACATAAGTAACACATGGTATCAACCCTTTAAAATCATCAAAACCCATAAAAAACATAAAATGTCGTGAAAAAAATCCAAAAAAATCATATTTCAAAATCCAAAAAAAAAACCATATAATCCTCAAAATCCAAAAACATTGAAAAACTTCAAAAATCCCAAAAACAGAGTCAGAGTCAGAGTCATAGTCAATTTTTTTAGAGTGGTCGAACTACGTTGCCTCTGCACATTTTCTACATAGGTAAGGCTCATCTTAAATGAGCCCCTGAGGCATTAGGTCAGTCCCTTTCGGTTGTCCAAATAAAATCATGACTCGGTTTATTGTCAAACAAGACAAAGTCAAGTTGTGTCAAACTACGAGGTCTCTGCACACTGCTACGAAGGAAAGGCCATCTGTTGATGAGACCTCGAGGCCCCCTGGGTCAAGTTCTTTAGGGTTGGTCGAGTTAGGTCGTGTCCTTGGTCTGGAAGCAATCATCATTCAAACTAAATCACAAAAAAACAAACAAATGAAATCCTCCATCAATCAATTATCTTATCATCCATCAACCTAGTCATTCAACTGGAATGGGGCATTATATCATTTGTCTCATTCAATCTTATCTCTTGTCTCTTATCAGGATGTGCCCTTCCTGAGATTAGATTTTGTCAATTTGGTCATTCACCTTATGCAGGATATTTCTTTCTTGTGGATAGGTGTCTTGTCAACACTTGCCACTTGGTCAACTTTATTAGATGTGTTCCTTGCCTTAAATAGGATGTGGCTTTCTTGAAATTGGGTATGGTCACATTGCTTTGATCATATCAATCAATCTTTATCAAACAATCAATTAATCTTGTCAACCTTGTCAATCAATCTTGCCTTAATCAGGATGTGTCTTTCTTGAAATCAGGGACATTGAATCAATTTTGTCCACTTTTTCAATCAATCTTTGTCCATCAATCTTGTCATCTTGGTCAATCAATCTTGCCTTTATCAAGATGTGTCCTTCATGAGGCTAGGCATGGTCAATCAAATCAAATTGGTCAACCTTTGTCCACTTATCAATTAATTCTTGCCAAACTTATCAAATCAAATCTTGGTCATCTTGGTCAACCTAATCAATCATATCAAATAATATTATCAAAAATATTGGCAAACATTATCTTTTTGGCAAACACTTTATTGGTCTGGATTTGTGTTACCTTTTTGATTGGTTCTGGGTCATGTTACTAGTATCCTCGAGGATTTCCTATTAACAAATTTAGAGGGACGATGATGGATCATGGCCTCTTTTCTTTGTTTGATGTCAGTGGTTTGTCTTGGCAAAAAGATTGGGATAATTGGATCCTTAGTATGAGCTGGGGCATTCCTTGTCTTTTAGCTCTGTCTTTTGAACTGCTTTTCTCTCACAAATGGTCACCTTGCACACCTTGGTTTATGTCATACCATGGTGTTTGTGGTCCATTTGTGACATTTTTAACGCCCAATGATGATAAGTATAAAAATGTAAGCATGAAAGTTTGTTCCCTTATCATTTCCTGTCTATTTTCTTTCCCCTTTCCATGCTAACATCCCATCTCCCTTGTCTTTTCCACGCTAACATCCATCTCCTTCATACTAAAATTTCTTGTATCCTTCATCCTCTAGTCTTATCTTCCATTTCGAGAGCACAATCATGTTCTTTGAACCCGCTTGTCCTCTCGAGGGGGCATACCACAACCCTCCTGGTCATCCTTCCCCTTTCGCTTTACATTGGGACATATTTCAGAATTAAATTTTTTTGACACAACGCGATGAACTGCATTATGTCAAAGAGGGGCAAAATGTAGACACTAAAAAATGTCCTAAATCTATGAGCATCATTTTCTTGGTCTTTGTCTCCGAATAATTAAATAATTTTAATTATTTGATTATTTTTTATCATATTTTTCTATTAATTAAATAATTTTTAATTATTTAATTAATTCACTTTCTAATCTTTATTCTATCCTAATTAATTAAATAAATTAATTGCGTCATTAATCCCCTCTCTTCTTCAATAATTAAATGAATTATTATTTATTTAATTATTTCTTTATCACCTTTCGTCTATAAATAAATGATTACCACTGATTATTTGTTTATTCATGGTCTTTTAATTCTTCTATAGTTAAATAATTATCAAAATTATTTAACTATCCCTTGCCCTTTTCCCCTATTAAATAATTAATCTCACTTAATTATTTAATGTTCCACTTTCATCTCCCCCATTTAATTAAATTGATTAATTTAATTAAATGCTCCTTTTTCATTTTCTCCAAATAAATAGTTTAGATAAAGTATTTATTTTCTACTTGTCAATTTGTTCCATTTTCGAATAAATAATTTAAAATAAATTATTTATGCACCTCTTCTGGTCAAAGATGCCCTGTTCATGGACTTTATTTCTATCATAGTTGTCTTTGTCATAAGCCTTCATGGTCTGTCATAGCCATCAAACATCATAGACATCAACATCATAGCCTTCATTGCCCACCTCTTTTTGGTGCATCGATTCTTGACTGTTGATCTTGGCATATTTCTAGAAGATCAATCTCGACCCTTCATTTCGTAACCTCCGTCTCATTCATTTTCATCCATTGATCTTGGAATCCTTCTAGAGGATTAATCTCAGCCATCCATTCGAAAGGTTGTCTATAAAAGCAAACTTTCTCTTCCATTTTCAAGTTAACAACCATTTATCTCCAACTTTCTACTTACTATTTGTAGGTATTTGAACAAGTAAAACAACAAATTTGAGGGAAATATTGGCATAAGGAGAAATTGGAGAGACAATAAAAGTGATTCAAGTTCAAGCATGGGGAGTGTTTTGATTTAATATTTTTATTTTCTTTATGCTTTCATTGTTTTCTCTTGTTTGGATGAGGTTAATAGCTTAGATTTTTGTTGGCTGTCACTTTATCTATGCTATTTGATTTTACCCCATCTTACAGGATGAAAAATGAAGTGTTGGCCTCAAGTAGGGTACTATTGATTTGGAAGATGAAGCAGTGCCCATAAAAGCACAAGATGATGTTGTTCCTCCCAACCCATCATCTAACATTGAGAGGAAGGAGCGTACACGGTCAAAAGTTTCAAGGTGCCTTGACATGGTGAAACTAGAAATAGTGATTTCAAAATCTTCTATTTAATATTTGTTTTGATTATTTCAATGAATTAGTTGCATGCATCTGCATTTTATGTGACATTTCAATTCTTGTTATTACAGGAAAAGGATGAACAATGAAGTGTTGGCCTCAAGAAGGTTAGTGTCCAATTGGTAAAGTTTACTTTTCTTCTTTGTCTTCTCACACCTCTGTAATGTTTTGCAAGATAAGAATGTTATTGGGTGTGTGTGGTCGGCCAAAAATATGAGCCTTGACCTTATTGGTGATGTGGTTGCAATGGAACTGGGAGATGGTAATAGATATGGATATGGGGATGAGGAGAGAACAAGACTGCAAGTAGGACAAGGTAATAAAGATGGACGTGGGGATGGGGAGAGAGTTGGCCTGCAAGGGCGAGATATCAATAAAGATGGACATGGGGATGGGGAGAGAACTAGCCTACAAGTGGTATAGGGCAATAAATATGGACATGGGGACGAGGAGAGCACTGTCATATAAGCGAGAGATGACAATAAAGATGGACATGGGGATGGGGAGAGCACTGGCATGCCATCTATATCGGTAATAGACAAAACACACTTCCATGATTTTGTTCTAATTTCTTTATGAATCCTTTAATATGTCTTGAATTATGATTGGAATTAATGAAATTTCCATTACAACCAAATCTTGTTGACGAGGAGAGGATAGATACCGAGGACATCACTTTAAAGGTGGTGGCACAAAATGGTTGGCAAAGACATTGTAAGTGTTGTCGATAGAGATGCTACTTGCCACAACATTCCACTCCCACAAGATTGTGTGAGAATCAAAATTGTTAAGGCCATTTCTAGTGACTACAAACTTCTTTATTCACAATATGGAAGCTCTTCAACTTGAAGCCTTCTCTTCTAGAGGTACATATAAATTATTTATTGATGTATATATCATACTACCTTATATTTGTTTCCATCCATACGCTAAATTTTGTTCAAAGTATTTCTTATAGCCTGAAGGTTTTCAAAGTGCGAAGGACAAATCACAACTCTCCAAAAATCTATTGTTTCACATTCATCATCTACGAGGGTTCATGGAACTGGAATCACCCCTCTCGAAATACACAAGAACCCAAAGAAACATGCCAAATATTACGAAGGAATTTCCTCAATTATGAAGACTAGGCAACATTGGAGATGATGAGACAAGCTGACAATACTCATTGTGCATTGTGGGTTTTATCATTTAATTATTGAACAATTATAGTGTAGATATATATTATTTTCATATATTTGAACACTATGTTGTTATACATTTCATATCAAACTTTTCATGGCCCTATATAATTACATTATAAACAATGTGAAATTGTGGTAGGCAATGCCACCTACAGTGTTCTTGTTTAGGTAACTTGCTTATAGATGAAAGAAAAAAGTTGACATGTAAATAATTCGACCTCAACAAATTTGAATATAGCAGTCAATGGTATTGAATAGACTAATTGCATGCATGGTATTCAATAGATTATAATAATAAATGTTATGTGTATGTATATGTATGTATCTATGTGGGCAACTATTTGTCGTGTTGGAAAACACATTATCCCCTATCAGTTATTCCCTTATGAAAAGTTTTTGTTTCATTACGAGAAAGAATGTAATGAAGTCCACTTTCAAATTTTAGAACAACTCTTTGGTACACTAAAAATGACATTTCCCTTTTTTCATTTGATTGGAACAAATAAAATGCTCACATTATTTACAATGTTGGAAAACACACTGTCCCATGTCAGTTATTTCATTATGAAAAGTTTTGTTTTGTTATGACCAAAAATACAATGAAGTCCACTTTCAAATTTTTGAGCAACTCTTTGGTACAATAAAAATGGCGTTTCACTTTCTTCATTTGATTGGAACAAGTAAAATGCTCACATTATTTGCAATGTTGGAAAACACACTGTCTCCTCTCAATTATTCCCTCATGAAAAGTTTTTGTTTTGTACACTCCAAAATTATTATGAAATCCACCTTCAAATTTTAAAACAACTCTTTGGTAGAGTAAAAATGATATTTCACTTTCTTCATCTAATTGGGACAAATAAAATGCTCACATTATTTTCAATGTTGGAAAACACATTATCCCATGTGTTAGTTATTTTGTTATGAAAAGTTTTGTTTCATTAGGACCAAGAATGCAATGAAGTCCACTTTCAATTTTTTGAACTCTTTGGTACAGTAAAATGACATTTCACTTTCTTCATTTGATTAGAACAAATAAAATGCTCACATTATTTGCAATGTTGGAAAATGCACTATCCCATGTTAGTTATATCCTTATGAAAAGTTTTGTTTCGTTACGACCAAGAATGCAATGAAGTCCACTTTCAAATTTTTGAACAACTCTTTGGTACAATAAAAATGAAATTTCACTTTCTTCATTTGATTGGAACAAATAAAATGCTCACATTATTTATAGTGTTGGAAAACACAATGTCCCCTGTCAGCTATTTCCTCATGATTTTTTTTTTCATATGCTCCAAGAATGTAATGAAGTCCACATTAAAATTATAGAACAACTCTCTGGTATGGTGAAAATGTCATTTTCATTTCTCCATCTGAGTGGAACAAATAAAATGCTCACATTATTTGCCACGTTGGAAAACACACTATCCCCTGTCAATTATTTCCTTTTGCTATAGTATTGCAGTACTATGAATGTAATGGAAACCTTACAAACCAGACCTTAAACAAATAACAAATATTGTTGGTTGATTCAATATTTATCTTTCGCTTTAGGATTCTCCTTCATCATCTTTCTAAAGTGTTGAATATTTTATATAAAGTATAAAACACGTTGTCCTTATTTTTTCACAACTTCTTTTAACTTGTTTCATTATATGCACTTAACTTTTGATTGGCAAGTGCTTAATCATTTCAAAATGTGTTGAGCCTTGTTATAGTGATCAAGTATATTACTTGTGCTTTGTTGTAATAAATTTGGTGACATTGCAATGCCTTTACTTGTCAATATAATGTAAAGCTTATTGTGTGTTTGCAAAAGTATAAAATGTGTGTATATAAAATGCGACTGTACCATAAGAAGTCTTAATTATTACTACAAATTCTCCTTGGATATAATATTAGTTATTGACATACATTCAAATGAATGTTCTACTCACAATCTATGGGTTAAATATGTTCTCTTCTGGCGTACATGGTGGATCATTTTATCCCAAGAGTGGTGCCTATTTCATCGGGTTATAAAGTCATACCATACCAAAGGAAACAAGATATCTTAATAATAAACAAATTTTTCTTGGACATAAGAAAACAACACAAATATCATATGAAATAACTAAGTGTAGTTATTTATCCATCTACAAAAAACTACAAAATCATATGTAATAGATAACTAATCATTACAAAAAACTAAATAATCATATTCCTTATGGTAACCACAATGTGTTATGTATTAATTGTCCATAAAAGTTTTAAACAACACTATAAATATATAACATGGAAACGAGTGTGAGGCAATTTCTAATAACATAAAAATGCTATTGAAATTGGATATAGTCACATATATAATGTTTGAAAACTTTGCAAAACTTTGTGATTAAAAATTTCACAAATGTTGGCTATAATAACTAAATAGTTTGTGAACATTATCAAATAGGTCAACCATTTACGAATAGGTAACATTTTTGCATTGTCACTATCAGGTTGAATTATGCACACTCTGATTGTCAAGTTAGACTTCATGGCATACAAAGTAGGTATCCCATAATTTTCATTTATCAGCCTATTCCAACCAATAAAAAGGTGATTCAATTGGATAAAACCGAAGTTAATGTTGTAGGTGAGTTGAAGAACATGCATGTGCAGGTTGGATTAGACCTAAGGATCCAAACCTACATAGATATTCAATTTGCTAACATCCCATAAACATATGGGATGCTTTTAAGTCGAGAGCTAATGAAGAGTATAGGTGGATATCTATCCTTGGACTTCTCGCACATGTGGTTACCATGGAAATGGGTTTCAACCCAAATAAGAATTGAAAGTGAACCTAGACTCAAGCACATGATCATGGAATATGATGCTCCCAATGAAGTAGCATATTTTGAAACTGAGATAGGTGTTTATAGGCAAGAGGAAGTTCTTACTTTGTCTGTAATTAGTCCTGAGGATACTTTGCCTTTAGAACATAGTGATCCTATGATCTGCATCAACCAGCAGGTTTTAGTAAGAAAGTTGAAACAAGATAGGCTCGTTTTAGGGGAAGAAACTGACTTGAGTAGTTTATTACTTCCAAACTGGTGCAGGATTCACTATCACAACCATTTAGAATTGACATGTCAGTCATGCATAGATATTCTAAGTCATATAGATCAGCCTCAACAGGTGTGTCAAGAGAAACAAGCCTAGAATCCCACCAATGAGTTTTCTTTCCAAGTTAAGGATGCAACTATTCTTACACGGGCTAGTCTTTCTCAACATGAAGGTCTTTCATTAGAAGAACAGACTCAGGTTGTTTTTTCTAAAACTCAAGGGGAGATTAAGGTATCCCAGTTCCCATTTGAGACATCTGCCCTAGATACTTTGCCCATACCAAAGGCATGGATGAGAAATGAGTTGGATTGTGACTTAACCCAAGAGGGTATGCAGGGAGTAGTGGTTGAATAGGCTGAAAACATAGAAAAATCCTCAGCTGAACTTTGTCCCGAGTTAAATTTTGACAAACTGCAAAAGTCCAAGCCACCACACACTTTAGGTGAGTCATCCCCTGTTGCCTCTAAAAAGAAAGAACTCCCAGCCAAAGACCAATTATGGACTCTTAAATTTAATGGTTCTAAATCTAAAGTAGGAGGTGGAGTAGGGATTGAACTAACTAACCTGAAAGGGAAGACTTACTTTGCTTCTTATAGGTTGCAGTTTGGTTGCACTAACAATGTGGCTGAATACAAGGCACTTGCAAGAGGGCTTATGTTTGCTCATAAGAAGAAGGTAACTGCTCTTACAGTGATGGGAGATTCTGAGGTGATTGTGAAATAGGTACATAGCCAATACACATGCCATAACAAAAGATTGGCTGCATATAGGAACAAAGTTTGGAATTTAATAGAAGATTTTGATGCCTTTGGGATTACTCTCATCCCGAGGGAAGCTAACCAAATTGCAGATGCTCTTGCTGTTGCTGCTAGTACATTAGAGCCTATGCAAGACTCAAATCTGAAGAGGTTTTCAATGGAGTTGATTTTGGTCCCAACAATTCCTGATAATGTTAAACACTTCCAGGTATTTAATGATGATCAACATATATTGGCCTTTTTGGCAAATTCTGATATTTTTGAAGGGCAGATAATTGATGATTCTAACAGAGATCAGGGAGACTGGAATCCATAAAGTGACAATTCGGAAGGGATCTTGGATTTAAAGAGCAATAACATCCCCAAAGGGATGATAGCATTAAAAAGGATATTTGATTCAGATCCACAAGCTTATCAAAGAATGCCTACAAAGAGTGAGGGAGGTAAGTATGAATCTATTAATTTGACTCACTCATGCCTAGAAAGGAATGTTCTTATAGGGAAGACTTGTCCTCAGGAAATAAATGATGAGATAATCAAGGTCTTGAAGCAGAATATTGAAGCGATAGCTTGGAGCTATGATGACTTGAAAACTTTTGATACATCTGTGATCACACATACAATCCCTCTCAAGCCAGAAGCTAAGCCGTTTCACCAAAAGCAACGCCCAGTCAATGCATTAATCAAGCCTCTGATCCAGAGAGAAGTATAGAAGCTTTTGGCTGCAAGAATAATTTTTTCAGTTAGACACTCTACCTGGGTGGCTAATCTAGTTCCTATAAGGAAGAAGAATGGTGAAATTAGATTATGTGTGGATTTTAGAAATTTAAACAAAGCCTCTGAGAAGGACAACTATCTATTACCTTCCCTTGATGAAGTATTGCAAAAAGTTAATGGATCTCAGATGATGTCTTTCTTGGATGGGTATTCAAGATACAATTAGGTACTAGTAAGTCATGAGGATAGGATGAAGACTGCTTTCACTACAAAGTGGGGCACATTTGCCTACAGAAGGATGCCTTTTGGTCTAATCAATGCTGGTGCTACTTTTCAAAGAGCGATGGATGTAGCTTTTAAGGATCTGATAGGGAAATGTATAATCATCTATGTTGATGATTTGACTGTCTACTCTAAAAATAGAGAAGATCATGCTGCTGACTTGGAAAAGGTGTTAAAGAAATGTATAAGTTATGGTGTTTCTCTCAACCCAAAGAAATGTGTATTTGGAGTTTCTGAAGGGAAGCTCTTGGGTCATATTATTTATGAGGAAGGGATTTCTATAGATCCTGAACGAGTGGAGGCCATTTTGAAATTGACAAAACCAGGAAACAAGAAGGAAATGAGGTCTTTCTTTGGAAGGATCAATTTTGTTAGGAAATTTATAATAGGGTTTGCAGAAATTGTCAAACCACTTAACGAAATGATGAAGAAGGATGCGAAGATTGAATGGAGTGAAGAGGCTAAATCTGCTTTCATGCAGATTAAACAACCTATATCTGAGGCACTTGTTTTAACAAGCCCAGATTATCTAAAACCCTTCTACATTTATTCTTTTACTTCTGAACATTCATGTGCAACAGTTTTGACACAAAGAAGAGAAGAGAACGAGGAGAGGCCTATTGCTTTTATGAGCTCTCCATTTAAAAATGCAGAAGTAAGGTATTCATCAATAGAAAAGCAAGCCTTTGCATTGGTGCGAGTAGTGAAGAAGTTCAGGCACTACATAATCCGAAGTCAAGTGATGGCCATAGTTCCAGATCCAACTGTAAATTCTCTTCTAATGCAAGGTGAATTAGGGGAACAAAGAGGAAAATGGATGGCCATTTTACAAGAATTTGACCTAGAGATTCACCCAATGAAACTTGTTTGAGGCCAAGGATTATCAAAAGCGATGTCAGAAGTGGACAAAAGTATTACTTGTCAACAATACACAGTTCAATTATTCACAAAGGATCCCTGGTATACAGATTTAGGTTTCTTCCTCCTCAATAACAAGTGTCTAGAAGGAATGAATGCAACTCAAAGGAGAGCATTGAGGATGAAGAGCACCCATTACATGCTTAAAGGGGGATCAATCTATAGGAAGAATTTTCAAGGGATCTATCTACATTGTTTGGATCAGCAAGAAGCAAAGCATGCTATTTCTGAATTCCATGGAAGGCATGGGACATGACATGGATCTACTGATGCTTTGGCTCATCAGATTTTAAGGTCATGCTACTATTGGCCTTATGTGTTTAGAGATGCACATCAACATTGTAGGACTTGTCATGTATGCCAAACTTCTGCATCTAGAGAAAGAAATCCTGCAATGCCCCTACAACCGGTATATGAGGTAAGGCCATTTGCCCAATGGGCACTTGATTTTATAGGTGTGATTAATCCAAATTCTTCTGTAGGTCATAAATTCATCTTGACTACAACAAATTATTGCACACATTGGATGGAGGCCCTGCCTTGCAAGAATAGTACCGTAGAGGTGGTCATCAAGTTTCTGACATAGAACATCACAACCAGGTTTGGAGTTCCATTTGCTTTGGTATGTGATAACGGCCCTGCTTTTTCTTCTGCTGAGTTTATTTCATGGGCCTATGAACATAAGATTATGTTAAAATATTCTTCCAACTATTACCCTCAGGGGAATGGAGTGGCTAAGTCCACAAATAAGAACTTGTTGGAAGTTATAAAAAAGTTGTTAGAAAGTAACCCTAGGGACTAGCATACCCAATTGAGATTTGCCTTATGGGCAGATCGAACCAGAATTAAAGAAGCCCTAGGGAATTCACCTTTTAAGTTAGTTTATGGCCAAGATCCAATCTTCCCCATTCATTTAAAAATACCTGTTCTGAAGTTTATGTAGGAGTTTTATAATAAGGATGATAGGATTGAGGTTAGACTACTTAATTTATTAAATATGGAAGAACAAAGAGATGTTGCTTTGTAGCAATTCTCTAAACATCAGGCTGTTGTTAAACATTGGTTTGACAAAAGAGCCAAGATAAAAGCCTTTAGAATATTGGATCTTGTGTTATTATGGGATAAGGCTAGAGAAAAGAAGGGAGATCACCAGAAGTTTGATAGACTTTGGTTAGGTCCTTATCAAGTGGTTGAAATCTTAGGTGAGAATGCTTTTCGTTTAAGTACCTTAACAGGAGAGCCTATTCCATTACGAGTTAATGGTCAGTTTCTCAAGCACTATTTTGGTGCATAGAAAGTCTGATGTTTTGAAAAAAAATGTACAATGCTGTATGTGACACCCCACTGTGCAAACCCCAAAGGATAACCAATTACCGCACAATTTTTTTTTTGAAAGTAGAACAATACATAAGATGAACATGAACTTAGATTACATATAAGGCAATTATATGATTACAAATAACATTACGTCCTCTAGGGTACACACGATGACATCACAAAATCTTAAACTAATACCATAATGATAACGAATATATCAAGATTACATAAAGATAACATACAACCATCCATGATCAAAAGGAATGAAAAGATATATACAACATTTTATTACATTTCAATTCATAGTTCCAAATAACAGTAGTGGAGTATATTTCCATAGATACAACACATTAGGTAAAGACTACGACAAAAAGGTTTACAAAGGTAAAATAATACATTACAACCGTTTCAGAAGTACATTACATCACTTCAGGAGTACATTACATCACTTCAAGAGTACATGTGCATCTTTCCAGGAAGAGGAAAAAGATACATCAAATACAAGAATGTTACATAAATGAACATGGTACAATAGAACTAAGGTGGAGTTCTAGATCAACTGCATCGATGCGAACTCAGACTGGGGACCCAATGGGGTGCATAGCACGTTCCACCCGACCACATGGACCCGAAGGTCCACCCCCCGTGCTAGGAGATGATAAGAAAGGATCCACATCAAACAAGGTCAAGTAGACAAGGTTAACATCAATACTGACATAAAGCAACATCAAACAAGTACATCAACACTTCCAGAGGCTTCCAAGCAAAGGAAAGTAGATGGGTATTGTGGGAGAGTGTCATCGCATGGTCTTTCATGGATTATCTAGACAACCTATCACAAGGTGCCGCCTCCATCTATGGTTGTCCTGACTGCCTATCTCAAGGCGCCGCTCCATAGGGTGACTCATGCGGGATCTCTTACCTTTCGTGAGGACAAGGCAATGATTTTACCGACCAGGTCTTCTCACTCCATCCTTAGCCTGAGAAAGCACTAACGATATGGGTGAGGCACATAATTAATCTTGATTAAATGTTAACTACCCAAGACCCACTAGTTCATTAATTAGATTATCACTTGTTTAGGAAACTCTTCCATGGGTTACCCTAACAACCCCTTTGTGTGCCGACCCCCATGAAGAGCCACCCTCCCCAACAGTTTTCAAAAATAAGACTCATAACCACAAGGGGTGTACCAAACATAAAATCCATAAACGAATGCACATGTGAGGCATGAACCATACCACTCAAAGCCACATCAAATTCAACACCATGGTACAAGGCAACACCCACAAGAACTCAAAATCAGAAATAAGATCAATGAATTACAAAGTTCCAACCATAGAAAATCAATACAACTCAAGTTTCTGCTTTGCCTCTAGAAGCCTAAAATATTGAAAATCCACAATTTCCCACAAAAGGTAATTCAACATTTCGAGTTCCCAATCATCTCAAAATATGACTAAGAGAAATTCATTGTATAAAGTCTTCTCAATCAGAAATAACACAAAAGGAGTACTCACAAAATGACTAAACAAATTTTATAATCACAAAATGATAAGTGTAGAATAATAGTAGCAACATCTTTATGAAATATTGAACTCAAATAAGGCTAATATAAATAAGTACAATATCAACAGTAAATTCATCAAACAGGGCATCCAAAGGAGACCTCAATTTTCTCCCATACGATACCCTAACAACTAACATTTTAGATCAAATCCACTTAGACCCATAAACACAACAAAATTAGAAGCCAACACTTTTTTTAAAAAAAAGGTTATCATCTTTATGCAAGATCAAACACAATAATCTAATAGCAGAGCCAAATGACAAAACATCCAAGATAGACACGACGGAAAATCAAACAAGCAATATCAATTCACCCAAAATCTCAAACTAAAGATTGCGAATGAGCTCAACCTTATAATACGTTATTTACTTGATCAAAATTAAAAGATTAGAATTCAAGAAAACTCTAATTACTTACCAACTATTCGATCTCATGGAACGTCTTGCTAGAATAATTCGTTAAATCCTTACTTTTCCATGAGGTCTTAATATCATTAAATAAAAACTTGATTATGTGACCATAAGGAGTCAATCTCTTACAACCCCTTTACAAAAGAACATTTATATTTGACAAATAATATCATTCCACTAATTTACCATCTCTATTGATCCAATAATATTAATCATTTTCCAAATATAATTAATTCTATTTAAATTATTTTTGCTAACTAAATTAAAAGAGTTATTAATAAATTAATACAAATTAACATCTTACTAACTTTATTGATAAAATTATTAATGAAATTACTTAATATTACTCATATTAGTAACTTTATAAATATTTTTGTCGCTTTAAAAAGGAGGTTACTAAAGAGTTAGTTTTCATTTTAGACTCCCTTAAAATAATTTAACTTCTTAAAGGAAATTAGTATTTCCAAATTTACCTTTTCACTTTAACTTCTTAAAGTAAATCAATATTTTCAAATTTAACTTCTCAATAAAAATAATAATAATGAATATTGATTTCCTTATAAATTAGTATTTCCAAATTTACCTATTCACTTCAACTTCTTAAAGTAAATCCATATTTTTTAAATTCTTAAAGTAAATCCATATTTTTAAAAATTTAACTTCTCAGTAAAAATAATAATGAATATTGTTTTCCTTATAAATTAGTATTTCCAAATTTACCTATTCACTTTAACTTCTTAAAGTAAATCCATATTTTTAAATTTAACTTTCTTAGTAAAAATAATAATGAATATCTTTTTCCTTAAGAATTAGTATTTCCAAATTTACATATTCACTTTAGCTTCTCAGTAAAAATAATAATGAATATTGATTTCTTTATATCGTAATTACCATTTTTTTTTGAGTATTAACTTACTCAAAATTAATATCCTTTTAACTTATATTCTATTTGAAAGCATTATCTCCTAAATTCTATATTTTCTTTTTAACTTAACTTAATTAACTAATTCTCTTAAAGGATATTTACTTAAATATTTAATATAAAAAAAAAGAGACTACATTTACTCATATTTTCTAAAAATGCAACTCTTTAATTTTAATCCATAAAATAATTATATTTAACCGAATTAATTAAACAACCCTAGGTTTAAAACTAACAAAATACTTATTTATAAAATACCACACATATACATATACGTACGATTATTAACTGAAAATGCAACTTACACAGTAGCAAAACAATTCATTTCCACCGAAATAAACAAAGGATAATAATTAATCAATTACCTTTTATACATCAATTTCACTTAAACTAATAATTACTGTTTTAAAAACATCAATTTACTCAAAACACATAATCATATATACTTTATATTTATATAAATACACCAGATTTTAACATAATCATATATATTTTATATTTATATAAATACACCAGATTTTAACCTAAACTACTGTCTCAAACAACCAGAATGCTTAAACCAGTTATAAGCAACTTTATATTCATATATATATATATATATTTATAAATAAACAAAGGGAATACTGTATGACTAAGTAACCATTTTAAATCTTATATGTTAAAACCTATTGTTGTGATTAAAATAATTAGCACATAATAAAATTATAGCATAGAAAATGCCTACATTTTCAATGAAATAATACACATATATATTTACAAACTGTAGCAATGATCAGATTTACACACATACATCTATTTGTTTATAAATATATATCTATGTTTTAAAACAAATATAAAATTGAAGCTAAATGAAACCCCAAAGCAAAGACTATATATATGTACACATACATCTATTTGTTTATAAATATATATATAAATATATATCTATGTTTTAAAACAAATATAAAATTGAAGCTAAATGAAACCCCAAAGCAAAGACTATATATATGTATTAAATTCTTTAGAAAAAGAAACAAAACCACAGGTGAACGCTAATACCTAGAAAATGAAGTTTGATGGTGGTGACGGAGTTGAGTCAATCTCACATTTGTAAAATAGGTTCCTCCAAAAAAGTGAAAACTAATTTTCTCTTTTACAATTTTCCGAATGCTCCTTTCACCCCAATTCCCCAAAAGAATTAAAGATGAGTTTTCTAAAGTTTTTCGATAACAACCAAAACAGGTGGCAAATTCCTAAATTCTTTTCCCCCACCCGTCAATTCACTTTTCACTTGTTTTACCACTTGGAGGTTAATCTTTACATCTAGAAAAATCCTCCACCTAACTCCACTAAGCTTTAATTTATGAATTCTTTCCATCCCGTAATAACTTTCACCCCCCTTTTTTTTTTCTAATATTTTATCTAATGTCATTTTATTTAAATTAAATATATATATATATATATATATATCCCTTTTTATTTATAATAATTAACAAAATATTTATTAATTATTTTTGAATAAATCCATAATTAAATAATGCAATATTATGATTAAAATATTATTCTATTTAAAATATTTAATATTGACAATTAAAATAATATTTATTTAGATCTACAAACATTTAAATTTGCAACTAATTTAATATCTAATTAGATTCTTGGTAATTTCCCAAATCACTTTACTAATTAAATTTAATGCTTAATAAAATTATTTTTCACAATAATAATACCCATCATCAAATTAAATTAACTAATTAACAATAACGATAACACATTACAATCAACAATTAACACATTAAAAATCAACACTTAAAATGAATGATATAAAACAAAACGATACCAAACAAAATGGAATACTGACGAACAACATCATCAAACAATGAAATCACAAACAAACACTTACTCAAACGCCTAGGAAGGCCAATACGGAGGGGCACTACACTGTATCATATGCAATTAAGTTTTTGTTTAGGTTTTAGTTTTTAGTTTTTAGTTTTTTTTTTTTTTTGATTTGATTTGTTCTTTTTGTTTTGTCTGTTTGTTTTGTTTTGTCTTGTTTTGTTGGGGATTCTCATTTTGCTCATCTCAAGTTAGGGGGTTGTTATTCAAAGTATACTACTGGTACTAGGAGAGAAATTGGTTTAGGTATTCTCATCATAATCATTGAAAAGGATTTCATTTTGAAACTTATGTTTTATGATCATTCTAGTTTGGCTTGGAAAAGTTATTAAGGATAGAAGATATAAATGTGAATATCTCATGAATTGCGATCAAAGATCTGTCACCAAATTAGAAAAACATCTGCATGAGTAATTACCTATTTGTTTTAGAATGACTCTACCTTTGATTCAAGTGAAAAATATGATTCCAAGACTATCATGAGATCCATTGTAGTTCTCAACCCGCATTTTAGATTCATTGAATCTAAGTATTTGAGATAGATGCATAAAATAATTTCCACAAGTAAAGTAAAAGAGAAAGAAAAAAAAAAAGGAAAGAAGAAGCAAGCTCAAATATCAAGTATCTCTATCGGGGCTATGGACGCCTGGCTAGCAGTAGAGCAATGCTTTGTGAGGACTAGAGGTATCTCCGTCGGGGCTATGGACGCCTGTCTGGCAGTGGAGCAATGCCTAGGATTTTATTGCACGATAGTTAAAGGACTCAACCTATGTAGCTTGAATCTTAGGTATAGTTGTTCAAAAATAGAGAAAGTATCTACAAAGAATGATGCACAATATAAGCACACACTCAGATTCAGAAATAACTCATGAGCACATAACATCTGAGATTCAAACTCGAACTTATCCTGCATATATCTAATCTTATTCAAGTTAAAGTGTTTATAAGCCAAGTAGTTTTTGGGTGACTAAAATTTTCTTTGGGTATGTTGAAAATGGGTAAACCATTTTCCCAGCTGAGTCACCATTTGTTATGCCTTGCATAACCACCCCATCTTTTGCCTTGGTCAAAATGGGTCCCCCTTTGTTACGTTTGTACTTAGTTGATTTTGAAACAAAGTTTGGAGTCTATTTTTGCCAATACTTTGTTTTTCTTTGGTTTCTCTGTTGGAATCAGAACAGGAACTGAATCGGGTTCTGAAAGTTCTTTTGAAACTTGTTTTGGTTTCCATCCCAACAGTTCTTCATTTATATCTTTTGTTTTGTCTTCAGTGGAGCCAGTTCTAGAGTGGGTGTTAAGTTAGTCTTTACCGAAAATTGCAAAATCATAATCGATTCCGCTCCCGCCTCCGCTATTTTGACTTTTGGTTTTTGTCTTTGTCTTTTTGTTTAGTTTTATTATGTCGGTCTTTTGTTTTAGTTTTTGTGTTTGGTTTTGTTTTGTGTTTAGTTGGCAGACCTAGAACCAGAATTGGAATGAAGTTTGGAAGTTTCTTAAAAGTTTCGAATCAGTTTCTATTTTAGTTCTGCCCCCGCCATTTTTTTGGATCGTTGAATTTTTGATTAAAGTCACACTGTTGTGAAGTGTTGGTTCTCTTTCAGTTCTGACTCCGCCTTAACTGCGTGTTAATGCATTAATGATAGTTGGTCATGTAGGTAGAAATCTTCATGTTTACCTTCATTTAAGGATTAAACGAGTCATTATTATCATTATTAAGAGATTGAGGAGCACGAAAGAGCAGCTACAGAGTTCATTTGAGCGAAAAGATTGAAGGAGGAGAAGATTGTTGTGAGTGAATCAGTTCAGAAGGTTAGCTAGGTTCTTGTGTATTCGAGGTAGGTTTCTTATTGTTGTTCTTCATTTTATTTGCTGTTGCGTGTTTTGTATATATGTTTGCCTGTGCTTTGAATCATGTTGTTTTCAAATGATTTTATGTTTCTTGGCGTGCTTGTTTGTTCAGGTCTTGTTTTATTTTGTTTGTTTGGTTATGTTCTTTGTTTCTTTTACTTTTATTTTTAGTTCTTTCTATTTTAGGGCATGATCGCTTTCACACTTTAGTCGTGATTGCATCGTGTTGTTTTGGATTTGCAGTGAGTTAGATTAAATTTAGGTTTTAAATGGTGATTAGTTGGATTAGAAATTTACAGTGAGGTAGATTATAGATTTACGGTGAGAGATTTACAGTGAGTTAGGATTAATTGATTCATCATTTTTACTTAGGGTTTTATCGCGTTTAGTTTGGTAAAATGGCAAGGTTTAAAATCCGTGCCCTAGTTTTTATCATGTTTGTTAGATTAGGGTTTTGTAGGTTTCTGAGTCGCCACATTTAAATGATTAAAATATGATAGCCTAGGATTCAGTCGTTCCCCATGGTCATATGAGTAAAGTGTTTTAAAACCTCTTTTCATCTAATATGACCTTGGTTTTAGTCATGGAATTATAGGTTAAATCAATAAAATATTTGATGATGTCATGGTCAACCTAGGTGGAGACGGGATTGGAATCGATCTTGAACTTGAGAATTCTGTTTTACAAAAGGTATCGATTCCATTTCCATCCCGTATCCAGCTCCACGCATAATGAGAAAACTTTCTTTCAAAATAATTCTGACCAAGTCGAAAGTGGAGGCAAAATGAAAATGGAATATGAAAAATGAAAAATTGAAAAAGAAACCAAATCTGTTTTTCATTCCAATCCCGGTTCCGATAACCTTCCCGATTCCGACTCCGAGCTCGTTCATTATTAATGAAATTTCTATATCGGTTTTGGCTCTGAGTCCAACAGTGTTGTAAAAAGAGACTATTTTAGGTTGTGTTTCTGCCTAGTTCCGCCTCTAGTGCATATATGAAAGGTATGGTTTTAAAGTATGTTTTATGATAATATCTAAAGATCTAATTAGAGGTTTTGCTTGTAGGAAAGTTGAAAGATGTCAGGAAAATCAAGGGAAGCTGCTCGGAGAAACCAGCCTGTAGAAACATCAAAGGTAGCATCAAAACCAAAGAAGTTAAAGCCAGAACAACTGCCTTATACCTTAAGGTATAATCACAGGAGTCCGGTTGTGAAGGTGAGCAAGGTGGAATCAGATTGGTCAGATATCACTGATACCAATTTAGGTCAATACAATTTTGAGGAGTGGTATTCAGAAGAGTTTGACAAGGATATTATAGTGACTATGGAAAGAATTGTCAGCTCTGGGTTAGCTCATATCACTTTATTTCCTATATCTGTCTAGTGCCCGAAGTTAATTATGATAGTAGCCAGTGCTTACAATCCTGGTACAAGACAATGCATGGATTCACAAGACAATGTGATTATTAATCTCACTCCTCAAGCATTTCAAAGTATATTTGATGTTCTAGAGCCAAAGAACTTGGTGCAATTAAATGAGGCAGAGGCCTTGGAGCAATATAGTAGGTATAAGGGATCGAATAAATCTCACTTGAACAAGAAGTGGTTGAAGACAGAAAAGAAATCTCTAACCAAGCTTGCAGATCAGCCAAAGAGGGTAGATTTCTATGAAGAGGTAGCAAGGTTGATTGTGATGCTGTCTAGGGTGTTTGGAAAGAGGGATGCATTTTACTTCAAGGAGTGGATGTTTTCTTTTATTCAAACTATCTTGAAAGGGAAACAATAGTTTGATTGGTCAATGATTGTCTCTGATGCCATACATGATCAGTTAACCAGGATTAGAGAAACCAAGTGTTTCTTTATGACTTCTTACATTGTATATGCCGCAACAAGGTTGGGTGTTTTCTCAGGTTTGAACAGAGTGGGCATAATGGGAGCCTTGGATGGACAAAAGAAGGTATGGGAGCACTATGACCAATTATCTCTTCAGGTTGCTGAGACTCATTTTAGAAGAGTCAATGATGCATTTTTATATGTGGTCATCAATCAATTGAATGGAGATGCAGGATACTGGTTAAGTCAAGAAGCCATGGTGTTCATTGTTGAATGGGGATGTTGGTACATCCAATACCCCAAATTTACATACTTCAGGTTATTTGGTTTTGAAGGCCATCCACATTTACTTCCAAGGTGCTATAGTAACAAGATGGTGCTAATGGAGTTTGTATATCAAGCTATTGGAGTTAATGCTCGGTTTGGGATTAAGCATAAAACTGGATGTCATAAATTTCCCATGAAGTTGGGTGAATATAGTTGTCAACACTTGAAGGGAGCAAAGGTGGTCTGTAATGAGTTGATACAGTTGAAATTGGGATTGTATACAACTCGTAAGTATTTTGATCCGAAGAAGAAGATGTATGCCTTATTACCTTTAGTGTTCACTAGACATTTTAATTTGTTAGAAGACTTTTGGAGTGATCGACAAGATGAGTATGACTTAAGAAAGAATAATTATGAAAGATTATCGGTCTCACTCATGTCAAAGCTTGGTGTTAAAGAAAACATTCCTGACACCTTGGTGGATGATGGAATGGTGTTGGATTGATCCTATGAAGCATTGAACATTGGCACCAAGAGCCTGGATCTAATTGATTGGGATGCTAAAGAAACAATTGATATTAAGAATATTGGAAGGACAGTGTTGGATAGAAGTGTGTAATGGTTAGTGCTAAGAACTCAAGCTTCTCAAGGACCAATTCTTAAAAAGGGTAAAGGATACAAGAGAATTAAGAGAAAGACACCTCCCAAAGAGCCATTAGAATTCCTTCCTCTAGACATTGAAGAAATAGAACTTGAGGTGGTAGATGATGGAGAGGAAACACAAGAAGGAGATGTTCTAGTAGGATCTGCTGTTTCAACACCTACATTAGGTGAATCATCCGCCCAAGCCCCACTTACAAGAAAGAAGAGTAAAGAGATTCAAGAAGGATCTCTTCATACCATGGCTGAAGTTGCCAAGGGAAACGAAGTGGAGGAGGAAATTCTGGAAGCTGAGACAGATTCAGATGAAACTCTGTCAAAAAAGGATTTGCAAGAAAACATGCCTCTAGAGCAGGATATTGAGCAGATTTTGAAACAAGAAGAACAATGGAAGATGTTTGAAGAGGAAAAAAGAAAGTCTGATGCAAGGGTTGCAATGGGGAAACAAAAAGAAATGGATGCTAAGGTAAAAGCTGAGGCTCTACTTCACCAACAATAATTAAAGGAAAAACAAATTGAAATTAAGGCAGCAGCTGATGAAGTAGAGAAGCAAAGAAGGCAACAAGAATATGAGCTTAAAGTTAAAACAGAGAATGACAAGTTAGAATTAATACAGAAGATCCATGACCTTGAGGAGGAGAAGTCAAGGAATCAGAGGGAAAATGAAATCCTGGTTGCTAGGTTGAAACTTGCAGAGGAAGCTCGACAAAAAGAAGAAGAAGCAGAAAAGATAAGGAAGGAAAAAGAGCTTAAGGCTTCAGAGGTAGAGAGATTAGAAAAAGAAAGGCTAGAGGCCTTAGAAAAAGAGAAATTAGAAAGGGAAGCTCTAGAAAGGGAAGCTCTAGAGAAGGATCGGTTGGAATAAGAGAGGTTGAGGAAAGAAGAGGAAGATAAGAAAAGGAAAGAACATAAGGATAGAGAAGAGGCTGAAAAGCTTGTGCAAATGCATATACTACAAGAACAACAAGAGAAAGCAAGGGTTGACTCTCAATCCCAGCTAAATATGCAGCCACCTTTTACAGTTATTGCTCCCTCTTCCTCTATGATGACTACTGCTCCAAGTGTTCCTACATGGCTAAAACCGGACCTGCAAAAGAGGGTAGTAATACCTTCACAACCTCTCAATTGGGAGGATATGATGAAGGGTATTGAGCAGGAGAGGCCTAAAAAGAAGGCTAAGATTCTACATTCTACCCGACTCATAGACAAAGGAAAAATTGTTGCTGAATGTGCCATGCCAATGACAAAAAAGGAGGTAGGGGACATGCAACTAACAAATTATCAATTGAGTACTGTCAACTTGGGAAGGCCCACTAGGAATCAATAGATGAACTTGATTGATGTGGTGGCTTCAACAACCAAGTCAAGAATGATCAAGGATAAGCAAAAGAAGGATGAGCTTAAAGCTCAATTGGATCAACTACATTCATTCTTGAAGAATGTCTCCTCTCCAAAATCACAACAGGTAGCAACCATTGAGACTCCTATTTTGTTAAGCAAAAAGGAGGTAGATGATTTGGTGCAGGTAAAAGGAAAAGCAGAGATGGTCGACCGATGGGTAGACAAGTTAAACCGGGAGGTGGGTGAAGTTTTGGTAGAAAGTTTTGAAGCCTATAAGGACACATAAGGGTTAGTTAAAGAAATGTATCAATACATTGAGGCATTGGAGAAACAAGGAGAAGAGTATAAAGAATACAATGAGAAGTTAGAAAGAATTAGTGTATTGCCTTTGGCTACTCTTTTGGAACAATCAATACTTGAGGAGGACAATAAGGATTTTGTGGAGAAAACTTCTCGTATACTCCATTTTAGAACTGACTTCTTGTGTAAACATAAGGATGAGATCCAAGAGGTTGTTAATAATTTGACTGAGCAGTTGGAAGAGCTGGAAGAAGTTATTGCCATTATTGTAGATGTAAATGCATTTACAAAAGAGGGGATACCTTTGAGTCAAATAAAAGAGAAATGGGATGAAAGATTCAAAGGACTCATGTAGAAAGAGGATGATGGAGAAGATTTGATAATAGATCGGTTAATGGATGTTAAGGAAGAAATAAAAGCTGTTGGAAGAGAGATGATAAAGATAAAAGGTATGAGGGAGTTTGCTACAGCAGAATTGGATCAAATCAAATTTGAGGATAGCTGGATTGATGGGCCAGAAATAGATACGTTACAGCAAGTCTTCACCAACTACGATGAGTTCATGGCAGATCCAGCTTCGCATGCATGATTTTTCTCTTCCTTGCATATTGCATGAATCCTTGCATGCATGATTTTTTTTCTCTTCCTTGCATGTTGCATGCATGCAACACTGACAATCTTGGGGGCGCATGACTTCTTTTCCCTTCTATTTTTTATTCTCTAGTTAAATTGAAAGTCTAAATGTAAAGACTCAAGATCAAATTGATCTGAGTTTCCAAGAGAATTTTTGGTTCCTAAAAAGGTGGATAGTCTAAAATAGAAGTGAAGTTCAAACTTTTTGTATAATCTATAAATACCCGATGGGTATCATATTGTAAAGGTCGGCTAATTGAGAATTGGATTGGCTTACCTAATGCTAGGAGATAGAATTTTGTAGTGATTTTATAGAGATACATTGTACTTGATCTTTTATAGTTAATAGAATTACAGGTTTTCTTGAAATATGGTATTTAGAATTAAATTGTTTGTTCAATAAGGCTGATAAGTTATAATCTATCTATATGCAGTGATTATGCTGAACATAAGAGTTTCTTGAATGATGAAAGTCATTTGAAGGAATCAGATTTAAGGATTATCTTATTAGATTATCATTGAGTTAAAGTTATCAAAGTCTGTTGATCTATGACCTTAGCGATGAATGGATGTATGTTTTGAAATCTGGGAGATAGTTGTGATAATATCAAAAAAGTGATATTGAATTAAGCACCTTAGATGCATGCAATGGTATAGTTTATGCTGTAGATTGTGTCATGCTTTGGTTTTATGATCTGTTAGGAAACATTCATTGTTGAAGGTATATGTCCAGATACTAGATAAATTTGATTCATACTTATTGGTTTACCCCTTTGTCCTATCTTTTTCTTTTATTTGAAAACCCCATTAATTTACTAAAGCAGTCGATAAAATGAGTCATAGCTTGAATCTTTTGTTACCAACACAGGCCCCTTGAATATTACAGTTGCATGAACCGATTGAGTGACACTAGATAGTTGAGAACCAACTACCAGGACCTTGGGAGTTAGGCTACTATATGTTGTCTTTCTTTTTTAGGAGAAATAGAGTAGAAATATTCTGTTTTAACGTTGTTTGTGTCATCTTCACCATCAACACCAATATGTTGTGCATTTTTTTTGTTAATCACATGGAGAAATTATAATATAATTTTTGCTCAAACAAATAGATGTGGTGTGTGTCCAATCACTTAAGAGATTATACTTGTTCTTTAGAACATGAGGAAGGAGTGTGTGCAGTATGTGTAATGGGAAAATGGCAATGCATAATTGGAGGAATAGTTACTAAATTTTTTGAAATAAAAAATAAAACACCTATAAAAACACTTGAAAAGAAGTAGAGTAGAGTGAAAATTGACTAAAAATTATTCGATGTTAGATAGATGTTAGTGCAGAAAAATATAATTAGTTGGGTGGAGACATGAAAGTGCGAAGTGAAAATTGTAGACAACTTGTGTGAACAACTTTTTCAGAAGATGCAACTGCATTCTCTAATTAGAAAGACACTCTCAATATTGACCAAAAAGCATCTAAAAAGCTACATAATAGTATTGAAGAAGGTGCATGTTTAGTATGTGCAATGGAAAAATGTGAACGCACAAGTGGAGCAACATGTACTAGAATGCCTAAAATAAAAAAGGAATCTACTATGAAAACACTTGAAAAGAAGCGACCAAAGTGAAAGAGATAGATAATGTTTTGACTAAATATATTCTTCTTGCTCTTCACAAGTTGAGGAAGGAGCGTGTGTAGTATATGAAATGTGCAAATGGTAATGGACAACTAGAGCAGTAGGTACTAGAATGCATGAAATGAAATAGGAATTTGTTGTATAAGAACTTGAAAAGAAGCAATGAAGAAAAATAAAATCAATTGGGCAGAGACATGAAAGTTCAATGCAAAATATGTAGACAGCGTGTGTGAACAAATTTTTGAAAATACAACATGCTTACCTATAGATGGAGGTTCACTGATGTATGCTTCTACACTCCTTAGTAACTCTTCAAGAAGCACCATAGTGAGCACATGTTGACCGACATCATCTTGTCATTGTAGCCAAAATTTGATATGGAAGCATGCTATTGCATAATGTCATACCAAAAAATGGACTTACCTGTGTATAGTTGTTAAATTGGAACCATACCTTCCATTGGGTTTACACTCGCCAAAGACAATTGTCAACGAGGAATCCTTTCTACACATTGGAATGCTAAAGAGAATAAAAAATACCAAAAAAAGAATGTTTATGAGGTGGTATAAGTTGGTTAATGGAAAAATAAATTTACAATACCATTCCTATTACAATAAAGAAATTGAAATGGTTTTTGAATAGTCACCTGTATTAGATGTCATATCCTCTGTCCCATCCATAGTAGGTGTGCCTGACATCTTGTATTGCATATTGACATTCATATTAAAGCTATTGTCTATGGACAAGGGGAAGGAGTCACACACAAGAGTTCGGTGATCTGATTGTTGTGCAACACACTCCTTATGATGGGTTGCACTTCAAGGATGATCCCTTCTTGCACGAAACCATGGACGCATGCGAACAATGCTAGTTGTAGCTACATCAAGATCCTGAATAAAATCAAATGACAATGCATTGGATTTTTGTAGATATTGTAGAAACCTCTTGACACACTATGTATATGACTATACTTGTTCTAGACACTAGGGCGGTGTACGCATCACTTTCTTCAAGATTTCGTTTGTGTCATTCCATATACACATTTTATGTAAATGTTCATCATGTTCATGACTCAAAAAAGTAGCTTGTGTAGGGGTGAGAAGCTTAGGACCATTTTTCCTAGACACCCCCTGTGACAATGTCTCGTTCAAATCTTTCCCTCTATCAATGGTTTCACCTCTGTCATCTAAATGACAACACACAAGAAAATTGTATTAGGTAGTAGAAAATGCAAAACATAATTGTCTCCCATTAAGTAATGCACTTTGAATTGAAATTCACTTACCATGTACCAACCCTTCAACATCAGATGATATTTTAATCAGTTCGGTAACCTTAAGAACATGTTTGCAAGTGTTCCCCTACAAATTCCAAGGGTACTCACAAACAAAAGGTGCTCACCAATTTTTTGAATGAGGTAGTGGTTGCACCTACTTTGACTTTTAACCCAGTGCCATCCAAGATGTGTTTCATCCAAAACACAATCATCATCCGGAGTTGCCTTCGCCCTCTCCAAACTAGATTTAATATTTTAAATATTATAGTTCATAAAAAAACCATGATGCTGCAACTTTTTCTTTGTTCCATTTTATACACAAGTGTGTAATAAAAATAGTCCATTCGTCTTGCACATTTTTTTGATGATCACATAAGTATCGAGTTTTCAATGTGCAATGGTATGAATCAATGGAAAAATTTGTACCTAGTTGGCATGTGGGAATAGTCTACAATTTTTTGACCACATGGCTGCAAAAAAAGAATCAATAGTCAAGTAAACCACAACGTATTAGAGGTAATATCAAAGAATGTGAATGGTGCGAATCGAACAAGGTGATATAAATTGAAATCATCAAAGAAATTGTTCAATAGCTGAATGATGTCTTCTCTATCACCAATTGTCATCATGATCATGTCAAAGTCTATGGAAGATGTCCATTGCCCTTTCCTTGGCTACGTACTTATGTATGTTCTTCAACCAAGCACTTCAAATGTGTCAAATACATAGAAGTTGTAGACATGTAAAAATGATCTAACACATATCACACATCTTGAATGACATTTTTCCTTATCGACATCATTATCAGTAATCTAATTGCATTTCACATCATTTTCACTAGTTAACCCTATTATCTTCTATTAATTGAATAATATTTAATTATTTAATTAATTCACTATATCATCACCTAATCTAAATTTATTCTTCTTGATTAACTAAATAAACATCAATTATTTAAATGTGTCACTAATATACCGTATTCATCTAAATCAATTAAATTGTTATCTTTAATAATTTAATTAAATCACTCTCCCTCTCTAAACTTGAATAATTAAATTAATTATTCAAAATCATTCAACATAGTCAACAAATAAATAAAACTTTATTTGTTAAAGTCAAACATGACTTGCATGTTTATCTCCAAAATATTAATTAATTATTCAATTAATTAATTATCCTCACCCATTTTGTGATTGAGAAAATCATTAACATCATTACCACTAATTTCTCACTCTAATCAGTTGACTGACTCATCTATTCTTCAATACCACTAACCAATCAATCTATTCCTTGATAGGACAATACAAGGTCAGTTCCTTTTTTCTCTCTTTTGTGGTCTGTAATTTTTCAGATTTTTGCGTGACTAGTGCTAATCACACAAAGATAAATAAAGGTATGAGCTAACCTTGCAAAAAAAATGTTTTTATCTTGTTTCTTCAAAATTACTTCTTTACTTGTCAACCAACTCACAACAAGTGGTGTTGATATACAAATAATTTTAACCTCTAAGATTTACCCACAAATTTTAATCATGCATCTATATGATTTAAACAACTCAAATTAGGAGTAATCACCTAGGTAGGCCGGTAGGTGCATGAGATTTCATTCTAACGCATTGGTCCTATCTCATCTCACTTAATAGGCCTTTGGCATCTTTCCCCGACAACGATACCAAAATGATAGGCCAAAACACACTCACTAAAAAATCTACAAAATCGCCAACCATTCTAAGAAGGGGGCGCCCTTCCTCCTCAGTCTGCCTGGTGTTGAATGAAATTCCTTTATGCTGGTTGAGTCATGTGAATATGTTCTTTTTATTTATAAAAATTAATACAAAGTCTACATGTATATCTATTTTCATGTAGCTCATATTTATAAGAAATATGAGTGCAAGTCATTCCCTATTTTTATGCCACCTTTCCACTATTTTTTTGGCTAATATCTAGTTGTTGGATTTTTTGAAACAACTCACCTTAAATTGTAGGAGCTTATTTAGCTCATGGTTACAATAATCAAAATAGAATATTATTTTCAACGTGAAGAAATTCTCATCAAAATTGAATAGTAACTGGTTATATCTAAATAACCAAAGTATTTTGTGAGAAAATAATTATATAGATAAAATTAATTTGCTAATACATGTACCCACAGGCGACATGAACTAGAAGGTGACAAGAAGTCTGCATTCCTCTCCTTCAATCAGCTTGGTGCAAGATATATTTTCTTAACATAATAGAAGCAAACACTATAAATACAATCTTACAATTATTATTTTCTTATTTTATCTAAAAACTAAATTAAATATTGCTTATTTATATTTAACCATAAGCAGAAAAGGTGGAAAAATGGTATGATAATGTATGCAAATGGAATATGGAAATGGGTTAAATGGTATAGGAAAAAGGATAAAATATGGTATAAAATGGAGTGTAAACGACACTCATCATTCCCCCCAACTTATCATATTGCACGTCCTTGTGCAATCTTTAATTTTAGAAAGGTGTTGATTTATATTGGTAGCCTTTAGATTTGTGCCTTCTTCACCCTTGATTGTTACAACTAATATTTGCTTTCAATTTTCTATCACTCTTCTTCTTAGCAGGCTACATGGATTTGCTAGTTTTTAATTTTTCTTTTCATTGTCTTTCTTTTTCAATATTCATTCCTCCAAATTTGTATTTTTTTCATTTTTCATTTTCCATTTTTTTCTTCTTTTTTCATTTTTCATAGCATTATTTGTTGGAAATGCTATATATAGGAGGTATCATAAAAAAACTCTCCATATTCATGAGCTATGTGAAATGGGTTAAAAATGCGGTAAATAATAAGAAGGATTTAATTTTAATAATAAGATTCAGCTTGGTCTAAGTGTTAATTCGAGGCGTAAACTTGAAAAAGATGTTGGGGCTATATGCACAAGGGTTGCGATTCATGAGGTGAGTGGGGATGAAAATGAATTCTTAAACTACCTAAATTGAAAATCAAATTAATGTTTATGTTTTGCTTCTATGACTATTGTAGTACTGCAATAAAAATAACAATAGTAATGATTCTAGAAATTGAACTCATGGTTGTAATCAACCATTAACATAGATAATTATTAGATCCCGTAATTGAATTATAAGCAATAAAAAATAAAAATTAAATAGATTCACGAAATAACATAAATAAACACACTGCTGAAAATAAACTCATTGCTGAAAATAAACACACTGCTGAAAATAAACACACTGTTGGAAATAAACACACTCACTACAAAATCACCAAGCATTCTGAGAAGGGGGTGCCCTTCCTCCTCAGTCTACCTGGTGCTGAATGAAATTCCTTTACACTGGTTGAGTCATGTGAATATGTTCTTTTTATCTATCAAAAATAATACAAAGTCTACATGTATATCTCTTTTCACGTAGCTCATATTTATAAGAAATATGAGTGCAAGTCGTTCCCTATTTTTATGCCACCTTTCCACTATTTTTTTGGATGATATCTAGTTGTTGGAATTTTTGAAACAACTCACCTTAAATTGTAGGAGCTTATTCAACTCATGGTTACAATCATCAAAATAGAATATTATTTTCAACGTGAAGACATTCTCATCAAAATTGAATAGTAATTGGTTATATCTAAATAACCAAAGTATTTTGTGAGAAAATAATTATATAGATGAAATTAATTTGCTAATATGTGTACCCACAGGTGACAAGAACTAGAAGGCGACAAGAAGTCTGCATTCCTCTCCTTTAATCAGCTTGGTGCAAGATATATTTTCTTAACATAATAGAAGCAAACACTATAAATACAATCTTACAATTATTATTTTCTTATTTTATCTAAAAACTAAATTAAATATTGCTTATTTATATTTAACCATAAGCAGAAAAAGGTGGAAAAATGGTATGATAATGTATGCAAATGGAATATGGAAATGGGTTAAATGGTATAGGAAAAAGGATAAAATATGGTATAAAATGGAGCGTAAATGACATTCATCATTCCCCCCAACTTATCATATTGCACGTCCTCGTGCAATCTTTAATTTTAGAGAGGTGTTGATAAATATTGGTAGCCTTCAGATTTGTTCCTTCTTCACCCTTTTTTGAGAATGGTGCCTCATTTTCCAGCTTGGATCTCTCTGCTCATCCGACCTTGGCATTTTTTCTACTGTTTATGGCCTTTACCATTTTATCGTGACAGTCTGGCTGGACCGTGGTGGAAGACCTTGGCGGTTATCACCTTACCACATGCGGTGGTGGGGTAAGGCCATGTGCGGCTTGCTCTGGCGATTATCGCCTTACCGCGCGTGGTGATCTTGCTCACTGTGGTGACGCGGTAAGGCCGCTAGCAGCTTGGTCGGCGGTCATCTCCACACCGTGGGCGATGGGTCCTCTCATCGTGGTGTCCATGGTGAGACCACCAACAATGGCTTTGGTAGTTACCACAACACCACAGACAATGAGCTTGCTCACCACGGTGGCTGCAGTAAGACCATCAGCGGTCTGGCTGACGGTTACCGCTCTACCGCAGGGTGGCCTGTCGGCCCCCACAGTAGCACAATTTGACCATTAGCGGTCCCACAGACCGGTCACTGCCTTATTGCGGTTAGTTTTATGGGGATGGTGGTAGCACGGGGATGAAGGTAGAGTAAAGCAAAGGTGGCAAGGTGAGCTCGGTTGAGCTCACCGCCATACCGCGGATGGGTGGAATGAGCTCGGCGGTGGATGGTAAGGACTTGGAAAGCTCGATCGAGCTCGACGATGGGTTTGATCGAGTTTGACTCTGAGTCAACAATGATAAACATATGGAATGCAGACAAGCGGCTCTGTATCTGAGCGATGATTGGCTAAAGGCCAAAAGAAGTAATTGCAGGCTGACTCAGGTTGGTGGATAGGACCCAATTTGGGTGGAGATGTTAATGCTTGGGTGGATCGATGCAAGGAGGATGACATGGGCAGATCAGTCAATTGTAGGGTGTTTGATGCATGAATCAGATGTCGTGGGTTTGGTGAGAAATTGATTGAGGTGTATGACTTTGCAGTTGGGTACACTCTCATATATGGAAAACCATTATGGTGACAAGCAGAGAGAGAGATAGAGAGACGTAAAGAGTGCTCGAGCAGTATGCTAAGGCATTGCAACTGCGAACACTCTGGATCTTGGTTTTTGAGATCGATGCGAACCTGTGAGGTTGATGGCTGTGCTGGCCGAGAGGCTGGCTGAGATGGTCATTTGTGAGGAGCTGAAGGGAATCTACATAGTATACCATGAGGACATTGTAACTATGTGAAGATTCTCTTTTGTGTTGCTTGTATCTTTCTCCAGATGAACAAGATGTAATATCTTGAAGAGCATAGCTCTGGTTTTGTATTGTAACCATTTTAGTTACTATATAATACATGTGAGCTGAGAGTGCTTTGGAGGTGGGGTTTTTTACCCGAAAGGGTTTTCCCCATGTATAACTGTGTGTTCATTGTTTTGTCTTTCATTTTTTCTGATTCATGTTCTTGAATCTATGCATGTGTTGAATCTATTTTCTTATTAGCATTTACTTTTCTCAGAGGATCGATGGGGGATCAACTGTGCCTACTTATGCTTTATTGCATAGTTGTTTGTGTCTTTGTTGTGATTTGAATGAAAATCACTAAGGCACTGCTGTCTTAGATGCTAGTTTTGATGATAGACCGAATCCGCATCCCCAACAAGTGATATCAGAGCTGGTTGAAGGAGGTCGACCTTGTGTCTTGCACTCACATAGTTCAGATTCATGTCTTTGGCTTTGGAGGTTTTCTGTTGATTTTCCTAAAAAGTCTATCATGCTTTTTCCTGTCTTTCATTATTCTAGTTAACCATGCTGGTTATGTGTAGACTCTTGGGTCATCTAGATGAGCAGTGAATATGGAGATGCGTGGGTGTTTTATAAACACTGTGGTTTTGTAGGTTTTTCATGGTCAAGGAAAACTTGTGGTTTGTGGAGCTGCTGTTCTGCTATTTTCTAGACCCTGGCTTCTGGGGTGTGATTGGATGATATAGTTGCAGTTCGACATGTCTTTGAGGAGGTGTGATGTCTTCTCTACATGGGAGTGTTGGTATGAGTTTCTCTCTCAACATTCTTGTGGTGTTTGCTTGTTGGTTTCCTAGACTATGGTGCTTGAGTTGTGGACGTGATTGGCAAATCGGATCTGTTGCTGATCTGGTGTTCGAGTCACGTTTGTCTGCTTTGGCTATTCTCTCTGATGATCTCAGTTTTGCAGTTTCCAGTGCGATGATAGATTTGCAGGTTTTCATTTGGTTGCATCCACGAGTTGTGCAATGTTGTGGATTTTCCTTACCTACATGTTTGCTGTGAGACAAATCAGAAGTAGACTATCTATATCCATGAGGTTGTAATTGTGTGGTGCAAATTTGTTAGCTGACCTTGTTTGTGGTTACTTATGCATTGGCGTGGCTATTTTGAGATGAGAGGAGGAATGGAATTTGAGTACCTGAATATGCAATGATGGGGACTTGTAGCATGAGAATCACAATGTCATGGAGAGCTGGTTACACTGGATAGTGTAAGCTTTTGACAGTGATGGTGTGGTTTGCATGATCTGGTGATCTTGGTGTAGTTCAGCGTTGTTGTCCGATGGACATGTTGTCATTTTATACTTGGAGGTTTTTAGATCAGCAGATGTTTGGTCATGATGCTTGAAAAGCTCGGTGTCACAGTTCAGTGGGAGCTTTAGTAGTGACTATGGATTCACCACTTGGTGGTGAATGATCTTCTTTGGTGTTGCAGATGCTTCTTGAGGACTCTTAGATCCTGTTGCTGTAGAAGAGCTTTCTCGTATCTGCATGGTCACTATTTGAAGATGTGCAACATCTTGGATCCATGGAGGACATTGTTAATTTTTTGGCTAAGATGTTGGTGGTGCTTGACAGGTGATGTTGGTTTAGAGTTGTTTTATGTCATGGTATATTCTTGCTTGTGCATTAGAGTTTTGGCATGTTGCATTTCTCTTGAGACCATAGCTTGTTCACTTGAAGCATGGTATCTCCTAAGAGGGGATGTGTAAGATCATGGTGTCCTAATAAGTTCCTATTCAACTGGTTTGGAGCTTTGATAGTGGTCTGGGGATTCTTTATGTTTTGAGTACTTTGGTCATATGCTAGTGGAATTCATGTTTAGTGCAGTAATGTAGTTTGGAGTTAGCATGAGATGATAGGTTGCTGGTGCTCATGGATGCATGAAGAATAAGGTGAGGTTGGAATTCTTTTGAGAATGTTGCTGTTATAGCTGAAAGTTTGAGTAGCCTGCACCTTGGTTGAACATGAGTTCAACAGAGACCATGAAGGAAATTGCTCTTGGGTAAGTCACGGTGACTTGTATATCTTGGAGGAGCATTTTTTCTTTCCTTCTTGGTTTGCTTGGCAGTAAAGTTTATTTGAAAGGTATTCACCCATTATTTCTTTCAGATGTGTGTTATGCTTGCTTTCATGTTATGAATCTTGAGTTGTTTTGAGATTCTGGAGGATTCATAATAAAAGGTGGACAACATAGAGTATCTCCTTGTGCTTTTGAGGACTAATAGGAGATGATTATATGGGTTAGACTGATCTTCTTTGAGGTGATTACATCCATGAATTGTTGGATTTTGTTAAGGATTTTCCCTTCGGGATGTGAAGAAGATCATTCTTGTCACAACTGACATATAGAAGTGTTTGTAGAAGGGTATGTTTTGATTTGCTTTTTCTCTCTAATTTGGTCTTTTCTTTCTAAATGTTCTTGACTTAAGATGTAAGATGTCTTTGTGGAGCCGTGGTCTTTTGTGGTCATGTGCTATCACTTGGATGATGATGCGTAGGTTCCTATGACCTCTTTCTTTAGTCAGATTTGGAGGACCTTGGAAGAATAGTGGAAGGTTGTTGAGAGGAACATTTCTTGCAGCAGGTGGTTGCAGGTTGTGCAGATCAGAGTGGGTGTCCCTTGTAACTACATGGTTACTTCTTCTATATGCAGGGTTTTGGTGGACTTGGTGTGCCTGGATCACTTGTGATGGTGCTTTGTTTGCACTCATCTGGACTATACCTTTGCAGTGGGAGTACCTGGACATGTTTAGTCTATGACTGGTTGACACTTGGTGCTTGTTCTTTACTGAGATGGATGGTTAAGTGATGGCATGAGTCTGCTAATGGTCATACCCTGGAGATATGGGTGGTTGGATGGATTAGCACGCGTTGTGTGTGCTATTTTCAGTCGTGTGAGTTTGATCAGTTGGATGGGGGCAATCAGTTGTTTGGTTGCTGTTCTAGCTGGTGTTTTTCTTGTTCTGGAGAATGTTTGCTTCGGTATGTGCTCGCATTATGTTTTGTTGTTGCTGCTGTGGTGCCATTTCCACCTGAAGAATTAGATGTTTTCATTCTTTAGACTAGTGCTTTTACGCCTTGGCTTGTTCATGTGGTTGGAGCTATTGCCTGAGATGGTGGACATTCTTTGAATGCCTTTCCAAATGTCTTGGATGGATCGTAAGAGAGCATGGTTTTAGTTCTTGATCGAGTTGTTTGGAGGAAGCTGGAAATCTTCGTCAAGTGGGAGATTGTTGAGAATGGTGCCTCATTTTCCAGCTTGGATCTCTCTGCTCATCCGACCTTGGCATTTTTTTTGCTGTTTATTCCCTTTACCGCTTTACTGTGGCGGTCTGGCTTGACCCTGATGGTACCACGGTGGAAGACCTTGGCAATTATCACCTTATCACATGCGGTGAACTTGCTCACTATGGTGGCGCAGTAAGGCCGCCTGCAGCCTGCTCTGGTAGTTACTGCCTTACAGCGCGTGGTGAGCTTGCTCACCGTGGTGACGCGGTAAGGCCACTAGTGGCTTGGTCGGCGGTCACCGCTGCATCGTGGGCGGTGGGTCCTCTCACCTCAGTGTCTGAGGTGAGACTACCAACGGTGGCTCTGGCGGTTACTGCAACAACGCGGATGGTGAGCTTGCTCACTACGGTGGCTGCGGTAAGACCCTCAGGGGTTTGGCTGATGGTTACCGCTCTACTGCGGGGTGGCCTGTCGGCCCCCATGGTAGCGCGGTTTGACCGTCAGTGGTCCCATAGACCGGTCACCACCTTACCGTGGTTAGTTTTATGGGGATGACGGTAGCGCGAGGATCAAGGAAGAGCAAAGTAAAGGTGGCAAGGTGAGCTCGGTTAAGCTCACCACCATACTGTAGATGGGTGGAATGAGCTCAACGGTGGAGCGGTAAGGACTTGGAAAGCTCGGTCGAGCTCAACGATGGGTTTGATCGAGTTTGACTGAGTCAACAACGATAAACATATGGAATGCAGACACACGGCTTTGTATCTGAGCGATGATTGGCTAAAGGACAAAAGAAGTAATTGTAGGTTGAATCAGGTTGGCGTATAGGACCCAATTTGGGTGGAGATGTTAATGCCTAGGTGGCTTGATGCAAGGAGGATGACATGGGCAGATCAGTCAAGTGCAGGGTGTTTGATGCATGAATCGGATGCCGTGGGTTTGGTGAGAAATTGATCAAGGTGTATGACTTTGCAGTTGGGTACACTCTCATATATGGAAAACCATTATGGCGACAAGTAGAGAGAGAGATAAAGAGACGTAAAGAGCGTTCAAATAGTATGATAAGGCATTGCAACTACGAACACTCTGGCTCTTGGTTTTTGAGATCGATGTGAACCTATGAGGCTGATGGTTGTGCTAGCCGAGAGGCTAGCTGAGACAGTCATTTGTGAGGAGCTGAAGGGAATCTACATAGTATGCCATAAGGACATTGTAATTGTGTGAAGATTCTATTTTGTGTTTCCTGTATCTTTCTCCAGATGAACAAGATGTAATATCATGAAGAGCATAGCTCTTGTTTTGTATTGTAACCATTCTAGTTACTATATAATACATGTGAGCTGAGAGTGCTTTGGAGGTTGGGTTTTTTACCCGAAAGGGTTTTCCCCATGTATAACTGTGTGTTCATTGTTTTGTCTTTCATTTTGTCTGATTCATGTTCTTGAATCTATGCATGTGTTGAATCTGTTTTCTTGTTAGCATTTACTTTTCTTAGAGGATCAATGGGGGATCAACTGTGCCTGCTTCTGCTTCATGGCATAGTTGTTTCTGTCTTTGTTGTGATTTGAATGAAAATCACTAAGGCATTGCTATTTTAGATGTTAGTCTTGATGAAAGACCGAATCCGTATCCCCAACACCCTTGACTATTACCACTCATATTTTCTTTCAATTTTCTATCACTTTTCTTTTTAGCAGGTTACATGGATTTTCTAGCTTTCAATTTTTATTTTCATTGTCTTTCTTTTTGAATATTCATTCCTCCTCCAAATTTGTATTTTTTTCATTTTTCTTCTTTTTTCATTTTTCATAGCATTATTTGTTGGAAATGCTATATATAGGAGGTATCATAAATAAAATATCTCCATATTCATGAGCTATGTGAAATGGGCCAAAAATGGGGTAAATAATAAGAAGTATTTAATTTTAATAATAAGATTTAGGTTGGTCTAAGTGTCAATGCGAGGCGTAAACTTACGAAATATGTCATGGATATATGCACAAGGGCTACGATTCATGAGGTGAGTGGGGATGAAAATGCATTCTTAAACTACCTAAATTGAAAATCAAATTAATGTTTATGTTTTGCTTTTGTGACTATGGTAGTACTGCAATATTTTTGCAACAAAGACTGCAATACAAATAACAACAGTAATGATTCTAGAAATTTAACTCACAGTTGTAATCAATCATTAACATAGATAATCATTAGATCCCGTAATTGAATTATAAGAAATAAACAATAAACATTAAATAGATTCACGAAATAATAGAAATAAACACATTATTGAAAATAAACTAACGACTGAAAATAAACAAACTACTGAAAATAAACACACTGTTGGAAATAAACACACTCACTACAAAATCTACAAAATCTACAAAATCACCAAGCATTCCAAGAATGGGGCTCCTTTCCTCCTCAGTCTGCCTGGTACTGAATGAAATTCCTTTACGCTGGTTGAGTCACGTAAATATTTTCTTTTTATTTATCAAAAATAATACAAAGTCTACATGTATATCTCTTTTCACGTAACTCATATTTATAAGAAATATGAGTACAAGTTGTTCCCTATTTTTATGCCACCTTTCCACTATTTTTTTGGCTAATATCTAGTTGTTGGATTTGTTGAAACAAATCACCCTAAATTGTAGGAGCTTATTTAGCTCATGGTTACAATCATCAAAATAGAATATTACATCAAAATAGAATACTATTTTCAACGTGAAGATATTCTCATCAAAATTGAATAGTAACTGGTTATAACTAAATAACCAAAGTATTTTGTGAAAAAATAATTATATAGATGGAATTAATTTGGTAATACGTGTACCCATAGGCGACAAGAACCCGAAGGTGACAGGAACAAGAAGGCAACAAGAAGTCTGCATTCCTCTCCTTCAATCAGCTTGCTGCAAGATACATTTTCTTAACATAATAGAAGAAAACACTAGTAAATACAATCTTACAATTATTATTCACTTATTTTATCTAAAAACTAAATTAAATATTGCTTATTTATATTTAACCATAAGCAGCCAAAGGTGGAAAAATGGTATGATAATGCATGTAAATGGAATATGGGAATGGGTTAAATGGTATAGGAAAAAGGATAAAATATGGTATAAAATGGAGCATAAATGACACTCATCATTCCCCCCAACTTAGCATATTGCACGTTCTCATGCAATCTTTAATTATAGAGAGGTGTTGATTTATATTGGTAGCCTTTAGATTTGTGCCTTTTTCACCCTTGACTATTACAACTCATATTTGCTTTCAATTTTCTATCACTCTTCTTCTTAGTAGGCTACATGGATTTTCTAGTTTTAATTTTTTCTTTTCATTGTCTTTCTTTTTCAATATTCATTCCTCCAAATTTGTATTTTTTTCATTTTTCATTTTTCATTTTATTTTTTATTTTTCATTTTTCATAGCATTATTTGTTGAAAATGCTATTTATAGGAGGTATCATAAAAAAACTATCTCCATATTCATGAGCTACGTGAAGTGGGCCTGTTAGCAATCGGATATGCACCCCCTCAGATTTGCAAAAATCAGACTATCTATTGCAACATGTAAACTCTTATAGATGTGGGCAATCTATAAGAAAAGAGAATCTACAGAGTGAGCTCGTTCTCCGTATGATAATCCTATTCTAAAGGTTTTTCTAGAAAAAGGGATAGAGAATAACTGACATTAAAATCTATGATTTGAAATGATTTTTAAAGATTTGATAGTAACCTAATGACGAATCTGGTTTTTTCCCTCACAAACAGTTTTCAAAAAAATAACACAATCTCACAACCTCTCATGAACAATTTTACATAAATGATTTGCATGAAGATTTGGATTTTCAAATACAACATGCAACCTCTATCTTGAAATTTTCTGTATCAAAATTACAGTCTTAGGACATAGTAAGGACTCTGTAAATAGAAATCACAACATAACATCAACTGAAACTGCAAGTAGACACCAAAAATGATAAGTAGGAATGCTGTTCTTTATTCAATTGTAGGAGTATGCCCAAAAACTCAAACTGAGTACAAAAGCAGTTTACAAGCTCAAAAATGTTTGAGAGAAAAAAACTGGAATATGAACTGGAAAACCCTAAGTTTTCGTCAAAGATATATCTCTCAAAACCCTAATCCGAGCTCTAGAAAAAAGCTCAAAGAAAGGTCTCAAAAACTGCTCAAAAAGTCAGCATAAAAGTGGAAAAGTCTCACTTTTTGCATGCTCATACTGTCAGGCTTCTAAAAATAGATACAAACTGCTTTTAAAGCAAAGAAAGCACCTTATCTCTCCAACTGAAATCTCAAATCTTACCAAGAAGAAAGTCAACACCCAACTGCTAAAAATAGAAAGAAAACACAAAACAATTTATAAAGTATTGTTTTATGCTTCTGCTTTACAAGGTTTGCAGATTTTACAATTTGCCCTATTTTTGCAATAAAAGATTTAAAATCTTTTGCAAAACAACACCTTATATCTCCTTTTACAAAGTTTGATTTTTCTTAAAAATCATAAAAAACAATGATAATCTTCTAATACACATTTAATTGTTTTTCTTTTAAAAAACAATTAAAAAATGAAATACCTAAGACAATCCCTATCAATATTTAATTGATTTTCCAAAATCAATTTGACAAATAATACGAAGGCAAAAACCCTTACAATTAATTTCTAGAAAATTAATCAAAATGAAACTAAGGCATGAAAGCCTCCACCAAGGTAAAAACATAGAATGAAATGCCTTAGACTAAATGAATCGGCCATCATAGACATATTGACTTGGGCATTAATAAATATTAAAACTAAAACAAGCACCCCAAAGTCGACTTAGGCTTTGAGAAACCCTAAAGAACAAAACACAAGGAAGCCCTAATATTTCACACTTTTGAAAGTGAAGACTTGGAAAGAAATGTTATGCAGCCACCACGATGAACATGCTCGATTTGAACTTGGAATGCTTGGAAGCTTCAGATCCTTGTCTTCAAATGGTTGAATCTCTTCCGAACAACTGTGGTGAGTTAACTCCTTAGTACTTTGATGGATTTTCCCATTGTTTGAAAGCAAAAGACAGGCCATAAGGCCGTGGCCTCTCTTCTCCTACCTTTGACCTCTTTGTATTCTCTTTGGCCACCATAGGAGTGAGCTCAAGTTATGTCTAAGAGGTTCATGAGCTCAAGCCATGACCAGTGTGCTTTGCTTTTGGTAGCTCTCCATAGAGCTTGGCCGCGCCATATTGGCAAACTACTCCTCCTCCAACATTTTTCTGCTATTCTCTCTAACAAACTAAAGCTTAAGAAGGTTTATCTCTACAAATAGTCACTTCTATTTTGGTAAAATTTGCAGGCCATCACAGAGGCCACACCATTACATGTTCTGATAATGATTTTTTTTGAAGAAATCTACATTGTATATCTCTGTATTTTGTAAATGGACGACTCTTAAAAGTTTAAACATAAGAGTCATGATGCTCAAATGATACTTGGGCCGAAATCCCCTCCTCTTCAGATTTTGATTTTAAAACAAACAACAAACTTGAAATGGTTTCCATGCTTTTGATGGTTTTGCAACTGAGAACTCCTCCTCCATTTGGCCGCGCCATGAAAGCACAAATGATGCTTGTAATCTGCATTTTGATGTAAACCCTCATGTGGGTATTCCTTGATTCTACATGAAATCATTTATTTTGTATTTCTATTGAAAACCTCGATGGGTAAATTGGAAAATGAACTGTCTGTATTTTATTTTCAAAACCCCCATATGGGTATTTTGAAAATCATGGCTAATCTGCATTTCCTTATGAAACCCCATGTGGGTACTTCTTTATATGAAGAACATCTGTATTTTGAGTAAAATTATGTATATGGGTATTTATAAAACTTAAAAAAAAATCCTCCCATTTTCTATATTTTATCAAAACCCAACATGGGCATGTCTTGGAAATTGTAGAATTTTTACTTCAAACCTTAAACCCCAATGTGGGTATTCTGAAAATGAAAGAAATCTGTCTTGAAGGAGAATAATGTGTATTCTGGGTCTCTCCAAAATTTGAGCTCGACCCCCTTCATTGTATTTCACTTGTATTTCGAATTTCGTAAAACCCCTATATGGGTAAATGTTACTTTGAAGAAGACTAGATTTCTGAGATAAAAATTCATATGGGTATTTTTGATTCCTGTGTAAACCATTTTGTTTCTAGCCATATGTATTCATTTTCTTAAAATGAATACATATGAACTTCACTCCATTTAATTTCTAGTTTACTTCTTGTATGATTTATTGCTTTCCCCTTGAGTGTATGGAAAACCCTATAGGATCAAAACTCATAAAATAACTGTACGATAAAAACCTGTATCTTCAAAACTCATATGGAACACATTCCTTTACTCGGCTGCCATCATGAGATTGGCTATGTTCATTGTATCATATACATATTGGTCACTAAAATGATGCCTATCATCTTCCATTTTAATGAGAATCTGAAGATCTTTCATATGCATGCTTGTTATTCTTTGCTTATTCTGGAAACAAACTCTTCACATTGCAATCTTTGTCGAACAATATTCTATTGATGAGGCATATGTATGCCTGTTCACTATCACATTTATGAGATAGAACACTGCTGCTCTAAAACAAAAATAAAAATGAAACAACACTATGTGAATAGACTTTAAACAACAAAACAATAATATGATAGCAGTACCAAACCTTTTCAGCAAAAAATGATAGATTGATAGTCTTTAGCTAAAACAGTTTTCAAATTTATTGTCCAAACTTAATTTTCACTTCATGTTTTGATTTGACTGTTATAAATGCATGAAAAATTTGATTATTCCTTAAGTTGTAAAGCTCAGAAGAGCAAGGTGATTGTATTTTTCCTTCTCAGCCCTCTCGTAATATATAAGGGTAGCATGCCAGGCTCTACCCTTTTGGGAGGCTGTTTTTCCCCACATGTTTGGTCTTCAAATGATAATCAACTACACGACTTTCCCTATACCTGCACAAGGAAACAAATAATGTTAGCACAAAAACAAAGAATGATGATGATTTTTTCTCTCTTTTTCAGTTCATGCTTCTGCTCTTTCCTTTAGTTGTTTCTCTATATTGCAAGTATTGAAATATATCTCTGTTAGTAAGCCGTGTAGTATTATTCATATCCCGAGCTCTTAATTGACACCCTTCTTAATCTTCTGCAGGTACATTCAGGAGTGGAAGCAGAATGAAGCCAACTTTGAGGGACCAACCAAAGACCAACTCAGGCAATGAAGGATATGTCTAATGTTATCTGCTTTTCACTTTCAGTTGTATATTTTTTTTCTTCAATGAATAGAAATTGCAAAAACCATGGCTTGTGTGGATATTCAAATTTGTTCTTTCATTTCCATTCTTAAAGAGAGCATTAAAATGCAAGATTGTACTAGCATTTGTATTCTCGCAATCAAATGACATATGTAATGTGAAACATTTCATGGAATAAATGAAAGCATTCTGCTTTATCATTTGTATAATCAGTTATGTATTCTATTTGATTTATGCAAAAAACATGAATGATAGTTCTGAAATTCAGTTTTCTCAAAACACCTGCACAGCTGTCACTTGATGAAATGAAGTACAAACAACACTCGAGCATATGTAGAAATAACTGCATTTTCACTTTAAAATATAACAATATTTAAGTCAGCTCCACCAATTTGAGCTGTAGCGAAAAATTGGTAACATTTTGGCGATTTCCGCTAGATGCTTGCAGGGTAAGCATAGGTCAGTTGCCTTTGAAAACTCCATTGGGCACAGAGTCAAATCTGCCCCTTCATGAAACTCATAAAACTTTGAACGAAAATACTCCAAACAACAACAAAACAAAACAAAACAAAACTGAAAGAAAACTAACAGGCCCTGATGACCAACAGAACATGCGCATCAACGCTTAGGGAAATAAAACTACTGAAAAATAAATGTGTGTAATGCACTTATTTGCAACAACTACTCTATTTATTTACAAGATAGAACTTATCTTAGAGGCAATGCTTGAGGTGTATCTCATTAATTGGGATAGGCAGCACCTCTCCAGTCAGCTTAGAAAGTTGGAAAGCGTTGTGTTCCTTGCACTCCGTGATCACATAAGGCCCATCTCAAATTGCATCAAACTTGGAATATCATCCAGGTTTGCTCTTATATTCATTCCATTTGAAGACTAGATCACCAATGATGAACTCCCATGGTCTTTCCTTCTAATCAAAAGAGCTCTTCATCTAAGCTTGATGTATCTCAAGTTATTTTAAAGCTTCCCTTCTAGTTTCGTCAAGCTCTACCAACTGTGCAAACAACACTTCAAGAGGCTGCTCATTCAGTAATTCCAACTCTTTAACATAACTTAAAGTCAACAATTCAATAGAAATAGGTAACTTAGCTTCTTTTCCATAAGCAAGTACATAAGGAGAACAACCAGTGGCCCTTTTAGGAGTCACTCTGTTAGCCCAAAGAGCTAACTTAAGCTTTTCGTCCCATGTTCGTTGATTGTCCTCAACAGTCTTCTTGATTATCTGGATCAGATTCTTATTTTTAGATTCTTCCTGCCCGTTTCCCTGTAGATAATAGTTAGAAGATGTATTCAAATAAATGTTATTTCTAATTGACCAATCAAAAATCCTTAAACTAATGAAGGCCAAACCATTGTCAGAAATTATTGAATTTGGAGTACCAAATCTTGACACTAAGTCTTGATAAAAATTAAGCACAAAAGTCTCATTTGCTTCCTTTAAAGCAACCGCTTCGGTCCATTTAGTAAAATAATTTGTGGCAATAAGGATCCACTTGTGACCCGCGCTCTAAGGTAGGTTGATTGGCCCAATAAAATCTAAGCCCCACTTGGCAAAGGGCTGTTCCACTTGAATCAGATGCAGAGGCAGCGCTGCAAGTTTCTGTTTCCCCAAAAACATAGTGCACTTCTCACATTTTCGGACCCAAGCAATAGCATCTTTGAACAGATTTGGCCAATAATAACTAGCCTACATAATTTTCAGGGCTATCGTTCTTGCAACAAAGTGGCCTCCTGAAGGCCCATCATGAAATTCTACTAAAAGGTTATCAACTCAGTCAGGCTCAATGCATCTTAATAAAACACCTTGAAAATATCTTCTATACAAAATGCCATCAATAATTGCAAAAGGAATAGACTTTAATCTATAATACCTCCTTTTTGCTTTGTCTAAACCTTCGGGGCACTCGCCAGTTTGCAAATAATGCATCATTTGCTGCACCCAGGTAGCAATAGGAAAATGAACGACAACTGAATCATTATTGTTTAGCACTACACCAACCTTTTCAGTTTCTTCTAAGCTGCTACCTGCTGCGCTTTCTGCAATCTATTCACACAAACCCTTACCTTTAACAAGCTTGGTTATTTTAATATCTATATCAAACTCCATAACCTTGGTTATCCAACCAACATGCTTATCATTAATTTCATGGTTCAACAAGAAATCTTTAACGGTTGAATGTGCAACCAACAAATGAATTTTTCTATTTGACAGCATATGTCTGAACTTTTTTAAGCTTCTTACAAACAAAAAAACATGTTTCTCAACAAAGGAATACTTCACCTCATAATCATGTAATACCTAGCTGAAAAAAGCTACAGGTTGCTCCAAACCTTCATCGTTGTGCTGGAAAAGCATAGCATAAATAGTATCAAATCATCCAAATGCATAAAGAATGAAGTCTCTATCGTACTTTGGATTAATGAGGGTAGGGGCAGCTGCGAGAGCTTCTTTGATTTGATCAAAGCTTCTCTTTCCCTCCTTGGTCCAAGCGAAGGGCATATTATTTTTAAGCATAGAAGTGAGAGGTTGTAGCAAAGTTGCAATATTTGGTATGAACCTCCTCACAAAATTTATTCTTCCAAGAAAGCTTTGCAATCCTTTCTTATGAGCTGGCAACGATAATTCAAGAATTACAGAGACTCTTTCAGATTCTATGGAAATACCCTACTTTGAAACAATGTGTCCAAGGAGTTTACCTTCGTGTATAGAAAATATACACTTTTTCAGATTGAGAGACACTCCGAAATCTCTACATCTCTGAAAGATCTGTTCTAAATGATCAAGATGTTCATTAGCATTTCTGAAAAAAATAGTAATATCATCTAAATATATCAGAACGATCTTGTTCATGAGGCCATGAAAGGCCATGTCCATCGCTCGCTGAAAAGTTGCTCCAGCGTTGGATAAGCCGACAAACATCCTTTTGTAGGCCATCGTGCCCCACTTAGTCGTGAACGATGTTTTAAATTGATCCTATTGTTTTACTAGAATCTGGTTATAACCTGAGTAACCATCTAGCAAAGAAAATCTGTCAGAACCAAAAACCACCTACAAAATTTGCTCCATGGAAGGGAGTGGGTAGTGGTCTTGCAGCGACGCTCTATTTATATCTTGGAAATCAATACATAATCTGATTTCCCAACTTTTCTTCGTAACTGGAACTAGGTTTGACACCCAAGAAGAATGCTTGATGGGAAAAATAATGCCACTTTCAACTAATTTATTCAGCTCAACTTTCATAAGGTGTTCTAATTTGGGATTAAGAGGCCGCTGTTTCTGCCTTACTGGTTTTGCAGCAGGTTCTAATTCAATAGTATGCTGGGCTAGTTCTGGGTCAAACCCTTTCAAATCCTTATACTCCCAAGCAAAAACATCACTAAATTTCTGACATAACAGACTAAAATCTTGTTGTTCCTCTTTATTACATACCTTTCCCAGCTTGAGAAGCTTTCCTTTGAAGATTTCAACTACTTCATAGTGTTCTTCTTTAATAGTTAGGCTACACTTGTTTCTCCTCATCTAGTCATCTGAGTTGAACGCAGATTCCAAGGTCAGCAAACCCCTCGACAACTTGTTGGTCCTCAACTGTACAATCTGATTGTCATACTATTGCTGCCGCTTTTGCTGGTTTCCATCTGCAAACTCAACTTCAACAATTAAAAAATTTACAATTTGCTCATCGCAGTCAAAAACCTGCCAACTCACATTATTGTCAGGTATCGAAGGTTTGACGACTATCTTTACATATTGACACACCTTTACTTTGTGAATTTCATTTGGAATATCAAATTGGGCTCCTATAGCAGTGAGCCTATCCGCATGCTTATTTTCATTTCTAGGAACTGAACATAAATTAAAAGCATCAAGATCTTCCATTAAATCCCATACACGATGCTTATATTTCTTAAGGAAGTCATTTTTTGTAGCATTTAGATTTCTGACTTGATTCACTATTAACTCAGAATCACCATAAACATGCAAGCATTTAATACCTCTTTTTCGGGCCCATTCTAGGCCATGTACAAGTGCTTCGTATTTAGTTGTATTATTTGTACAGCTAAATACAAATCTGAAAGCTGAATAATATTTATCTCCCTCTAGTGAAATTAGCATGGCCTCACCACCAGCGCCTACATTGCTCTTCGAACCATCAAAATAAAGTTTCCAAAGTTCATTTCCCTACCCTGCAAGTTGTCCTTCCTTTTTAATCAGATTAGGCATGTCAGAAACAGGTTCATGAATCATATAAACCCCTAATCCTATCTCATCTATATGCTGGAAGGGATCAAGCTCGTGATCTTCGGCTGCCCATTCATCTAGATTTATATTTTCTACATGGGTGCTGTGGTCTAAGGTCATGGTTTGCTCCTCCAATACAGGGGTGATGTAGAGGTTAGCATTTATAGGGATCAGAATGTATGGTTCAATGTGGTCTTTGGCTAAAGGCTTAGACTTTATGGTTTCTTTCATGCCATACCTTGTTCTAAAAAATAGATGAGACCAATCAGATGACAAGAAACCCCCTAACTTGGCTGTAAAATACCTTGAGAGGCAAATGGAAAAGTGGGGTGGCAAATAAATAACATGTATATCTTGATGAATCGCAAAACTAGGGGATGCATGCAAGGGAAGAGCTAATTTTTTTACTATACCAATAGTTTTAACAACATACCCATCCAACTAAACTACACCCTTATGAGGATTGGGTTCATAAGCAAGACCTAACGCATCATCTAAGATTTTTGGCATAACAGAGCTACTCGCGCCAGAATCAACCATGCAATTATGCACTAATTTATCTCCAATGATCAGTGTCAAATAAAACGGAGGAGGCTTTACCTCCTTAGCTTTCTGCTCTCTTTTAACCTCTGAACTATTAGTGAGCACAACTTTGGCAACACTTTGATTAGTCTCATCAAAAATAGACAACTCAACTAAGGCATCTTGTAGCAAACCTTTTTGACCTAGGATGTGCAAGGCATCTAATACAAACATGCTAACAATAGTTTTTCTGAGGTGTTCAACAAAATTGAAAGAAGTAGGATTTACCTTCTGCTAGTTTTTTGTGATAGCAGCATCATTTTGCTTCTGCAAAGGTTGCAAATGTGTCTTTAACTATTCCTTTCCAGGTATCTCTTGGCCTTTTTGCAAAAAATGCACCTTGGGTTGCGCTACAACATTAGTACTGGGTGTAGAAACATGCTGCTTATCCCTCGTAGACTGCTGTTGTGAACTTCCAGCTTGCTGTCCTAAATCCATTGCCCTTTTTTTCAATCTTGTGTTGGCTGCGACAGGAGAATTTTGTTGATCCTGGCCATTCATGCCATAGAACTCCGAACTCTGCCAGTTTGGCAAAGTGACCTCAAAACCTTCTTGCTGTTCTAGGCTCTGACTTGGAACACTTTTTGAACTTGCATAACTATTTTGGACCATTAAGGCTTGATTTCTCATGCCATTATCACATGCTAATTGGTTATGGGGCTGATTGCATGGATAAAACCAATCACAATCCTGGGTGATATTATTCTGAGGTAGGACTTCCTTTGACGAACTGGTTGCATTTGGATTGTATGGCTGGAATGGTCTTGGGTTAAAACTTCTCTTTTGGCCTTGATAATCATTCTGAAAAGCGGGCCTATTAGGCTGGTTTTGTTGATAAGCGGCTTGATAAGGTTCATGTTCATGACCTACTTGCTTTTTAATGCTCACAAGGTCATTCCCGAAGGTCTTGAGTATACTTTTAATCTGCTGAATTTCTTGGTTTTGGGCTGGAACAACAATTTGCTGGGCTACGGTCTGATAACCTATTGCTGGGACAATGGGAACAATAGCTAAGGGAGGTAAAGCAGTAGGGGTAGGTGGCTATATTTTAGGAAACAATGACATAGGAGGTCTAGGGGCTATATCTCCAACTTGGATGAGACAATTCTTGGCTCTAATGGCGATATCATAAGCGTTAGGGAGTGTATGCCCACCCATAGATTGGGTCATGACCGAAATCTTACTGTTCAAAGCTTTTAAGTAAAACAAAAAAGCATGAGTTGGTAAAGGCCTTACCGTTGCAGGATTTCTAGCCTAGGTTCTCTAAAATTGATGGTTGAAATCAACCAAGTGCTTGTGTGGTGCTCTTTGAATAGTGCTCAATTATTCTAATAGGGACAAATTATCGGATTTATTAGCAAAAAACTGGTATAGACCATTACCTAGTGCATCCCATGTCGCGATTGAGTTGGTTGTGAGGCCTCTGAACCATTGTAATGCTTTCCCCTTGAGCAATGCAACCAAGAGCCTTAACGCGACATTCTCCTGCATGATATTGTGAACGGAGCATAAGGTAGCCACATCATGAATGTGCTCCACCGGTGTTGTGTGATCCTCTCTAGTGAAGAACGATAGGCTTCTAAAGGCTACAACTGGGATGTCATCATGTTGAGCAATGTCTAATGGACTACCTCCATTAAAAGGTGCAAATGGGTGTTGCCTTGGCGTTGCCATTGGCGGTATTTGTGATATTGGAACTAGTATTCCTGGTGATAAAACCAGAGAACTGAAAACAAGAGGTGATGATTTTGACCTCACTGGTGTCTCAAACAACCTCCTTGCTGTTTTGGATCTTCTTTGTGGTGGGGACAACTTTCGATATCGGAAAGGTGCAGCACTTCATCTGGTTTGTACTTTTCTCATGTGCAGGCTGCACTAGGTCTGCATGTAAAATCAGAAGTTAGAGTCACCAGTTATATTGAACAAGCCTCCAAAAGGCTGAGAAACCTAGTGCATACACCAAACAACAAATTTAAAACATTAAAACTTCTCTGAAATTGATTTCTAGAGTCCCACTGGGCGTGCCAAAAATAGTTAACAATCAGATATGCACCCCGTCAGATTTGCAAAAATTAGACTATCTGTTGCAACATGGAAACTCTTTCCAGATGTGGGAAATCTATAAGAAAAGAGAATCTTCAAAGTGATCTGGTTCTCTGTATGATGATCCTATTCTAAAGGTCTTTCTGGGAAAAGGGATAGAGAATAACTGAAATTAAAATCTATGATTTGAAATGATTTTTAAAGATTTGATAGTAACCTAATGATGACTCAATTTTTTTCCCTCACAAACAGTTTTCAGAAAAACAACACAATCTCACAACCTCTCATGAACAATTTTACATAAATGATTTGCATGAAGATTTGGATTTTCAAATAAAACATGCAACTTGTATCTTGAAATTTTTTGCATCAAAATTACAGTCTTAGGACATAATACAATCTCTGTAAATAGAAATCACAACATAACATCAACTGAAACTGCAAGTAGACACCAAAAATGACAAGTAGGAATGCTATTTTTTATTCAACTGTAGGAGTATGCCCAAAATCTTAAACTGAATACAAAAGCAGTTTACAATCTCTGTGTGAGAGCAAGAAACTGGAATCTGAACTGGAAAACCCTAAGTTTTCCTCAAAGATATATCTCTCAAAAACCTAATCCGAGCTCTAGAAAAAAGCTCAAGGAAAGGTCTCAAAAACTGCTCAAAAAGTTAGCACAAAAGTGGAAAAGTCTCACTTTTTGTATGCTCATACTATCAGGCTTCTAAAAATAGATACAAACTACTTTTAAAGCAAAGAAAGCACCTTATCTCTCCAACTGGAATCTGAAAAACAACCAAGAAGAAAGTCAACACCCAACTGCTAGAAATAGCAAGAAAACACAAAACAATTTATAAAGTATTGTTTTATGCTTATGCTTTACAAGGTTTGTAGATTTTACAATTTGCCCTATTTTTGCAATAAAAGATTTAAAATCTTTTGCAAAACAACACCTTATATCTCCTTTTACAAAGTTTGATTTTTCTTAAAAATCATAAAAAACAATGATAATCTTCTAATACACATTTAATTGTTTTTCTTTTAAAAAACAATTAAAAAATGAAATACCTAAGACAATCCCTATCAATATTTAATTGATTTTCCAAAATCAATTTGACAAATAATACTAAGGCAAAAACCCTTACAATTAATTTCTAGAAAATTAATCAAAATGAAACTAAGGCATGAAAGCCTCCACCAAGGTAAAAACATAGAATGAAATGCCTTAGACTAAATGAATCGGCCATCATAGACATATTGACTTGGGCATTAATAAATATTAAAACTTAAACAAGCACCCCAAAGTCGACTTAGGCTTTGAGAAACCCTAAAGAACAAAACACAAGGAAGCCCTAATATTTCACACTTTTGAAAGTGAAGACTTGGAAAGAAATGCTCTGGAGCCACCGCCATGAACATGCTCGATTTGAACTTGGAATGCTTGGAAGCTTTAGATCCTTGTCTTCAAATGGTCGAATCTCTTCCAAGCAACTGTGGTGAGTTAAATCCTTAGTACTTTGATGGCTTTTCCCATTGTTTGAAAGCAAAAGACAGGCCATAAGGCCATGACCTCTCTTCTCCTACCTCTAGCGTCTTTGTATTCTCTTTGGCCAGCACGGGAGTGAGGTCGAGTTATGTCCAAGAGCTTCATGAGATCAAGCCACGACCAGTGTGCTTTGCTTTTGGTAGCTCTCCATAGAGCTTGGCCACACCATAGTAGTAAACTACTCCTCCTCCAACGTTTTTCTACTGCTCTCTCTAACAAACTAAAGCTTAAGAAGCTTTATCTCTGCAAATAGTCACTTCTATTTTGGTAAACTTTGCAGGCCATCACAGAGGCCGCGCCATTACATGTTCTGATAATGATTTTTTTTGAAGAAATATGCAATGTATATCTCTTTATTTTGTAAATGGAAGACTCTTAATAGTTTAAACATAAGAGCCATGATGCTCAAATGATACGTGGGCTGAAATCCCCTCCTCTTCAGATTTTGATTTTAAAACAAACAACAAACTCAGAATGGTTTCCATACTTTTAATGGTTTTGCAACTGAGAACTCCTCCTCCATTTGGCCGCGCCATGAAAGCACAAATGATGCTTGTAATCTGCATTTTGATGTAAACCCTCATGTGGGTATTCCTTGATTCTACATGAAATCATTTATTTTGTATTTCTGTTGAAAACCCCGATGGGTAAATTGGAAAATGAATTGTCTGTATTTTATTTTCAAAACCCCCATATGGGTATTCTGAAAATCATGGCTAATCTGCGTTTCCTTATGAAACCCCATGTGGGTACTTCTTTATATGAAGAACATCTGTATTTTGAGTAAAATTTTGTATATGGGTATTTATAAAACTTAAAAAAAAATCCTCCCATTTTCTGTATTTTATCAAAACCCAACATGGGTACGTCCTGAAAATTGTAGAATTTTTACTTCAAACCTTAAACCCCAATGTGGGTATTCCGAAAATGAAAGAAATCTATCTTTAAGGAGAATAATGTGTATTCTGGGTCTCTCCAAAATTCGAGCTTGACCCCCTTCATTGTATTTCACTTATATTCCGAATTCTGTAAAACCCCTATATGGCTAAATGTTACTTTGAAGAAGGCTACATTTTTGAGATAAAAATTCATATGGGTATTTGTGATTCTCGTGCAAACTATTTTGGCTTTGGCCATCCTCTTTCATTTTCTTAAAATGAATACATATGAACTTCACTCCATTTAATTTCCAATTTACTTCTTTTATGATTTATTGCTTTCCCCTTAAGTGTATGGAAAACCCTATAGGATCAAAACTCATAAAATAATTGAATGATAGAAACCTATATCTTCAAAACTCATATGGAACACATTCCTTTAATCGGTTGCCATCATGAGACTGGGGTGTTCATTGTATCATCTACATATTGGTCACTAAACTGATGCTTGCCATCTTCCATTTTAATGAGAATCTAAAGCTCTTTCATATGCATGCTTGTTATTCTCTGCTTATTCTGGAAACAAACTCTTCACATTGCAATCTTTGTCGAACAATATTCTATTGATGAGGCATATGTATTTTTGTTCACTATCACATTTATGAGATAGAACACTGTTGCTCTAAAATAGAAAAAATATGAAACAACACTATGTGAAAAGACTTTAAACAACAAAACAGTAATATGACAGTAGTACCAAACCTTTTTAGCAAAAAATGATAGATTGATAGTCTTCAGCTGAAACAGTTGTCAAATTTATTGTCCATTCGTAATTTTCACTTCATGTTTTAATTTGACTGTTATAAATGCATGACAAATTTGATTATTCCTTAAGTTGTAGAGCTCAGAAGAGCAAGGTGATTGTATATTTCCTTCTCAGCCCTCTCATAATATATAAGGGAAGCATGTCGGGCTCTACCCTTGTGGGAGCCCGTTTTCCCCGACATGCTTGGTCTTCAAATGATAATCAACTACATGAATTTCCCTATACCTGCACAAGGAAAGAAACAATGTTAACACAAAAAACAAAGAATGATGATGATGTTTTCTCTCTTTTTCAGTTCATGCTTCTTCTTTTTCCTTTAGTTTTTTCTCTATATTGCAAGGATTGAAATATATCTATGTTAGTACGACATGTAGTATTATTCATATCTTGAGCTCTTAATTGACACCCTTCTTAATCTTCTGCAGGTACATTCAGGAGCGGAAGTAGAATGGAGCCATCTTTGAGGGACCAACTGACGACCAACTCAAGCAATGAAGGATATGTCTAATGTTATCTACTTTTCACTTTCAGTTGTATATTTCTTTTCTTCAATGAATAGAATTGGCAAAAACCATGGCTTGTGTGGATATTCAAATTTGTTCTTTCATTTCCATTCTGAAAGAAAGTATTAAAATGTAAGATTGTACTAGCATTTTTATTCTCGCAATCAAATGATATATGTAATGTGAAAAATTTCATGGAATAAATGAAATCATTCTACTTTATCATTTGTATACTCAGTTCTGTATTGTATTTGATTTATGCAAAAAACATGAATGATACTTCTGAAATTCAGTTTTCTCAAAACACATGCACAACTGTCACTTGATGAAATGAAGTGCAAACAACACTCGAGCATATGCAGAAATAACTGCATTTTCACTTTAAAATATAACAATATTTAAGTCAGCTCCACCAATTTGAGCTGTAGCAAAAAATTGGTAATAGGGCCAAAACTGGGGTAAATAATAAGAAGGATTTAATTTTAATAATAAGATTCAGTTTGGTCTAAGTGTCAATCCGGGGTGAAAAATTGCGAAAGATTTTGTGGCTATATGCACAAGGGTTGCGATTCATGAGGTGAGTGGGGATGAAAATGCATTCTTAAACTACCTAAATTGAAAATCAAATTAATGTTTATGTTTTACTTTTGTGACTATGGTAGTACTGCAATATTTCTGCAACAGAGACTATAATAAAAATAACAACAGTAATTATTCTAGAAATTGAACTCACAGTTGTAATCAATCATTAACATAGATAATCATTAGATCCCGTAATTGAATTATAAGCAATAACAATAAACATTAAATAGATTCACGAAATAACAAAAATAAACACATTGTTGAAAATAAACTCACTGCTGAAAAGAAACACACTGCTGAAAATAAACACACTATTGGAAATAAAAACACTCATTACAAAATCTACAAAATCACCAAGCATTCCAAGAAGGGGTGCCCTTCCTCCTCAGTTTGCTTGGTGCTGAATGAAATTCCTTTACACTGCTTGAGTCACGTGAATATTTTCTTTTTATCTATCGAAAATAATACAAAGTCTACATGTATATCTATTTTCACGTAGCTCATATTTATAAGAAATATGAGTGCAACTTGTTCCCTATTTTTATGCCACCTTTCCATAATTTTTTTGGTTGATATCTAGTTGTTGGATTTGTTGAAACAAGTCACCTTAAATTGTAGGAGCTTATTTAGTTAATACATGTACCCATAGGTGACAGGAACTAGAAGACGATAGAAACAAGTGTTGAGAAAGTATGTCTCAACTTCCAGCCTTGTGCCTCTGGTTTAAAGGACTTGGTGAAAATTTTGATGTTTCTGCCTTTACCACCATACTGTGCCTGGCTTATTTCAGCCTTTACCGCTTTATCGCGGTGATCTGGACTGTCCTTGGCGGTACTGCGGTGATGGACCTGGCGGTTACCGCCTTACCGTGCACAGTGAGTTCTCTCACCGTGGTGGCGTGATAAGGTAGCCAGTGGCCTGGCTCAGCGGTTACCGCCATATCGCTGGTGGTGGTTCCTCTCATCATGGTGTTCACGGTGAGACCACCAGCGGTGGGTTTGGCGGTTACCGCCCTACCACTAGCAGTGGTTCCTCTCACTATGGTGTCCACGGTGAGACCGCCAACGGTAGGCTTGGCAGTTACTGCCCCACCATGGGTAGTGAGTTGGCTCACCATGGTGCTCACCGTGAGACCACCAGCGGTTACCGCTCCACCGCGGCTTTGAAAAAAATTTATTGTAACTATGAGTTTTAACTTGAGAGCTACTGTGAGCTGATAAAAGAGTGAAGGCTGAAGAATTTTGTATGTAATGTTTTTAATGCTGTAATACAAAATTGTCTTTGCTTGGTGTGGTTGATTTTTTACTTGAAAAAGGTTTTCCCACGTAAATACTTGTGTCATCTATGAATGCTTAATATTCTATTATCTCTTTTATTCTGCATGTATTCATCTCAGTAGTTTTAGAAGCTATTAGAACTCGTTTTTGCTCTTCTCCTCTGTTGTATTAGTGTTAATGGAATTTATTCCGCACTATTGTGTCATTAGATCCATCCCTATTTTCCCTTCAAGTGGTATCAGAGCCTGGCCAGTTGTGTTATCCTTGTTGGAAAAGGAAATTTTTTTGTGCTAATACTATTTCAGTGGGAGTCTTGCATTGTTGAAACTTGTTTTTGTTTGAGATGTCGAGTACATCAAGTAGAGTAGATATTGAAAAGTTTAATGGCAACAACTTTGAGTTATGGAAACTCAAAATGGAAGACTTGCTAGTGGATAGAGACCTTTGGATAGCAGTGTCTGGAACTATGCCACAAGGTATGACGCAAGGGGATTGGGACCTTGTTGATAGAAAAGAAAGAGGTCTAATAAGACCGAGTCTAGCCGATTCTGTACTCCTGAACGTCCATGAGGAGACGTCTACAGCTTCATTGTGGAAGAAGCTTGGTGATATTTATCAAGGAAAGTCTCTGGTAAATAAGCTATTCTTGAGGAAGAAGTTGTACTCCTTGAAAATGGAATAAGGTGCATCTGTTGTAGACCATTTGAACTCGTTTAACATGAGTGTTACTTAGCTCGCATCTATAGGTGTAAAGACTGAGGAGGAGGATCATTGCATGCTACTGTTGTGTTCATTACCTGACAGTTGGGATCATCTGGTGATGGCTATTGGAAGCACGATCACTCCATTCAAGATGGATGACGTGGTTGCTTCAATTTTTTTTGAAGAAATATGAAGGAAGTCTTCTGAGATGTCCAAAGAGGCTCTTGCTGTTCGAGGTAGACCAAAGGAGAAAGGCAAGAAGAAGGACAAGAAGTCAAAATCCAAATCTATAGGGAGATCAAAATATCTTGGTAAAAAGTTCAAGGTGAGATGTTGGAACTGTGGGCAACCTGGTCATATCCGAAAGGATTGTAAGGAGAAGAAGAAGAAGAATGCTTCAGACAATGAATCTTCTCAAAGTGATGCAGACACCTTCATTGCAGTAGCCTTGACAAATCAGGCATCACATGATGTTTGGCTGGTTGACTCAGGTGCATCCTTTCACATGACATCCAATAGAGAATGGTTCTCTAAATACGAGAAGTATGATGGTGGAAAGGTGTACTTGGAAAGTGATTCAATGCTGGAGATAGTTGGTAGAGGAAGAGTCAGAATTCAGTTTCCTGATGGGAGAGTCAAAGGTATTGGTGGCGTATTGCATATACCAGGTCTGGTTCGTAATCTTCTTTCTATCATTAAGTTAAATGATGCCAGTGTAGAAGTTTCTTTCTCAAGTAAAGGATGTAAAATTGCTAGAGGTGCAATGGTGTTGGCTAAGGGTGTTCATATGAGCACTCTGTATAAGTTGGATGCACATCCTGTTCAATGTAACAATTCCTTTGTAGAGTCATGTAAATCAGTCCCTATAGAGAAAGATGAAGACAATTCTCTGCCTACAAATGCTTTGGAGTTAAAACTCCCAATAGAGAAGACTATGCAGTGACATCATAGACTAAGTCACATAGGTGAGAAAGGTTTAAAAACTTTGAAGAATAAAAATCTTGTAGAAGGTCTTGATGATTGTAACTTTGAGTTTGATTTTTATGAACATTGTATCTATGGAAAACAACACCCTTTTTCATTTTACTCTAGTCCTCATAAATCTTCTGGTATACTAGATTATGTTCATTCTGATGTGTTTGGTTCGATTAATGTTCGTTCGTTATCAAAGTCTAGATATTATGTTTCTTTTATTGATGACTGTTCGAGAAGGGCATTTGTATACTTTCTTAAAAGTAAATCAAAATTATTCAGTCGGTTTAAAGAATTTAAATCTTTGGTAGAGAATCAAACTGGAAGGAAAATTAAATGTTTGAGGACAGACAATGGGGTAAATTTTGTTCTGCAGATTTTGAAAGGTATTGTATAGATCATGGAATTAAAAGGCATAAGACAACTCTTTATACTCCATAGCAGAATGGAGTTGCTGAAAGGTTGAACAAGATGCTAATGGAAAAGGCAAGGAGTATGTTGAGCAGTGCTGGTCTGGAGTAGAAGTTCTAGGCTAAGGCTGTGGCTACAACATGTTATCTGATAAACTGATCTCCTTGCTTTGATCTTGTTGATAAGACACCTTTGGAAGCATGGTCTGGTCAGAAGCCCTCTCTGAGGCATGCTCGTGTCTTTGGCTATGAGGCATATGTTTATGTGCCAAATGAAAAGAGATCAAAATTGGATAACAAGGAGTTGTCAAGTGTATTCTCATCGGCTATGGAGTTAGTGTGAAGGGATACAAGCTTTGGAACACCTATTACTGAGAAGGTTCTATACAACAAAAATGTGATATTTTGTGAGCTGAAACCTTTAGTAAGTGATCAACACCTTGAGACAAATCAGAGTGACAAGAAAAAGGATGCAGTTGAGATTCCGCAAACTCCAGGAAGGGAAGAGCTGCACGGTGTACCTGAGACTGAGGAGAGTTCAAGCAGCTCTAGAAGTTCTAATGATGAAGAACCACAACCTCACCCTGTAAGAAGATCTACACGAGAAAAATGACAACTTGAGAGGTATGGTTTCTCACTGTCAAATTCGAACTGTGCCTATGCCTTAATTACTAGCACTGATGAGCCTAGGACTATAAAAGAAGCAGCCAACATGTCTGATTCAAATTCTTGGCTGGAAGCCATGAATGAAGAAATGGATTCATTAAAGAAGAATGAAACCTGGGATTTGGTACCATTGCCAAAAGGGAAAAAGCCTATTGGCTATAAGTGGATATTCAAAAAGAAGAGAGGCCTTGATGGCAATGTTGAGAAGAATAAGGCACAACTGGTTGCAAAGGGATTTTCCCAAATTGAGGGAATTGATTATGGAGAGATTTTTCCCTTGTAGCAAAGCTGACATCCATTAGATTTTTGTTGTCATTAGTAGATGTGTATGAATTCGAAATTGAGCAGATGGATGTGAAGACATCGTTTCTCCATGGTGAGCTGGAAGAAGAAATTTATATGTCCCAGCCCGAGCATTTCATTGTGAAAGGTAAACAAAATCTAGTCTGTAAGTTAAATAAATCTCTGTATGGTTTGAAGCAGTCTCCTAGAATGTGGTACTAGAAATTTGACACATTTTTGTTGTCTATGGGATTTGTAAGATCAGAATATGATCATTGTGTTTATCATAAATTTGAGAATGATCTTGTGCTTGTTATTACACTGTACGTGGATGATATGTTATTCATAGGAAATAGCAAGACTATGATTTCTAATCTTAAATCACAGTTGTCTGCAAAGTTCAAAATGAAAGATCTTGGTGCAGCTAGGTATATTCTAGGAATGGAGATAACCAGGGACAGAACAAGCAAAAAGCTTTGGGTAAGTCAGAGTAAGTATGTGAACAGAGTTCTGGAGAGATTTGGGATGAATGACTGCAAGCAGTTAGTTGTTCCAGTTATGCAGGGAATGAAACTATTTGTTGAAGACTATCCAAAGTCTACTTTTGAGATGGAGGACATGACCAGTGTGCCCTATGTAATTGCTATTGGAAGTTTAATGTATGCAATGGTTTCTACAAGACCAGACATTACCCAAGCAGTGGGAGTTCTAAGCCATTTTATAGAAAATTCGGGAAGATCACATTGGGATGCTGTGAAGAGAGTGTTCAGTTATTTGAAAGGGACTTCAGATTATGCTCTGTGTTACCATGGTAGTTTGGTTGCATCACAAAGGACTCTCAACATTCAAGGATATGTTGATTCTGATTGGGCAAGGGACATTGACAACCGAAGATCCACCATTGGATATACGTTCATGCTTAATGGTGGAGTAATCAGTTGGATGAGAAAGCGACAGGCTGTAGTTGCTTTATCCATGATAGAGGAAGAGTACATGGAAGCAACTCACACCTGTAAGGAAGCAGTTTGGCTGAGGCGTTTGTGTTCAGACATTGGTTTTAATGCAGGGCAGATCACTATTTGCTGTGACAGTCAAAGTGCCATCTGTTTGGCAAAGAACTCAACTTTCCATGCCTGGACGAAGTAAATTGATGTGCAGTTTCAATTCATGAGGGACATGGTGGAAGATGGAAGAGTCTGTCTTGAAAAGGTCGACACTTTGAAGAATGTTGCAAATGCTTTGACAAATTCGGTGAGCATAGACAAAGTCATATGGTGTGCATAATCGATGGGCCTTGGGGCCTATGACCGTCAGTGATTTTTCAAAGTCTAGAGGAAGTTGGAAGTGTTCGCCAAGTGGGAGCTTGTTGAAAAAGTATGTCTCAACTTCAAGCCTTGTGCCTCTGGTTTAAAGGACTTGGAAAAAAAATTGATGTTTCTGCCTTTACCGCCATACTGTTCCTAGCTTATTTCAGCCTTTACAGCTTTACCGCAATGGTTTGGACTGTCCTTGGTGGTACCGCGGTGATGGACCTGGCAGTTACCGCCTTACTGTGCGTGGTAAGGCTGCCAATGACTTGGCTCGACGGTTACCACTGGCGGTGGTTCGTCTCATTGCGGTGTCCATGGTGAGACCGCGCGGTGGGTTTGGCGGTTATTGCCCTACTGCTGGCAGTGGTTCCTCTCACCATGGTGTCCATGGTGAGACCGACAACGGTAGGCTTGGTGGTTATCGCCCCACTACGGTGCCCGTGGTGAGACCGCCAGTGGTGTGCCTGGCGGTTACCGCTCCACTGAGGATGGTAGCTTGCTCATCGCGTGGTTGTGGTAAGACCACTAGCAGTCTGGCCGATGGTCATGGCCCTACCGTGAGGTGGCTGGCAGCCTCCACGGTAGCAGGGTTTGACCACCAGTGGTCCCCCAGACTGTTTACCGCTTTACCGCGGTTGGGTTGATTGGACTCGGCGGTAGTGCGGTAGATGGCGAGGTGAGGTCGAATGAGCTCACCGTACTGCAACAGGATGAAACGGACTCGGCGGTGGCGTAGTGGAGACAAGGAGAGGTCAGATGAGCTCAAACTAGGTTTGACTGAGTTGGAATCAGATTCAAAGGATGCCTAGCGAATGGTAGATGGACACGTGGCAGTTTGATAATAGTTTGATTGGCCAAATGCCAAAATAGTAAAGGCAGTAATTGCAGGTCGATTTCTAGCTGGAAAAGGAACCCGATTAAGGCAAGGAGTAAATTCCTGGGTGGCTCGATGCAATTTGGGTATATCAATTTCTTGCTTGAATGTTCGATGCATGAACTTGGAAGCCATGCGCTTGGTTAGAACATTGAATGAGATGTATGACAGTTACAAGTTGAGTACATTAATTTATGAAAACCAAGAAAGGTGACAGTTTTGATAAGCGAGTTGCAAGTCGATGTAAGAGTGAGAATTCATTGTATGCTTTGAGAAAAAAGTATTGTAATTGTGAGTTTTAACTTGAGAGCTGCTGTGAGCTAATCAAAGAGTGAAGGCTGAAGAATTTTGTATGATATGTTTTTATTGCTATAATACAAAATTGTCTTTGCTTGGTGTGGTGGGTTTTTTTACCTGAAAAGGTTTTCCCACGTAAATACTTGTGTCATCTGTGAATTCTTAATATTTTGTTATCTCTTTTATTCTGCATGTATTCATCTCAGTAGTTTTAGAAGCTATTAGAACTCATTTTTTCTCTTCTCCTCTGTTGTATTAGTGCTAAGGGAATGTATTCCGCACTATTGGGTCATTACATCCATCCCTGTTTTCCCTTCAACAAGAAGGCGACATGAAGTCTGCGTTCCTCTCCTTCAATCAGCTTGCTGCAAGATATATTTTCTTAACATAATAGAAGCAAACACTAGTAAATACAATCTTACAATTATTACACTTATTTTATCTAGAAACTAAATTAAATATTGCTTATTTATATTTAACCATAGGCAACAAAAGGTGGCAAAATGGTATGATAATGTATGTAAATGGAATATGGAAATGGGTTAAATGATATAGGAAAAAGGATAAAATATGGTATAAAATGGAGTGTAAATGACACTCATCATTCCTCAATCCCACTAACCACTCAACTTGATTTCTTCAATCCCCCCAATCGTTCCCATCTAATTCAACTAATCATTCCAATCTATTTCCTCTCAACGATTCTCAACCATTGATCATGATCTTTTACTATGAAATCCCAATCGTTCATCTCAAAACATGAAATCTATATAATAACCCTCTTCATTCTAAAAATGATCAGAGAATTTATAGAGTTTATGCAATTAAGTCATGTTGAATTGAAATTCAAATTCTTGAGAGCTTTTACGAACATCTTCAATCACCATTAACACACCTTGAAGCTTTTGCAAACAACAAATGGAGGCTTCTTATTGATTCAAACACAATCCAACAACAATACGGATACAACTTAGACATGGTATGGTAAGAATTGTTTTGTTTTGGATTCATTTAAGTTTTTTAGTTGCTTATTTGTTTGGATTCATGGTTTTATATTTTTCATTTCATGAGTATGGGTTTGGAACTTGATCTTATTTTGAATTGATTTTGATTCGATTCATTATTGTTTTCCTCATGCTATTTTCTCCCCTTACATCAATTGGCATGCCTGGTGGGACCTAGGTCCTTAACATTAATATTTTGATAAGTTTTGTGAGCAGTTACAGGTTCTAGAATGATAATGTCTTTTGCAAGAAACACTATTGATAATTGAAACATGGAGGTTCCAAAATTTTCATGCGGTTGTTTTCATGGTTTTACCGTGGTTGTACTTTTTTGACCACTATTGTACTAAATAGGTGCACTATTGATTTTTTAACCGTTATTGTCTATTTTGTATTGCAGGTTTCTAACAAAGTTGATTTTGATAGGGCTAATATTGTCTTAAACTTGGCTGCTATTGTTCTAGAGAAAAAGTCTGCTACTATCCTAAAAATATTCGCTATTGTTCTATTTTTTAATTCTATTTCAATCTACCAAGGTTATTTGATTTTTTCAATTTTTCTAACCCTAACAATTTATTTTTTGTTGTGTTTGGGAGGTTTTCTATCATTTTTGGTGTAGCCCTTGTAGGATTATGGCATGTTTTTCATGAGAATAACTAACACTTTGATTGCAGAGTTGGTGAATGGTCCAAGGCCATTTTCAATTTTAAAGCTTTCTTAGTTAAAAAAAATATTTCATTTTAGTGCTCCTAAAATAAATCTCACATTTCATTTGGTACTCATAAAATTGAATAAGAAAATCTCACATTTCATTTGGTTGTCCTAAAACTAAACAAGCAAATCTCACATTTCATTTGGTGCTGGTAAAACTGAACAAGCAACTTTCACATCTAATTTTTGGTGCTCCTAAAAAGAATCTACAACTTTAACATTTCATTTTGGTACAATAAAAAATGGAAAATTGAATGTTTTGATTTTGATGTTGTTAAAATGAATGTAGTTTCATTTGTTGACACTATTAAAATGAACAACACAAATAGAACTCTTCAATTTGATGATATAAAATTGAACAAATAATTTCTAATTTGCAAACTGATATATCTTGCTTGAAGTCTAAAACCCTTTGAATTTGGTGTACTTAAAAATCGAATTGGTATCTTTACACACTTGAAATTTTGGGCTTAAAAGGAAATTTCTATGAATTGTATACCAAGTTCACTGTGCTTGGCAAACCAAATGTGTATCCTCTCCCCTCAGATCTTTTGAAAATCTTGGGTGACGAAAAGCACTTTGGGTTTTACAATCATTTCCTTTTCATCATTACCTTTAGATTGGGCTTGCCTAAGAGACACATCCCAAAAGGAGAACACGAAGGCAACCTTAAGTGAAATTTCCCTCAATTCGGTCTATAAATTATTTCGACGAAAGCCAAGATTTAATTGGGATTAGGTTCTATCATGTGCTGCCATTCAAAATGGGGAGGTACCTTTGCGTATAAGTGGCCCTAGTAGTAGTTAAAGTATTAACTAGCTTACTGTGCGCTCTCCAGGTATCAGTCCCTTGAGTAATGACTAAGAGATTTAAATTAGTTTTACCCACCTTTTGATTGAGATATTCTACTTGGCGACATGGTTTAGTGCAAGAGATGCACACCGTACTCTGAAAAACTTTACTCACCATATGAACTCCCTTGAGTTGAGACATAAATCTCTGGCTTAGTATAAGCTACTTGTAGCTTTTTGGGGAGAGGGTGATTGGGTCATCCTTCCATTCCAAAAGGCCCCTATTTGTCCAATCTCGAAAGAATTAAGTGCATACATCCTGAAAGGGTGTCCCTACGTTACTTTGAAGGAGCTTCCAAGTTGTGGGCCTGAAAGTTTTGCCACTGGCCAATTTGACCTTAGGGATGTAGACACAGAAAAATGTTCTAAGTCTACGAGCAACATTTTTCCTTAGTCATCATCCTCTAATAATTCCCGATCGTATTCCTTTATTAATTAAATAATTTTTAATTATTTAATTAATTCACTTTCTAATCTCTATTCTACCCTGATCAATTAAAATAAATTAATTGCATCACTAATATCCCCTTTCTTCAATAATTAAATAAATCATTATTTATTTAATTATTTATCTTTCATTACCTGTCTATATTCAGATAAAAATAATTATTTGATCTTTTATTCTTCTATAATTAAATAATTGACGAAACTATTTAATTATGTGTCATTCTTCTCTTTTAAATAATTTATCCAAATCAATTATCCATGTCTAATTTCTATATCCTCCTTTAATTAAATTTATTCTTTTTCATTTCCTCCAAATAAATAATTTAAAAATAAATTATTTATTTGCCACTTGTCCTTATCCTCCATTTTTGAAATAAATTATTTATCCCTCCATTTTGGTCAAAGATCGCCTGTCATTATTTCATGTCATAGTCTGCATGTCCTACATGTCTATCATAGCCGTTGGTATTATATCTTTTCCATGCATGGCATATTCTGGTTGCATCAATTTTCAACCGTAGATCTTGGCATCTTTCTAGAAACTCAATCTTGGCCATCCCTTTCGTAACCTCCCTCTCATGTATCCTCATCCGTTGATCTTAAAATCTTTCAAGAAGATCAATCTTGTCTGTCTCTTCGAATGGTTGTCTATAAAAACAATCTTTCTCCTCCATTTTTGATTTAACAACCATTATCTCCAACTTTCTTGTTTTCTATTTGCAGGTATTTGCACAACTTCAACAACAAATCTGAGGGAAATATTGACATAAGAAGAAATAGGAGAGACAAGAGAAGTGATTCAAGTTCAATGGGGAGTGTTTTCATTTGAATGTTTTTATTTGTTCCTCATTTGTTTGTTTTCTCTTGTTTAAGATTGAGATTTTAGCTTAGAAGTGTTGGCTGTCACTTTTATTTATGTTATTTTATTTTTAACCCCATCTTACATTCGTGAACCCGACATGAACTTTACAATTTTGCAGAGAAATTTGTTTGTTTTCTTGTTTGTTTTTCTGTTTTGCAAGTTATAGCCAAAAATTCGCACAAAATCTTGTCATCTTATTTTGAGCATAGAAAAATGGGCACATGAAATCTTAAAAAATGATTATCTGGGTTTTGTAGGCATCATTTTTAGCTTTTCAAAACTTCAAACAGTTTGAAATTTTGAGATGTTTTGAGAAAGTTATGGCTGTTTTAGTGCTCATAACTTTTTAAGATTTAGTTGTTAAGATTCAAATTTTCTTTTGTTTATAACACTTTTGTTGTGCAGGATTTTGCCAAATTTTTTTTGGGTTTTGAAGGTCTATGTCTTAGCTTTCCATAGATTTTTACGATTTAAAATTTTGTTTAGTATTGAGAAAGTTATCACTATTTTAGTTTGTTGTTTTCATTCAATTTTTTTTTTTTTGGTTTACTGATGTTTTGTTTTTAGCATGTGGCTTTCATCAAGAAGATCTAACTTGTGGTTTTGCAAAATTTTTGGCTTGTTTTGGATAAGATATATTTTGTGTGTGTTTTCAACACACTTTTTGAAGAGCTCAAATTGCATTTCATTCATTAGTTTTAAAATTTACAACAAATTGCATTTACACTCATGAGGATAAAATGAACCACAATTTGCATATGTCACTCATTTGATCTTAAAATAAACAACAAATTTCATATTCCATTCATGGGTTTTACAATTAACATGCATTGTCACTCATGAAAACTAAAATTTACTACAAACTTGCATCACAATTCATAAGGTTTAAAATGAGCATGTATTTCATTCATGAAGGCTTTAAAATGAACAACAAAATGCATTCTTACACTCATGGGTATTAAAATGAACTTGCATCAAATGTCATTGGCATAAAATGAATCCAAGTATCTTCAAGTCATAAGCAAAGGTTTACCATTTACAAATTTCTTTCTCACATAGATTAAATTAGAGGGTAAATGAACACCATGTCTTAGTGTTTGAGGGTGGTAGGTATTATGCTCTCACCTTGTGCAAACTCGGTGATCAGAAATGTAGACCCATCCATTTTTGTGTTCACCCATTAGAAGGGCTTGTATTGGTGGGAAAAAGTACTCACCCCAAGGGACGACCCTAAGCGGTAATGGGCTAAAGCCAAGTCCTTCCAAACCGCTATAGAAATTTGTGATTGTAAGGAAAGTTTGCAATCAACGGGATGTGGTACATGATAGCTCTCCCCTAGTATCTTTATGATATGCAACCCATTATTCTAAGGGTAGGGAGACCTCCTGAGGGAGTTTATCATAGTACCCCCTAAATCAGATGCCCTTACTAGACACCTCTTGTTTGTAGTAGCCAAAATCCTTCTATTTGCTGGTGCAGGAGGTTGGGCCTCCGAAGAAATCCCACATACTCATGGTTCTTAGTAGAGATGAAGAGTTCGTCATGGGAGATTCATGAGAACTCGAAGCTTGGTTGACCCGAGAAGTGAGTGCTGTGTTGGGGGAGCCAGTGTGGCCAAGCTTCTAAGTCATCCACTAAGAATAAGCACGACTGGTTAATCCAAGTGGGAATTCAATGAATATTGTCCTTGCCAACCTTAGGATTGTGCTTGTCTTCGTTAAAAAATCAAACATTTTTACATCAAACAAAGTGCTTGATACTATTTGTTATGTTTTCCAAGACAAATTTCATCAAAATCAGTCAAAAATCCACTCAAAACCAGTCCAAAACATCAACTTTTCAAAATAAATCTTTGTGAACCACAACTTCTTGAAACAAAACCACAAAATACTGATCACCAAAGTTTCAAAAATCATTGTCCAAAACTAATCCAACTCATCTTGATTGTGATCTTGATTTCCAAACCAGAGACCTACAAGTTTTTCCAGCCCATTCTAAGTGTCCCCATTAGGAAAACATTGCATTATAGGTTTCATCCCTTCATTCCTTGCATTACACAATTTGGAATTTCACATTTATGTTGCATTTAGCCCTTAAAATTTTGAACATAGGGAGACCTTTGAGCTTTTAGAAATTATGGGTTACACATTCCATTTGTCATTGTCATTGTCTTGTCATTTGTCACTTTTCCAAGTTTAATCTTGGTCTTGTGTCCTAGTCTTGGTTGTTCTCTTATGATCAATGAAATTTGGAATTTGTTGTCTTGGGTCCACATTAGCTTGATTGAAACCCTTAGTTTGAAATTCCTTCACATTACTCTCATTTAGACTCATATTACCTAGATTGCACTTTACATCCTTATATTTCAAAAACACAAAAACATAGTTTCATTTCACCTTAGCCTTAGTTGCATCACTACCCTTGATAATTAATTTAGTATCATTTAGTCTCATTTTCATTATCTTTCATCATTAATTAGTCCACCTTTGATATCCTTTGCACCATTAGTTTCATTTAGCTTCATTTAGCTTCATCCTTTGGTCTCAAATTCAACATTATCCTTGCATGATCATCTTGCATCATTTAGCATTTAGCTTCATTTGCACGCCATATCCTTTGGTCATAAGGTCATTATTATCCTTACATTATCACTCCACATCCCTATATTATCCAAAAAAAAATCCTTTGGTCATAATAATCTTTGCATATCATATCCTTTGGTCATAGGGTCATTATCATTCCACCATTCCTTAATCTTGGTCTTAGGTACATTGGCACTTTGCATCCTTATATCCTTGAAAATCATAAAAAAATAGCATAGTTTCATATCCATTTTCATTGACACCTTGCATTGTCATCCAAAGGTCACAAGTTTTGTATGATCCTCACTAATTTTGCCTTATCCATCCTAATCCAAATTCATGACCATGTCTTCACTTTACCTTGATCTTCTTCATAGTGAAGCTAAATACCAATCAATCCTCAATTTTCAATACCAACCACTCACATACCCTTCTGACCAACAATCCATAAGCTCCAGAACTTCATCCATCTACCCTCACTATCAAGAGCCACTTGACACAATCCATACCATTAATCCCCAATAAATGTTCATTAATCATCCTTATCCTAACCTTGACAAGGGAAACTAACCTTCCACTAGTCCATTCCAATCCTCCACATCCTATCATAATCCATCATCTACTACTCCATTCCAATCCTCCACATCTTACAATAATCCATCATCCACTAACCCATTGCAATCCACTCCATCCCAAACTACAATACCATTTGGAATCTAATAAAAGTACATTAATTAATGCTTTCCAAGGACAACTAGCAAAGGAACTTGTTTGACTCCTAAATGAAAAAAAAGTTAGGAAATCCAATCACATTGTTGATCCTACACCATCCAACTATTTGTCACCATTATGTACTCCATTTCCTACCAATACCGAAAAATATCTTTCTATTGAAGCTCCATTATTGCCATGTCAAAATCTTGGATCTATGGAAGAAAATCATATCCTTGTCCAAAATCAAAGTCCATTGCTTAAAATTGAGGATACATGTCAAAAAGAGAGTCCAAAGCATGACATCATAACTTCACCTTCATATCAAGATCGAAGTAGTCCATCTCATGACCCCATCCTTAAGTCCATCCAAGAAGTCCTTCTAGATAATCATGGCATCCAAAATACACCTATCCTTATTCAAGAGTCGATTCACAACCATGTTGTCCAAGATACACCTATTTTTGACCAAGATCATACCATTGAACAAGAAATCCAAAATGATCTTCTCATTGACCTTTATACCACCCATGATAAAACATTTGAAGTTGGTCCTATCCAAACTCCAAACACCTCCATTTCCGAAAATGAGACACTTGCCTCCTTTGGACACATAGATAATCAAATGAATTATATGGATAACATAAAAGAAGAGCATAAATAAGCTACTATTGATCAAGTCAAAGAAGAGCATAAAAAAAATACTAGGGATCAAAGAGAACATAGAGAAGCTACCATTGATCATGCCAAATAAGAAGATACAAAATCTACAATAGATCAAATCAACATCCCACATGATCAAGAAGAAAAAATCATGACAAATGATAACACCAAAACATCCTATCAACTAGGAGCATCTACCTTTGTCAAAGCAAGCTTTCTTGCAGATGAGAAAATTTTGAGTAATGGTTTCTAGCTAAATAATGATGGGTTCGCATTTTGCTTTCAAAGTAAAAAATACCCCATCACAAATAGAATATTTCAGAGCTTGCGGTATCAAGGAAGAGGACTGGGCCTACATGAGGAAGGCATTCTAGAACCAGTATAGTTTCATGAAAATCCTAGACATCAAGGTCTTGGTTATATCCCAATCATAAAATTAAATGATGTTAGTGATACCTTAATGATATTGGGGATAACTTTATCTAATACAAACATCAAAATGGGGGCCATGAGTAGTTCTTACCATAAGGTTTCTGCCACCACTCCTTCCATCCACACCATAAACCGCCATTCCAACATGAATAAAAATTCCATTTGGAACCAACAAAAATAAAATTATTACAAATCCAAACTTCAAAATCAAATATCAAATTCCATTGAATAAAAAAAAAAGCCAAGTGGAAAAATGAAGTTACAATGGATCCCAAAGAAAAATGGATCAAGCAAAGAAAATATTCCATATGAAAAATTCAATCAAAATGAGGAGCCACAAGAAAAGAGGACTCCCACGTATAGTAAATTTCCACCTCCTTCAAAATGGTCATCAAGCAAGACATCAAAAAGTGTTGCTTCCAAACACCATCCCAATCAAAATTCCAAAATCTTCCATCCAACATCTCGAGTTTGGAAAATAAAAAATGCTACATCCATAAGTCCAAATAATCCTTCCACAACTACCATCATCCATCATTCCAAAAATCATACCCCACGAATTCGTCGCATCTTGGTAGCGACTCTTTATCATAAGGACTCCCATGGAACTCTATCATGATGTACGTATTTTGATAAGGCCAACACTAGTATTAGAGAGGATCACAATGACATCAATTAGTTGTATGCAAGTGCTATGATCCTAACAAGGCAACTACTCCATCATGGTCATTATTGGCATATGATGACATAGATATCTACATTAACACCATCAAAGGATTTAGAACAATCAGTGATCATCCAAAACATCAAGTCGATATAAAAAATCAAAAAAATTGTCACCTTGATGAAAACTTGGCAAATAGGCATCTTGTGTGACATCATCAAAAAAAAAAAAAAAAAATAGTAAAGAGAAAAATTTCATCCAATAGTGAAAACCATTTTTAGGGCGCTTTGGATAAGTACCATGATGAAAACATAGAAAATAGGCATCATGTGTAAGAAATTATCTATGTGGACCATTACACTTGGGGGCAAGTTGTCTCATCTCCCATGCCTTTCTCATGAAATTTCCATCTATCCATCACATCCATATTGTTTCCATCCACTTTCCCACCTGCCTTGATCTTGATAAGAAATGGGATACAAACATAAATCATGCTTTGGGAAAATTCTTGACATGTCTATCCTTTGGTCATACGCTATCCATGAAATATCATGTCATTTCCTTCATAGAATTTATCCAAGCCCATATCCTAGAGAAAACAAATTATTTCTATGCAACATAGTCCTTGGAGATCATATTATAATTCTTTCAGCCAATAATCCTCATGTCTCCTATTTTTTTCCAAAACCAACCCATTATCATTTCATACCTATTGATGGACTTGGTTTCCCTTGTCATTGTTTTAAGGATTCTAATATTATTATGCAAGTTCCCTCCATAATCGTATCTAGTCCTAAGGTTAGTCATTTCAAATGCAACAAGCCTAATCCACACAATCTTGCTATGCATTCTAGTGCGTCATCGAAAACATTCATTGGCTTTGTTCCCAACCTTGCTGCAAACCTTGATCCTTTAGTTACATTATCATCCATGAGATATGTCTTACCCAATCCTCATGTTGTTTTGGGATGCGTCTTCCCATATCAAACAACATTATCATCATCATCATCACCTATCAATTGGTTTTCAGCTTGACTAGGGGCAAGCTAATGTTTGTCCTTGGATCCTTGTGCATGCTTGCCTGGTTGATTGTGGGTATCTTTCACATGCATTTGTCATGATACCTATAGTTATCATCCATAATAAAGTCTCTTTCATCTATAATAAATCTTTGTTATCCTTCCCATGGCCTGAAAACTACTGACATTTAGCATCCTTCACTTTCATATCCACTCGTTGCATTCATTGCTTCCCCTTGTACATAGTAAATTGGCCTTATACCTGACTGGAGGCAATTCCTCGACTTACGTCTTCAAGAGAAATAACACACGGTACCATGCCTTTAAAACCTTCAAAACCCATAAAAATCATTAAATGTCTTGAAAAAATCCAAAAAATCCAAAAAAATCACAACATTTCAAAATCCAAAAAATCAAAACATTTCAAAATCCAAAAAATCAAAACATTTCAAAATAAAAAATTAGAACATTTCAAAATCTAAAAATCAAAACATTTCAAAATCCAAAAATATCAAAATATTTCAAAATCCAAAAAATCAAAACATTTCAAAATCCAAAAAAATAATAAAATCCTCAAAATCCAAAAACATTAGAAAAACTTCAAAGCTTCTAAAAATAGAGTCTGAATCTAAGTCTGAGTCTGAATCAGTTTTGTTAGAGTGGTCAAACTACATTTCCTCTGTGTGTTTGCTACATAGGCAAGGGCTATCTGTCGATGAGCCCCTGAGGCCCCCTAGGTCAAGTCCTTTAGGGTTCATCGATTCGGGTCGTTTCCTTGGTCCGAAAGAAATCATCATTCAAACACAAAACAACAAACGAATGAAATCTTTCATCAATTCATTATCTTATCATCCATCAATTTGGTCATTTGGCTGGAATGGGGCATTGTGTCGTTTGTCTCATTCGGTCTTATCTCTTGTATTTTATCAGGATGCGTCCTTCCTGGGATTAGACTTTCTCAACCTTGTCATTCACCTTAAGCAAGACGTGTCCTTGCAGCTAGGTGTCTTGTCAACACTCGTCACTTGGTCAACTTTATCAGATGTGTCCTCTACCTCAAACAAGATGTGTCCTTCCTACAGTTGGGTATCGTCACATCGCTTGGTCATATTCATCAATCTTCATTAAAAAAACAATCAATCTTTGTCAACCTATTGATCAAATCAATTTGTTAACTTTTGTCAAATTTTTAATCAATTTTTGTCAATCTATCGATTGAATCAATTTGTCATCTTTGTCAACCAACTTTGTCAAACCAATCAATCTTATCAGCTTGGTCAATCAATCTTGCCTTAATCAAGATGTGTTCTTCCTGAAACCAGGTGCAATCAATCAAATCAATTGGTCAACCTTTGTCCACTTATCAATTAATTATTTTCAAACTTATCAAATCAAATCTTGGTAATCTTGGTCAACCTAATCAATCATATCAAATAATCTTATCAAAACTACTGGAAAACACTATCTTGGCAAACACTTTATTGGTCTAGATTTTCTTATATTTTCGATTGGTTTTGGGTCATGTTACTAGTATCCGAGGGTGTCCTATCAATGGATTTAGAGGGACGATGATGGATCATGACCTCTTTTCTTTGTTTATTGTTTGTGGTTTGTTTTGGCAAAAAGACTGGGATAATTGGATCCTTAGTATGAGTTGGGGCATTCCTTGTCTTTTGGCTCTGTCTTTTGAAATACTTGTCTCTCACAAATGGTCACCTTGCACACCTTGGTTTATGCCATACCATTGTGTTTGTGGTCTATTTGTGACATTTTTGATGCCCAATGATGATAAATATAAAAATGTAAGCATGAAAGTTGGTTCCCTTATCATTTCCTATCTACCTTCTTTCTCCTTTTTGAAGTAACATCCATCTCCTTCATACTAACATTTATTCTATCCTTCATCCTCAGTCTTATCTTCTATTTCGAGAGCACATTCATGTTCTTTGAACCCACTTGTCCTCTTGAGGGGGCATACCACAACCCTCCTGGTCATCCTTCCCCTTTCTCTTTACACTGGGGCATATTTCAGAATTAAATTTCTTTGACACAACGCGATGAACTGCATTATGTCAAAGAGGGGAAAAATGTAGACACTGAAAAATATCCTGTCTATGAGCAACATTTTTCCCTAGTCATCATCCTCTAATAATTAAATAATTTTAATTGAATAATTATTCCTGATCGTATTCCTTAATTAATTAAATAATTTTTAATTATTTAATTAATTCACTTCCTAATCTCTATTCTACCCTGATCAATTAAAATAAATTAATTACGTCACTTATACCCCCTTTCTTCAATAATTAAATAAATCATTATTTATTTAATTATTTATCTTTTATCACCTGTCTATAGTGAGATAATAATAATTATTTGACCTTTTATTCTTCTATAATTAAATAATTGACGAAACTATTTAATTGTGTCATTCTTCTCTTTTAAATAATTGATCCAAATCAATTATCCATGTCTAACTTCTATATCATCCTTTAATTAAATTTATGAATTTAATTAAATCTTCTTTTTCATTTCCTCCAAATAAATAATTTGAAAATAAATTATTTATTTGCCACTTGTCCTTCTCCTCCATTTTTGAATAAATTATTTATCCCTCCATTTTGGTCAAAGATCCCCTGTCATTATTTCATGTCATAGCCTGCATGTCCTGCATGTTTGTCATAACCGTCAAGCATCATAGCCGTCGGCATCATATCTTTTCCATGCATGGCATATTCTGGTTGCATCAATTTTCAACCGTAGATCTTGGCATCTTTCTAGAAACTCAATCTTGTCCATCCATTTCGTAACCTCCCTCTCATGAATCCTCATCCGTTGATCTTAAAATATTTATAGAATATCAATCTCGCCCGTTCGTTCGAATGGTTGTCTATAAAAGAAACCATTCTCCTCCATTTTTGATTTAACAACCATTATCTCCAACTTTCTTGCTTACTATTTGCAATTATTTGCAAAACTTCAACAACAAATCTGAGGGCAATATTGGCATAAGAAGAAATAGGAGAGACAAGAGAAGTGATTCAAGTTCAATGGGGAGTGTTTTCATTTATTCCTCATTTGTTTGTTTTCTCTTTAAGATTGGGATTTTAGCTTAGAAGTGTTGGTTGTCACTTTTATCTATGCTATTTTGTTTTTAACCCCATCTTGCAAGGGATAATATTGCTTGATATGATTCGATGTTGTTACCAGTTTAAAGATGGGCTAATTTTGACCCCTTACCATCAAAATGTTACACTAATTTTTTATACACTTTGGTTGATGTACTTTATCACTTGCCAAATCTTAGACAATATTCTCAAAATAATCAAACAGTGATAACTTTAAGAAACCCTTCTCAAAAAAAAATATTAAATCCTGGCGAATCTTTCATTTTTTGAGGAAAATTCTATTGGCGAAACTTTCCTTTTTTTTGAAAAAAATATTAGTTTTATTGGCGATTTTTTTACATCACTAAAATTTTGTGGAAATTTTGGCGAATCTGGAAAAATAATAGGAAAATGCATTAATTATGATTGCAAATCTATCCAATCTAATAAAATTCTCATGGAAAAGTAGGGGCCCAACGGTGGAAATTATTGATGAGTTGAAGGGGTAGACTATAATATTTACTTTCTACCATTGTTTTATAATATAATATAATGGCCCTCATTATATTCTACAAGGTAAAATATAACCATGATCTATAATTCTCATGGGGGCTCAAAACTGCATTTAGATAATTGGTCTAACAACCCTTGTTGTACACTATAAGGTGAAATTTACCCACAATCTATAATGCTCATGATACCCAAAATTGTAGTCCCCATGAGCATTATAGATCATGTGTACATTTTACCTCGTGGAATACAAAAAGGGCCATTAGATTATATTTAAATCAATGGTGGACACTAAAGATTATAAATATGATCCTAAAGCAACTAATAGTTATGATATATTGTTGGAAAATTAATATAGATTTCTCCAATAATTTATAAAATTCAGGCGAATCTGATCTAATCATATTGTGGTGATTTTTTGAGTTAATTTTTTTAATAAAATAAATTATTTGGCAATTTAAATAAGACTATAATAAAATTTTGTAAAAATATGGCAATTCAAGTCACATTGTAGCTCGAACTATTAGCCAATTGGTGAATATTAGCCACTAAAAAAGTCACTGCAATCAGATCAATCAAACAATTCAAAATTACAAACTTGTCCAACAAACTGCTGTTAAAAAAATTGGAAAATCTGGAAACAGGGCCACTATTGACATTCCTGTTGCTTATGTCCTAAAATTTGTTACTACTATAGTAAATTTTGGCTGTTGTTGTCCTAATATTTGACCACTACTATCATAAACATTGTCGCTATTATCAAAACAACTGCTATTGTGCTCATTGGTTCGCCAGTCATAAAAATTGAAACAAAGACCGCTCTTGATTAAACCTATTGTAGTCGTCCTAAAAAATCAACCACTACTGTCCTATAAACTACCACTTCTATCAAAATTATCACTATTGTCTTCTCTATTCACCAGTCACAAGTTGAAACAAAGACCACTATTGCTCAAATTTTGACCGTTATTGTCTTGAATTTTAACCACTAGGAATCTTGAAGATTGTCGCTATTGTCCTATTTTCTGGTGTAAATCAGAATTTATCCCAAACTAGTTAATATTTCATCCTTTGAAATAAAAAATAATCAGATCTATACCAAGTCATCTTAACATCTTTCCATATCTATTCACAAACCAAAACATCAACCTAGTTTAAAGACACGAATCAAACACAACAACTTGGATAATCCTCTTGCTCTCAATTTCTAAGAAATTTACCATCAAACTTTGCTTGCAACCTCAATGCTAGTTCAAGTAAGAGTATCAACATATCCTATAGAAAAATAGAGCAAAATATCGGTCCAAGTCTTGTACACTTTTGTGTCCCAAAATTAGCATAATCTCAAAACATCCACCAAAATCACTCATACTTTAGAGTCTTGAGCATTAAACACTCAATCAATAGCAATCCATCAACAAACCATTACCAAATTTTTTTCACACATTATCCCCATACTTCATTTTAAAACCAAAAAAAATCTCAAAAATAAAACACCATCCCATTTTGTAGTTAGTGATCATAAAATTTACCTAGGTCTTGAGCTTGTTCATGACAACAACGAGATCTCAACACAGGAAAAAGATGGAAGCCAACAAGAGTAGTTATAGTGCACCCAAGACAAATACCACTAATGAGGAGCTTCAATCATTGTGTTATAATCCAAATGACCTTACAACTCCTCAAAGACAACCCACGTTCAAAGCTACACAAAATCAACCACCTAGTAATGAGGAAGTACTTAGAAAACAAAACATGATTGATAGTCAAAATCAACTTCCAAATCCCAAGGACATGATCATAGAAGAATATGATAGTGATGAGGAACTTACTGAGGAAAGAATATTAGAACACTCCCAAAATCCTAAGATGTAAAAACTTATGGACAAAATTCTTGGGATAAACACAAACCAATATTTCTTTACACTAGCACAAAGTGGTGCTAAACTACCCATAGACTTCAACGTAGACATTTTTAAGGATCCTAATCTCATTCCATTAGGAGATCAAATGATGGTTAGACAAATACTGAAACCAACAGTGGATCCCAACGTACCACCTTTGTTCTCACAAAATAACGGTCAATCTAAAACACAACCTATGGATAAACATTGTTTAGGTAACCATCACAAATTGAGCAAGCAATGGTAGCTCAAAAATATCAAGGAAATACCACTCAGAACATACCACAACAAAATCCCCAACAACAAGGCATACCCCAAAAAAACTACCAAGGTACCCTTCAAAATCCACAACAACAAGGCGTACCCCAAGCAAACTGTCAAGATACCCTTCAACAAAATCCACAACAACATGGTGTACCCCAAATGAAATATTAAGGTACCCTTAAACAAAATCCACAACAACAAGGTGTACCCCAAATGAACTATCAAGGTACCCTTCAACAAAATCCACAACAACGAGGAGTACCCCAAACAAACTATCAAGGTACCCTTCAACAAAATCCAAAAGGCATACCCTAAATGAACTATCAAGGTACCTTTCAACAAAATCCACAACAACAAGGCATACCCCAAATAAACTATGAAGGTACCCTTCAACAAAATCCACAACAATAAGGCATACCCCAAACTAACTACCAAGGTACCCTTCAAAATCCACAACAACAAGGTGTACCCTAAACAAACTACCAAGGAACCCTTCAAAATCCACAACATAATGTACCTTAAACAAACTATCAAGGTACACAACATCAAGGTATACCCCCAACACATCATTAAGGTATTCCTCAAAAACAACAAAAAGGCGTACCATAAACGCACTACTAAGGTACTCAATAAAATTCACAATGTACTAATAGGTCTAGATGATGGCTTATTTTTTGTTGTTTTTATACATGTTTTAAGATACTTTTAAATACATTCTCCAGAAAATGTTCCTACATTATACTATCCTTTCGTATCCATTATGCAGACTTGAACCTTAAATATGATGATAGAATTATGGTTATAATATATTAGTATTATATGTTTTATCTGAATATATGTATGGAATGTTGATGGAATGTTATGAGTTGATTGTGATAGTTATCCTTGTGTACATGTTTTGTAAAATTAACTTGTTTGCAGCTAAAGAGGAACCATGGCACAATAGTTGCGAGATGAAGTGGACATTAAATGGAGTTAATCCAATGGGATGCATATAATCTATTAGCTAGATTTAGTTTAGTTAAAGTGGGAACAATTGATTGAGTAGGCCACTCAAGGTATTATTCTTCACTTCATCTTCCAGTTATTTATTTCTATTAATAGTTATTAGTTTATCATTGTTTCATGAATCATATGCAAGTTAATTATAATTTCATCTATTGATTATTGTGAATGAATGCTTGTGAATATGCATGTAATGGTTATTAGTAGCACTCTAGAGGATATTTGAGCTGAGTCATTAGTTTTTATTAAGTTTTTAGTTGATATAGTCTTATTTTATTAGCAACAGTTTAGCTATAGTCTAAGCTGTAGGTACCCGTAGCAACTATTTTTTGTTTATGCTTTTACTGTTTTGTAGTTCTATGAATTTATAGCAAGTAGAATAACTTAAGTAGGGTAGTTTAGGTAGCTTTAAGTCCATGAAGGCATATATAATTCTACACCATCATAAGATTCCAAGCCTTGGGTTGATAATTTAATGTGGTCTTAAGCAATGTAAAGTGGACTTTTCAACCAGTTAAACCTCTAAATTGAGTAGGTAATACCAAGTTTACAATACAATAGCTAAGACTCTACAATTTTGGAACCATCGCCAGGGATGGTGCTATCTTCATAGACTATTTTTTATAGTTAATTTCTCTTTTCAAGCATTAGGATTGTTAGATACAATATTTTTCAATACTAGAGATTAACTAACATTGTGCAGGACCACTAAATCTAAAGCCATATTTCATGTATGCAGACATAGAGAGATTCCTTGGGTTAGTTCCTTCCCTCCACACACTAAGAAGCCATATCAAAGATTGGTGACTACAGTACTCAAAGTGAAGGTACCACTGAAGAATAAATTTCCTTCTCACCAACATCTAGCACACATATAGAAGGAACATATCGCACCATGAGTGATGTAGCAGATGATGATGTTGACCGACAACCAACATTTGAATTCCCCATCACTAACTAGAAAAGGGATACAGTGCTGAAGAACATTCCTCCTTCAACATTACCAGTCTTCTATGTGTTAATGATTGAGGACCTAGATATATTTCTCTTTGAATTTGATGTTTTATGCAAAAGTTATGAGTATAATTCTAATGCACATAGGCTGAAGCTTTTCCCTACCACCCTAAAAGATGCAAATTTTAGATGGTTCATGGGATTATGTAAGGATGTTGTTCCTGATTGGGACACCATGAAAACACTATTTTTGGAGAAGTATCATCACTACTGTAGAGGACTTGATAGGAGGAAAGATGATATATTTAGTATGACATAAAAGGATGATGAGCCCTTAGAAGATTATGTGGAGAGATTTCAGTTTTCTCTAAAGGAAAGCCCACAAAACAAGTTGTCAGAAGAGTCTCTCAAGTTAGTCTTTTGAGGGGAGTCAATGAATACTGCATGGATGCCTTGAACCTCATTGGCCAGGGAGATATTTCTCAAATAGCATTTTTTCAAAAATTTGTAAGGTCTACAAAATTACTCTAGGACCTTCAGTAAAAGGCCCAAAGGAGATAGAACATTAGTTATTGGTAAATCATCTATAGGGGTTTCAAAAACAGAGCTAAGCAATCTGTTATCCAACATGAAGGAGGATATCATTAGTCATTTGGAAACTCACTTGAATACTCTCCACATTAAGAAAAATTAGGAGGAAGATCAGTTTATGCTCATTGAATATTGTCCAAGATGCAGGAAAGAAAAGAAAATTATATATGCAAAAGAGTGGCCAGTATCAATCAAGATAAAGTTGAGAAGCCTGATTTTTAGCCAATTGAAGGAGATGATGGACAAATATTTTATATAGCACAAAGGAGGCCATGACAAAAAATACAAGGTATGACACAAGACCCCCTTAGCTTTAACTCATCCTTTCCTATTGGGAATCGATTTTTTTTTGCTTGGAACTCTCAACCTTGGAAAGTAAACCAAAACCAATGGAAAAACCCTCAAAAATAGCCACAAGCTTAGCCAAATTGGAACTAGTAGCCAAACCCTTGGCCAGAGTAAATTTTTTAGGGTTCCAATTATAATCCACAATGGCCAACACAACAGAATCAGTGGCAACCTTAGTGGCAGAAAGGCCAACAATGGCAGTAGCAGAATATGAACTATTAATAGCCTATGCTTCCTCCTCCACAAAAAAAACAAGCTCTAATGACTCCATCAAATACTACATCCCAACCACACAAGCAACAAAAAATACCTACCAAACTTGCACCTAACCCTAACACTAAGCCTATTCAAAAGGCTTATACTAACGAAGCTATACAATATCCCACTTATGGGGTAGAGGTAAGTGATGTCCAATTTAGATGAAGGAAACAACTTGTTGGACCTTCATCCCCCCAAATTACAAAAATGGAGGATGATGAACTTGCAGTTGAGGCTTCTAAAAAAACATCTTTATAACTTGAGTCAAATTAGGTACACTAGACCAATTCAAGTCCCAAACCACCTTTTCCTAACCGCCTAGCTTTACAAAAGCATCACACACAGGATGAGATAGATCTTGTAGGACAATTGAAAGATGTGAGCTTCAAGATTCCACTTATCCAATCCATCAAAGACATCCCTATCTATACCAAAACTATAAGGGATCTTATCTTAAGATACTAGGTATGAAAATAAAAGATCCTCAGTTAGTTCATGTCTTGGGAAATCTTGCAGATATCATGTTAGGGAACATTATAGTCTCTAAGTATACATAACCTGGTAGTTGAGTTGTGGATGTTAAGATTAATGAGACCCTCATTAAGAATACTTTGATAGACCTGGGGGCAACCATCAATGTCATGATAAAATAAATAATGTATTTGCTTCAGTTGGTCAACCTTAGACCCACACAAACTATTTTGTAGCTAGCTAATAGGTTCATGATCAAGCTTGAGGGAATTATTGAAGACCTATTCATTACATTGGATTCTTGAGAATAACCTACAAAATTCATAGTGTTACAACCTAAAGTCAATCTTACAGGTTACCCATTCATCCTAGGTAGGCCTTGGTTAGCCACAACTGATGCATTTATAGGTTGTAGATCTGGTAAAATGATAATATCCAATGGGATAGTTACAAAGAACTTGGTTCTTTATCCAATGACCCAACCATATGTAGACCTTGAGCACACCATTTGGCCCAATTTGGATGAGGAGGATGATAAATATTCTCTGCAGACACTGATGACTATAAAGCACAACCCTTTATTGGATGACCTAGATGAAGATGAGCTCATTGGTCACATAATCCAAAATGACTATGGTAGGAGTCTGTAGTAATAGGATTGCCTCATATGCCTACAAGACCCCTTGCAAAGTACTATACCCACCAATTCTATAGAAGAAATATCACAACTATTTCATTCATTACTACCTCAACAATTTCTACCCATCATACCAAGCCTTTATCTCTCATAAACTCAAGAGTCATCAAAGGAATTGGAAATCAGTACTACAAGCACACTTAGCCACATATGCATGGGATTACCATGATATGAAAGGAATAGATCCTGATTTATGCACATGTACAAGATTTATATTAATTATGGCTATAGACCCATTGAACAACCACAAAGGCCTATGAATCCTACCCTCAGGGAGATAGTAAAAGCTGAGCTACAAAAGATCCTTGATGCAGGTTTTATCTATCCAATATCAGATAGTAAATGGGTCTCACGTTTGGTAATTGTTCCCAAGAAAGGTGGGAAATCGAGAGTCTGTGTAAACTACAGGGAATTGAATACAACCACTAGGAAAGATCAATTTCCTCTACTCTTCATAGATCAGGTACTTGATTCTCTAGCTGGGAAGAAGTACTTCTCATTTCTTGACAGTTTTAGTGGCTATAACCAGATTAAAATTACTCCAGAGGATCAAGACAAAACTACATTTGCATGTCCTTGGGGGACTTATGCTTACTCTGTTATTCCCTTTGGCTTATGAAATACTCCAACTACCTTTCAAAGAGCAGTACTCAACATATTTTCTAATTATGCACATAACTGCATGGAGATATACATGAATTACTTCTCTACTTATGGTGAAAGTTATGAGGAAGCTCTCAATAATTTGGAAAAAGTGTTAAAAAGGTGTAAAGAACACAACCTGTCACCTAATAATGAAAAGTGTTTTATGATGATGACACAAGGAATTGTATTGGGACACTTTATATCTAGCGTAGGAATTTAGGTTGATCCACATAAAATAGAGATAATATCTACCTTACCCACTCCTCAAAAATAAAGAGATATCAAGAGCTTCCTTGGTCATGCAGGCTACTACAAGTGGTTTATCAAAGATTTTAATAAGACTGTTGCACCTTTATTTACTTTGCTGAGTAAGGACACTGACATTGAATGGACCTTAGAGTGTCAACACTCACTTGAAGAATTGAAGAAAGCTCTGACTCAAGCACCAGTATTGAGAGGGCCTAATTGGACTCTCCCATTTAACATACATGCAAATGCTTCAAATTTTTCCATTGGAGCAGTCTTGGGTCAGAAGGATGGCAACAAGGAGTATGCAATTTATTACATCAACAAGAATCTTCAAGGGGAAGAGTTAAACTATACCGTAACAAAAAAAGAGATGCTTGTTGTAGTCTATGCTATTAATAAATGAAAGCACGATATTACTGGCTATTCAATTTTTGTTTATATAGATCACACAACAATAAGGTATTTAATGAACAAGCCAGCAGTTGGAGGTAGCTTGATAAGATGGCTACTTCTCTTACAAGAATTTGACATTACCATAGTAGATAAACCTAGTAAATCAAATGTGGTGGCAGATTTCCTATCAAGATTACCAACACAATCAACTGAAGGAGTGGTGGATGATTCATTTCTAGATGAACACTTATTTTTTTAAAAGTAAAAATACCTTGGTATGCAGATATTGCTAATTATTTGGTCACAGGGAAGATTCTACCACATTTCTCACCAAGAGAGAAAAGACAATTAGTTCACAAATGTTTTCCATACTTCTGGATATCTGGTTATCTATTTTATATGGGGCTTGAAAACATCATGAGAAGATGCATCGGGGAATATGATATCTTTAACATCATGAATGCATGACATGATGAGCCATGTGGAGGTCATTTTGTAGCAAAGAGAACATCCTTTAAGATCCTCACAACTGGCTATTATTGGCCTACTTTCCATAAAGATGTTAAATACACAAGAAGCTATGATAGGTGTTAAAGGATGGGAAGGCTAACCAAGAGTGATTAGATGCCCTTACAACCTCAGTTGACATTGGCACCCTTTGAAAAATGGGTGTTTAGACTTCATTAGCACAATCTCCCCTACATCTAACAAGAATGAATATATCCTTGTTTGCACTAATTACTTGACAAAATGGGTGGAAGTCAAGTCCTAACAATTTTCCAGGTATGGAAATGTGGCTGAGTTCTTATATAAAGATATTTTAATTAGGTATGCAATACCTAGAGAAATAATCACTGATCAAGGGCCCCACTTATGATCTAATTTCCAAGTTGGTTGAGGAATACCAAATTAGACATAAGAAATCAACACCCTACCACCCATAGGCTAATGGTCAGGTGGAAGTCATTAATAGGGAGATTGAAAGTATTCTCACCAAGACAGTGCAACTGCATAGAAAAGATTGGGTTTCCAAGTTTCCTAAAGCAATCTGGGCATACAAAACTACATGGAAAACTACCACTAGATTTACACCTTATGAGTTAGTCTATGGGAAGACAATAGTCCTTCCTATTGAATTTGAATATAAAACATTGAGGATAGTAGTAAAATTGGGAATGGATTTAATAGAAGCACAAAGGGAAAGGCTGCATACTTTAAATGGATTGGATGAGATAAGAATGGAAGCAATACATCATATAAAGGTAGTACAACAATAGAGGATGAAGTGACATGATCAATACATTAAAATAAAGGAGTTCACTATGGGGGATTGGGCCTTGTTATATGATTCACGATATAAAGACTTCAAGGGAAAATTTCAGTCCAGATTGCTGGGCCCCTATGAGATTAGCAAAGTTTACCCTAATTGGGTAGTACAATTACACACCATTAATGTAGTATAGCTTTCGCTTCTTTTCAATGGCTATAGTTTGAAGTTATACAAGAAGCCATTACAGAAGGATGACTTCGTATTTTCACTAATCCAACAATATGGTGTTCACAGTGAACCCAATATATAATCAGACACACAAAGTGATGAATCAGTAATACATGACATACCCAACACTTCCGGTGGCCCAGAGATTGAGTTACACAACTTAGTCCCTGAGCTTCCTTGACACTAATTTTTTTATGTTTTTTCTCATAAGCACACATTGCACGTTATAATAATGTTCACAATATCTTGAGAGGGACTTGTTATCAATATTCACAAAGGGTCCTGATACTGTAGGGACCTGTGGCTTCATACTATCAATGTTCAGAATGGAACTTGACACTGAAGCTGCTCGTAGCAATGTCTAGCAACCGAAAAGAATATTCAACTTACTTGGTGCCATATTTACTATAAGTTCATATACATTCATTTCAAATATATTCATGTATCCTATCCATCATTTCATGCCAAATAAAGTGGCATAATTCTTTTATTACTTGCTCTCATTTCAACTACTTGAGTTGTCAAATCGCCAACTCATGCCCGTTATCCTCATCCCATCATATCCAGTCACCACCAGCTATTCATTACCTTGTAGTTAATACCTGTCAAATCAAATTAGTGAACACATATATTCTTTTCAGTTTCCATGCGTGACAGATGGTTATTTCTCCAAGGTAGTACTTTAGGTACACTAAATGATTATTCTAGTTTCCTTTAAAATTTCATGCACTTTTTCATATTATTCCATGCATGCGAAATATTATATCACTTGTTACTATCATTTCAAATTTAATCCACCTCCAAATCATAAACGTGAAGTGAGTTCACTTCACCTATTAAGTTGGGGGAGGATACAACTTACTCAGTCTTTTTGCTAGTCCTTTCGAATCTACCACCCAGATCAAATTTAATGAATATCATAAAATGCAAAACCATTAATTGTGTTTTAGTTTTGCTGCTATTTTCATTGCCATTTTTAAAATTGCAAAACTTGAATCCCTGAGAACCTATGATAATTTGAATCCCTGAGAACCTATGAGAATTTCAGCTTAGTTTAGACTAAGAGTTGAACTTAAAAGGGAGCTTGTAGTTGCAATATGGTATAGTAGTAAGTATGTATGAGGAAACATAGGTTTTAAAGTGGTAGAATAGTTCGAATGTGGTAGAAAATATTGAATTAAATTTTCAAAGCTAAATTTAGTGCATTAAGTGGAGAAGTAAGCAAGGACGGAAGGAGATGTTATAGGAAGAGACCCAGTGACTCACCAATAAATTCTGGAGGACACAATAGTCCTACCCATCTTTACAAGGGTTGGTTGGCTCAATTACTTTTTGAAATTGATGGAATTTAGTGATGAATTAACAAGAAGGTTTGCAGACACTCTTCAGTATTACGAGGCGATGTTAAAGAGATTTTCAATTGATGCATTGAAAATCGCCATTGCACAAGTCAAATGACTATTGAGAATAGGGATATAATTTCTAGCCCAGGTCAGTGCATTTGCAACTTGAGAAAATTCTACATATGAGGTGAAGAGTTAGATTCCTCATCGCAAGGTACAAAGAGACTTTCTCTCCAATAGTTATGGGAAAGATGTGCCTCTTACATTATTAGATACATTACCTGTGATGGTAGGAAAAACCTTTTATACACAATCCATTTCAAATTATTGAGTCATCTCAGGCATAATAGGGTAGTGAATGTACCAAATTTTCTTTACAACTTTCTGAAATAAATAGCCTCAGAATACCAGAGAAAACAATGTGACACTTCTCTCTCTCATCACTGCTTAGTTACCTTATTGATAAAAAGGAGTTTAAGAATCCAATAACCACAAGTGAGGTGGGAAGATTTTAAGGAATGCATAGACATTAATAGTTTGCTAGATGCACCCATAGTACTTGAGGATACTGAAATCCAAAATGAGCCCTAGAATGAGCTTGAAGAGGAAAACCCTGATATTTCACCTATGGTTTCTCCTGCTCGCAACCAAGGCAAGCATGATGAACCTAAAGAGCTAGAGCTTGGACTACCCATAAATGAGGAATTACCTTTTTCTTCTAAGTCACAAAAATCTAAGAGTCGAAGAAGTAGTATATCTACCTCCCCTACACCATCTAAACTAGAAGAAGATATTTCAAAGAAAAAGAGAGATACTCAAAAGAAAAAAAAGTAGGATGTTCCTAAAAAGAAAAAGAGTGTTAAAAAGGAAAATAGGATAATTGAAGAAGAAGTATTAATACCCAGACACTCTAGTAGGCTTAGGAAACAAAGTGCCACAAAGGAAAATATAGAGGAACCTAAAGGAAAAGAGATGGGTAAAGAACATCCTTGAGAAGAATAGTCTCAGAAAGAACAACCTTAGGAAAATGTTATGATTGGAGAAACTGACTCTGAATTGGAAGGGAATGTTCTTGGTAATAAGAATATACTAGTGAAAAAGAGAAGGTACGTAGTGAAAACTTCTAATTCTAAATCAAAAGATATATTTAATGCCAAGAAATTCCAGACATAAACCTTCCCCATTCTTGGAGATTATGAAGAAAGTAATGAGCAGTTTGAAAATGTAGAGGAATTCTACATTGAAGACAAAGATGTAAGAAAGGAACTCCAAGAGGCACTGTATAGAATTAAACACTTAGAGGAATCGATATAGAATTATGAAAAAAAGGATAAAGAAAGAGAAGCAAAAATGTAGGAGATGGAGGAGAAGCTGCAACTATATGGTCGTGGCACTAAACTTGATGTGTTGGCACAGTTGGCTGTTACTAAGATAGGGGATAAAGAATTAGCAGTGCTAGATGAGAAACCCCCTCCTCTCAAAACTATTGATTATCATACAACCTACTCACTTGGATACAAATTGTGGAAAGTAACTCATAATTTTGCACTAGAAAAGGAGAAGTGGAGAAAGGGAAAGGAAAATATGAATAGGAATTGGAAAAGAAGGATATGGAACTGAATAAAACAATAGTTTGATTGAGGAGATAGTAGATAAGGCTACAAAAATAGTTAGGTGTAGGCATCCATCGAGAACTTATGCACTATTTTTACAAGAATTTTTTTTATGCTTTCAATTCAGTAGATTAGCTAGCAAATATTCAATTAGCATGAGTCAAACTTTTGAGTTTCTTGAAATTTTTTCTGCTTCCACACCCGAAGAGCAGGATCAGTTGTGTGAGTTTTATTTGCACAACTATGTAATACCTGATGAGATAGAATGAAACCCTTTAATATTTGTGGTGGACCTTCAGATCAGGCAACTTTCCTCTTACTATAGGAATGAACAACTTAGAGGTGGGATTGTGGAAGAGTATAAAGAGAAAGAAAATCCATTACAGTTCCAATCAAAAGAGAGGCTAAGGATATAGATACAATAATTGATGAATGGATGAAAATTATTACACATAAGGGAGTAGGAAGAGAATCATGAAGCATAGGGAGACAAACTATGATAGAATGAAAAATGTTTGATGTGGGAGTAGGACACCAGTATTATAAGTATGTGCAAAATAGATGGAATAATATAACACCTGAACTACAGAAGAAAGAGCCACATTCCATGCATAACTTCATTTCTATGCTTCAGAGGCCACATAATTACATGGAAATAAGTATCAACAAGGGATTTCATTGGATGTAACTCACTTTTCATCCACCTATTCTCCTTTATCCAATCCCACATTGGACAAGGGAGAAAAGTGATGAATGTGAGAGAGTAGAAACTATCTGGATGAGGCAACTTTTAGAATATCAAGGTTTTTGTTTGAGATAGATTCAGGGGGTTAGCACAATTATGGACCTAAGACAAATTGATCTGTAGTACAATCAAGATCCCTAGTGTTTTGCTTGGGGACAAGCAAAAGGCTAAATGGGGGGAGTGATAGGTCTAGATAATGGCTTATTTTTTGTTGTTTTTATACATGTTTTAAGATACTTTTAAATACATTCTCTAGACAATGTGCCTACATTATACTATCCTTTCATATACATTATGCAGACTTGAACCTTAAATATGATGATGGAATTATGGTTATAATATATTAGTATTATATGGTTTATATGAATATATGTATGGAATGTTGATGAAATCTATGAGTTAATTGTGACAGTTATCCTTGTGTACATGTTTTTTAGAATTAACTTGTTTGCGGCTAAAGAGGAGCCATGGTGTAATAGTTATAGGATGAACCCATAGAAAAAGGAATGACTAGACACCGAAATAGAGGAAGCTCCAAGTTAAGATGAATGTGGTGATTGTTGATCAAAGGAACTTAATGAAGGTTGGATGCGAGTTATTATAATAACTTTAATAAATGCTGAAGAAGAGGTCTCCTTCACTTATGGAATTTTGACAAGTGGTTGTATGTTTTCATACAATTTTGTTTTGATAGAGTTCCAAGTTTGATAGGATTCTCTCTCCTTTTTAGTTATAGGTTGAATAATTCAAGTCTTAATTCTACACTCTATTATCTGGGAGTGGAGTTAATGATTTCAGTTAGTTTTTGCTTTCAATAAAGATTCCCTCAAGCTTGTATATAGCTGTTGGTTGAATCTGTATGATAGTTAGTTGATTTTTCTCATTTTTTATGTTATCAGTTACTTTCAGTTTCAAGACATGAAAAAGTATTCCAAATGATTGAGTCCAATCTATGGAAAGATCTTTTGTAATGTTTTACAATATTCATTGAATGGAGTTAATCCTATGGGATGCGTAGAATCTATTAGCTAGATTGAGTTTAGATAAAGTGGGAACAATTACCTAAGCAAGCCACTCAAGGTATTATTCTTCACTTCATCTTCTAGTTATCTATTTATGTTAATAGCTATTCTTAGTTTATCATTGTTTTATGAATCATATGCAAGTTAATTAGAATTTCATCTCTTGCTTATTGTGAATGAATGCTTGTGAATATGCATGTAATGGTTATTAGTAGCACTCCGAAGGATAGTTTAGCTAAGTCATTAATTTTTATTAAGTTTTTAGTTGATATAGTATTATTTTATTAGCAACAATTTAGTTACAGTCTAAGTTGTAGGTACCTGTAGCAACTAATTCTGGTTTATGCTTTTACTATTTTGCAGTTCTATGAATTTACAACAAGTAGAATAAATTAAGTAGGTAGTTTAGGTAGCTTTAAGTCCATGAAGACATATAAAATTCTACACCATTATAAGCTTACAAGCCTTGGGTTGAAAATTTAATGTGGTCTTAAGCAATGTAAAGTGGACTGTTAAGCTAGTTAAACCTCTGAATTGAGTAGTTACTACCAAGTTTACAATACATTAGCTTAGAATCTACATCTACCAAGGGATATATCAAACAAATTACCAAGTTACACCTCAAACACAACATCATGATATTCCACAAACCCAAATTCAAACTCCTATTCCACAATAGTAAGGTATACCTCAAATGCAATATCACGATATCCCTCAAAATCAATATCAAGGAGTTCAATACAATCAATACCACGAAGCACCTCAAAATCAACATCAAGGAATGTAACCAACTCAAAATACCTATAACATGCAACAAGGACCTAATCTTCCATACACACAACATGGTCATCAATGTCCTATACCTACACAATATCCCATTAATGACTAAACAAATGTCATAGGACAACAACACTACAACACACAAAATCCTCAAGCAAGTACACCAAATGATGACATAAATGTACAACTACAAACCCTCAATCAAAAAAAAATTGGACATCTAAATTGGAAATCCAAAGAAGATTTATACCCTACGAGATATTTTTCCAAATCCTTTTGATCAAAACTTATCTATAGTCCCTTTGCCCAAAGGCTTTGAAATACCAAAATTTGACAAGTATAGGGGAAGAGGGGATCCAATAGAGAACATGTGTGAATTTTTTTGTATCTTGCATAGATCTACAATGAAATGATACCTATCTAATGAGGCTTTTCCCATGAAGTCTCGATGGGGCCACTATAGATTATTTCTCTTGTCTACCACTTGGTATCAAAAAATTTGATGAGTTGTCAGATAAGTTTGTCAACCATTTCTTGTAAAACATAGAATAGGATATAATGATCATCGATCTCTACAAAATTAAACAAAGTTAAGGAGAATCATTTTATTTGTATCTACAGGGATGAAGGCACAAAGTGAGCAAATGTAGATGGCCCATTCTAGAAAAACAACTTGTAGACATATTTATCTCTAACGTACACACAAACATCAATTACCAACTCATTGTATTGTGCCCTAACAACTTTGAGGAGACAATTGAAAAGGGTTTACTAATCGAAAGATATCTCATCGTAAGGGGAGTAATTAAACTTTACAACCCTAAGGATCGACCTTCTACTTCAAATGACAAGCCAAAGATATGGGTGAAAAACAAAAATGTAACCAATGATGGAGTAGTTATGCTAAGGTGTTATGAAATATACAAACACCCAATGTACCACAAAATCATGTTCAAACAACACAACAGGGCTACACTAAAAATAATGCACCAAACGACCAACCCAAATATCAACAAAACAATCAACTCAATTATCCTTAGAACAATCAACACAATTATCCTTAGAACAACCAAACAAATAACCAAAAAAAAAATCAAGGATAGGATAATGAAAGGAGACCACCAAGACAATATGACCAACATAAAGGGAAATACACCCCACTGGGAGAACCCCTTGAGGTAATCATGCATAAATTGGTCCAAACAAACCTCATCAAGATTAATGATAGAAAAAACTATGAGGAGCCCAACTTCAAATCCCCTTGGTATATTGAGAACGAAAAAAGTGAATTTCATAAGATCAAGGGGCATACCACCAATAATTGCATGAGACTCAAAAACATCATGCAATACTTAATTGAAAAAGGGGAGGTTGAAATAGAACCTCATCCTAGAAATAAAGACTTAAAGATCTACAAGGATCCAATCCCCAACCATTCTAGGGGAAATGAAAAGGGAAAAGGGTAAGATTACCATAAATCAAACTTTTCCTAGGATGAAATTGTAGGAAACATCTCTCATGATGATCATACCATCCATGTTGTAACCATACTAGGTGGAGATCTCAAGTGTAATGTAACTACATGAAGAGGGAGAGTTACAATCTAAGGAGCCTCACCCCAAGTAAAAGCCACAAGTAATCCATCAAGTGAATACAACATTGTGGAACAACTAAAGAGAACTCATTCCTTAATATCCATCCTTGAAATGTTGAAATTATCACCAACACATAAGGAAATATTGGAGAAAGCTCTTGTCAAAATGTTTGTCCCTAACAACCTCAATGCTGATCAGTTTCAATCCATGGTTGGTAATATCACCTTGACTCATCGTTTGGTCTTTTCTGAGAAAGACCTTCCACAAAAATCTTTCCACAATTAAGCTCTCTATCTAGAAGTGTGTGTCCATAAACACAAAGTTAAGAGAGTATTGATAGATAACGGTAATTTTTAAACATTTGTACCTTAAAATTATTAAAACAACTAGGATATTCTAATGATGTAATAGATAATAATAAAATTATCAAAATTAGAGCTTATGATGATATGAAGAGAAATTCAAAAGGAACAATCAGACTTCCTGTTCAGATAGGACCAACAATAGTAGAGACAACATGTCAAGTACTGGATCTTGAGCTTCTATACAACCTTCTCTTGGGATGACCATGGATCCATACCTTAAAAGCAGTCCCTTCAACATTCCATTAGTGCCTGAAATTTCCTTATAATGATAAGGAGGTTACCATATATGCCGAACCTGAACCTTTTCATTACTGTGCCAAATTGGAGGAGAAGTACAAAAAAATTATTTAAATACCTAGCAATGATATATATTTCCACTCTTTTTCATACATGGAACCATCATGACCACCTTCAGCCTCCACTACTTCTTCATCAACTGAGCAACCAAAATCCAATCTCAAGATCCAAGTGCTTGACAAGGGTTGCGGGGAATACCACTTCAAGCAATCCTTTTGCATCAGAATGGTTCCCCCGACAGTAAAAACTTATGGAGGACCGAAAGAGATAAAAAATGTTCAAGTTGTTACAATTATAGTTAAACCCACCATCTTCACCAAGTGGGGAGACATGTGAGATGAAGAAGTGTTTGAAGATGACCTATTTTCATGGATCTACAAAGAAGGATGGGAAAAACCACTACCTCCCCTTCCTATTGATCAAAACAATAAAGGGTATCAGATAGTAAAAAACATGGGGTTCACTGGACAAGGTGGCCTTAGTTTACATGGACAAGGTAGAAGAGAACCAATTATTTTAGAAAGGTGCTCGAAGAATCTTGGACTAGGGTATGGGTCATTAGACGCAATCAACCCAAGTACCAAAAGCACCTCTTATGAAGAAGGAGCTCCTTCTACCACTGTTGAGACATCGGATAATTGCGAACATCTAGATGACTAATTATATATCCAAAACATGTTTAAAAACCTCATTATAAATACCATCACTACTAGACTGACATTTGAAGATTACCACGGTGAAACAAATTCCAAGGAATATAAATTGGATTCTTGTGACTCTAGTGAGCATAACATACATAGCTTATAGAGCCTTGATAAATCTGATATCCATACCCTAGTTACAACCTCCATAAGCTTTGCTGATACCAATGACAAAATACTGTTGATATACCCATAGTTAATAGACTGGGACCAACAACATCATACACCTGTTTTGGATTCATTCTAGAACAATGAGGCTATTGTAGAGTTCATGTGACTTCAAAAAAATATACCACAAGGAGATCATAAGTCAGGATTTGTAATGGAGCTTGATCAAAGAGCATATTTTCAAGGGGAGATTGCGTCCTCCAGTCGCAAAAAATAAACTAAAAATTTTAAAAATAAAAAAGAGGTCCCCTAAGAAAAACCATAATGTGGCTTTATCAAATCAAGAAAAGAGAAAAACAAAGGATGCATCTGAGGGTGAAAACCTCGTCGAGGTGCTCAAAGATGGAGGATTCACTCTTCCCACTATAGAATATGAAGAAAAAATAGTGCTCTTAGTTGAAGACTGTGAACCTATCAATGCACCAATATCAGGAACTAAACAATGCAACAATGGAGAAACTAAACATAACATATCATGTACCATCACTTGATCTTGAGGAAAAGATAATTTTTTAGCATTTATCAATGAATGCCAAATCAACTTTGCATAGATATATGCAGACATGTTGGGGCTATATCTAACGCTGGTAGTATATCACATAGCAGTGTTCCCTAGAGCTAAACCCATCAAACAAAATCTACGGAAGATGTGTCCACAAATAACACTCTTGGTCAAAGTAGAACTTTAGAAATTGCTAGATGTGGGCTCCATTAGACCCATCGACTATCTTGAATGGGTATCTAATCTTGTACCAATATCAAAGCCCACTGGGGGCATAAGGGTGCACACAAAATTTAGGGATCTCAACAAGGCATGTCCGAAGGATGACTTCCCTCAACCTAACATCAACATGATTGTAGACCTAACTGCGGGGCATGGAATGCTATCACTAATGGACAATTTCTTGGATATAATCAAATAAAGATATCCCACAAGGACCAACATAAAACAACTTTCACTTGTGCATGGGGAACATTTTTCTAGAATGTCAAGCCCTTCAGTTTGAAGAATGTAGGGGCAACCTATCAATGAGCAATGACCACCATTTTCCATGATATGTTGCATATCACTATGGAGGATTATTTTGATGACATACTAGAAAAATCAATCAAAATAAAGTATCATTTGATTAACCTAGAAAAGGTATTTGACAGGCTAGAGGAATACAACCTACGTCTCAACCCAAAGAAGTACGTATTTGGTGTGACTTCTGGAAAATTGTTGGGTTACATAGTATCAAGAAGAGGCATTGAGGTAGATCCCACCAAGGTAAAAGCTATATTTGAAATTCCTCCTCCAAAGACATTAAAATAGATCTTAAGTCTATAAGGTAAGCTACAATCCATTAGGAGAATCATCGCATAGTTAGCAGACAAATGCCATCCATTCACCCATTTGTTAGATAAAGACATAAAATTCAAATAGGATGGTATATGTGACCAGGCTTTCCAATAGGTCAAGGATTATTTTCTCACTCCTCTAATAATAATGCTTCCAATTTAGGATAAGGAAATGATCCTATATGTATCGACAAAACCAGAAACATTAGGAGCTCTGTTAGCGCAACTAGATGACAAAACAAGGAAAGAGCAGTATATTATATCAGTCGAATAGTGGTGGGCTATGAATTAAACTATACACCCATAGAAAGGGTGTGTCTATTTGTAGTCTTTGTAACACATAAACTGTGATACTACATATTAAACAGGAAAGTAAAGCTAATATAAAAATTGGATCCCTAAAATTATCTATTGGCAAAGGCAACCCTAATAGGGAGGATTGCTCAGTGGGTAATGATATTTGGTGAATTTGATATAGAATACATTGACATAAAATCCATAAAGGGACAACTAATAGTAGATCAATTAGCAGATGCACTGATGGAATATCATCAACCTCTAGTAACAAAATTTTTAGATGAAAGCATACTTCTAACTAATTAGTCTAGCTGTTGGACCTTGTACTTTGTTGGGTCCCTTACTCAACACAACTTAAGGGCTAGTATCCTATTTCTCACAACATGGGGAGATAGTATACCTAAAGCTTACATGATTTCCTTTCCATGTACCAAATTTTTTATAAATATGAAGCGCTCATCACTGGCATGAAGATGGCCATAGAATGGAGGATAAAGGAACTACAGGTCTATATAGACTCCCAACTAGTAATAAGGTAGGTAAATGATGAGTATCAAACAAAGGATGAAAAGCTAATGTCATACAAAAGAATGGTGTATAGTTTCAAATAGTACTTTATTGTCATCACCTTTGAACAGGTTCCCATAATCAACAATAGAGTAGCTAATGCTATGAAAAAAATAGGTTCACTCCTTAAAATTCCCTAAAACATTCCCAAATACGAATTCCTCATGGAGCAACCACTTATACTAGCATTTAATATCCCAAAATCAGAACTTGTTTATGATGTTGTTGGTCCTAACTCACCTTGGTACCTAGATACATTTGCCTATATCCAACATGGTATCATAACCCTTGACTTAATGAAAAACAAAAAGAAAACCTTTGTTCATAGAACATCCCAATTCACCATCTTAGAAGATACCCTATATAGGATGAAGTTTAGACAATACATTACTTCGGTGTCTCAACATGGAAGAAGCTCAAAGCACTTTACAAGAAGTGCACAAAGGTATTTGTGGGTATCACACTAGTGGACCTAATCTAGTAAAAATGTTGCTGAGAATAAGGTATTATTGGAACTCAATGGAGTATGAATCCATTCATTACTCAAGGAAATTTTGTTAATGTCAACAACATAGTGATCTTGTTCACACACCGGAACAGGAGCTACAACCTATAACAACACCATGTACTTTCTCGTAGTGGGGACTAGACTTGATAAGAAAGATATCTCTCACTTCATCCAATGGGCATAAATTCATTATAAATGCAACTAATTACTTTACAAAGTGGGTAGAGGCTATCCCTCTAACCTACATCATAGGGCAATAGATATCCAAGTTTATCTTGACCTATTTGATATGTCGATATGGAATTCCATAAACTATCATCATAGATAACAAAACTCCATTGAAGAACCAAGATATCTATGAAATTTGTTGAAAGTTATCCATCCAATATTGATTCTCAACCCCATACTATCACTAAGGAAATGGTCAAGTTGAAGCATCCAATAAAACCATTATGAAAATATTGAAAAAGACTGTTAGTGATGTTGATCGTGATTGGAATTTGTAGCTAAATCCGGCATTATGGGATTACTGAACTAGCATTCATATACCTACAAGTGCCACACCTTTTTCCTTGGTCTACATATTTGAAGCGATCCTACCTATCGAAGTCGAAATCCCATCATTGTGAGTATCCCTAAAAGGCATGGTTAGCAATGAGGAATATCGGGTGTCCAAAATTAATGAGCTAGAGCTTCTAGATGAAAGGTGTTTGAGCATGTTAAAAAATCTCTAGGTTTATCAAAATTGTCTCAAGAAAAGGTATAACAAGAAGATCAAGAGAAAAATATTTCAAGTTGGTGACTTAGTAATGAAATAAAATTAGAAGATCCAGCTAAACTAGGATGGGAAGGGGAAGTTTGAACCAAACTGGTTAGGTCCTTTCATTATAACAACAAGCTATGGCTCTGAAGCTTATTAGTTGGCTAATCCTAAAGGAGAACCTTTAGTTGAACTGATGAATCAAAACCATTTCAAAAATTCTACACTTAAGCGCATTGGAATATCCCAAGCAAAGAAAGCTAAAAGAGAAAAAAAATTAAAAACCAAGAAAAGTAGTAAAGAGAAATAAAACACCCTTTAAGTGAAAACCACTTTATTGCGCTTCTAGGATAGGTACCATAGTGAAAACCTGGTAAAAAGGTGCTATGTTTGAATAAGACCTGCATCTCTACCTATCAACACTATCTAAAGCATCCACCCCATCCATCTCGAAATAAAACGTGTATCCAACCATGGCTTGATAACTGATTAAGTATTGAACCTTGTTACACCATCTTCATCCATCTACCCTAATGAACGTAATCTTGTCTCGAACTATGGGAAACTTATTGAAATTGGTTGAGAGTTGGATCCTTGCACATCCTATCACTATCTTAAAACTATCAAAATAAAAAACATCCAGAAAACAAACAAAATCAAAGATAAAGTCAAAAACATCAAAATCCCAAAAACATTATAGGTCATCTTTGGACAAGCTACATTTGAGTCATAAATAAGAAAACTATGAGCCTCTACATGGTTAATATAGGCAAGGATATCATTGATGATTCCTCGAGGCCTTTGGGTAGTCCCCCAAAACAAACAAAAACATCCAATCAAATTCTCAATATCCAAAACATTCATAAAAGGTCATAAAACTCCAAAAATAGTGTTACTTAATACAATCTAACTACAATGTCTCTGCATTCACCACGTAGGCAAGGCTAATCTCTGATCAACACCTGAGGTACTCTGTCAGTCCCTTTAGGTCCCCCTATTTATTTCAAAATCTCCCAAAAACAACAAAAACAACTTAAAAATAATTTAGAAAAACCTCAAAAGTCCTATCTCCATTGTCACCTATCTGCAGTAAACTTTCCATCCCTAATAAACAATCATCACCTTCAACTTTTGACAAAGCAATCGATAAGTGAAACAAACATCAAAATGAAAAATTCCAAAGTGAAGATCAAAATGATTGGATCACCATTAGACTATAACAATGCTGAAGTATTAACTACCTACCTATCAATAATTCATCATAAACATCCTAACATATGTCTTAATGGATAAAATGTTCCTACAATAGACATCAGTAAAGGATAACATCCTGAAACATCAAACAACTATTGCAAGTGATAATGCAACATTGTTAAATATTTTTATAGTCTTATCTTTTTGATTTATCTTAATACCACATTCCCAGGATCTCTCAAGGATGTCCATAAGGATTTAGAGAAGAAGGAATGGGGGCATCAACTATCAATTTCTGTTTATTCTATTTGTTAGATATTTTTGTGATATTACCATGATGAATAATTTTTTTGTTATGTGTGTGGAAGTCATTTTGAGGCAATTCGTGTAGCAGTTGCATGGTAGGTACTCCATACCTCTTTATGTAATTGGTCTAAAATGTTTTGAAACTTCTCACCCATACACTCTAATAGGGTTTCTGTATGTCTAGTATGATAGAATATTCTTTGCTTGTAGAGTCAGTCCACACAATAGATACAATGCCACCTTGGTCATCAATACCCTAGTGCATCATGTATATTTGCTACATTAATAAGGATTGATAAAAATACAGTCTCTATGAAAGCAAAAGAAAACTCATTAGTAACTAACAACATCAAATTTATATCCATCTCCAAATCATACTCACTTCTTCTAACTAACAACTTCATCTTGCATCATAATAGTATTAGTACCACATGTATCATGCATCCACAAAATCAATAGTACATATCATGACCATAATACAATGGAAAAAACATCATACATCATATAGTCATCCATCCATACATCATACATCATCATCCATTACATAGATATATAAATCACACATCCATCCATATCACATAAATGCATCAGAAAAAGTATAAAAAATATTAGCATGTATAAATCATCATCCATAATCATCTATTAGCATCCATAATCATCTCATAACACATAATAAGCTACATCAAAGCATGGTATATATCATATATGATAAAAAATGGGAATGTCTATACATCATCAAGTATCATGTGTGATATCAAAATATATAAAAAATTACATATATACGAGGCCTTAGCTAGGCCGATGAATGTACATACAAAATATCATGTGTACACAAGTATATGATACAATAAAATATAAAGATCATAAAAAAACTTAACCCTACTGGCCATCTCACAGAGGGGATCCATGTAGCTATTGGCTATAGCGAGGAGATGGTTGTAGAATAACTGGGGGTTGATGAGGTTGTCTCACTAACTACCCTCCTGACTCTACCCCTATCGCTGTGCTCAACTCTTCAAAACGAGGGAATCTCTAAGCCCTTGGAACAAAGGCCTCATATAGCAGCTGATAATATGTGCACCACTACAAAAGTTGATCCCGCTCGACCTGATACTGAGCAAGGGGAACAAAGGAGGCTAGTGAAATATGTGTAGCTAATATCTTCTACCTCTCTATGACCAACTCTTTCCTCAAGGCATCTCTCTCCTATCGAAAACCATCTTGCTTTGGAATAAGAATGAAAGCCTGACCCTCAACAACCTACCTTAGCACAATCTTCACATCCCTCTCAATAACCCAAGCATCCTTGTTTACGGTCAATTGGGATATCTATGCTACTACTACTACATCCATATATGGAGGAGGACCTTGCGGTGCCTACTGGTCTTGATGAGGTTGATCCTAATGCTGCTAATCGCTATGCTGCTCATCATGCCCTACTCTATCTAGCTACTCAATAGCAATACATAGCCTCTAATGGTCCCCTCTCCTCCTTGTAATGTCATCCACCATCTGGACTTGTCCCATGATTGGCCCAACACTAGCAGGATATGTAAAATGTAATGGGATACAATGGTCCCACCACTGATCATAATCTTGCGTAGTGCTAGGATCTTCTAAACCTATTGCCCATCCAAATGGGGAAATTCGTCTAAACTTAGCCATATCATTATTAGAAGAGGCCTGTGGCTCCCACACTCTAACCTCTTTGGCTACTAACTTGAACCATGCATGATAATCATCCCCAAACCATGTATGGTGATCTCTAAACTGACAGAGAACCCGATCAGGCAAATAATGTTCTAAAAGGGAATCCACAAGACCTATAAGCCATCACATCTATCAATACTATGGCAACTTCTCCATATCATCGTGCCATGCCTCACAACCTAGCTAGGGCCTCCAAACAAACACAAACATATCATCAAAAATGCCTTGCCAGTAAGGTAACCTACCATGCTAGGTGTAATGCATGAAATCTGAATAACGACAAGAGTATGGATCCTTCAAATCCTAATCCAAAACACCATATGGTCTCGTCACTAGGATATGCTCCCAAGCTCATACATGTAGAAGTGTCATCCTTGCAAAAATATCCATATTGTTGTGACAAGAAACCTCGTACATGTCCTTGTACAAGTGTGCCAAAATACGTGGGCCCCACACATATCTCATACTATGCTCCATCATCTGCTCGATGAAGATGCCCTAGGAAAAAGGAAAATTCCTACCTCTATGATCGAGCACCATAAGCCCTGTGATCAAGCTAGCCAAAACCATGGATATCAGATCAACACTGTCAAGAAATAGAGAAAAGTCTATCTCTGAGTCCACCACCTATAGTCGTCAAACGCCAAGTACTTACTGCATGGTGAGGGTACCCTATTGAACATCATATGTAACAATATAATCATGAATGAGGATGCATAGAATCCTCCAAACATCCTCTAATGTAATGGTTGCCTTGTTAGTCGAAAGGTGGAAGGATGATGACTCCAAATGCCATCTCTCTAAAAGCAATGTCATCATCTCCCTATGGCATCATATCTCGGGCATGTAACATATGTAACACAGTCCCACAACATCCAGTAAGTCTCTCTCTAGCTCAAAGAAGCCAGTGAGGAAGTCAAACAACTATCATGGCCGTCACTCCCTAGAATACAATAGTTTGAGAACCACTTGCAAACATTCAACCCATGACATCAAGAATTTGCTAGAAAATCAAATTATGAACCTAAGCCTACAAATAAACTAGCCAAATCATGCAATTTTGACAATAGCGAGCCTTTTTTGGACAATAACAAGCATTTTAAATGATAGCGGATCTATTTTTTACAATAGTGAGCATTTTAAATGATAGCGGCTAAATTGACAAAAGTGCACAAGGAAAACGATAGGGAACAAATTATACAAAAGTGAACACTTTACAAACAAAAAAATAATAGCCACAGTTTGTACGAAAGCGGTAAACAATAGCGAGCATATTTTACAATACTGGACAAGAAAAATGATAGCATTCAAGTTTTATGAAAGCGGTAAAAACACAAATAATAATAGCCGTAAAATTGAGACAAAAGTAGTAAAAATATAAATTTACTGATATAGTTAAATTTTTTTCTAGCATTAATTACACAAATGTGGAAAGAAGAAAACAAGAAGGGAAGTGGTACATACCGTGATGCCTATGCTAGCTAGCCTCCCGAAATCATGAATTGCCTCTGCACGGTGTGGGGCACTCAGAATCCTCACCATCACAACTTGAAAAATCATAAAAGTAGAATCTCTAGAGACAAGGATTTACTAAGGCTAAGAATGCAAAATGAGGAAAACTGAACCCTAATTTGTTTTTTTACCCCTCAAACTCTAATTTTTTACCTTGGAAACCCTCCTAGGTTAAAATTAGGAGCACCCTAATACATCCGACACCATAAATGAGGGTCCTATAACCTAATTTTTCATCCTCTATGCATCTGAACTACAACGAAACCTTATTGTGAGCTCAACCACAAAAGTATTTTTTCAGGTCAATCTCTCGAGGAGGTAGCCTAGCATCATACTATCTTTCTATTGACCGCCAAGGCACAGTGGGACATATGAAAATTTTCAAATCTTGATCTTAACATTGAATTCTTTGAAACAAAACACCAATAGGGGAAAAATGTAGACATGTAAAAATGACCTAAAGCATATCACACATCCTGAATGACATTTTTCCATTATCGACATCATTATCAGTAATCTAATTGCATTTCACATCATTTTCACTAGTTAACCCTATTTTCCTCTATTAATTGAATAATCTTGAATTATTTAATTAATTCACTATATCGTCACCTAATTTAACTTTATTCTTCTTGATTAATTAAATAAACATCAATTATTTAAATATGTCACTAATATTCCCTATTCATCTAAATCAATTAAATTGTTATCACTTAATAATTTAATTAAATCACTTTTCCCTCTCTAAACTTGAATAATTAAATTAATTATTCAAAATCATTCAACATAGTAAAAAAAACTTTATTTGTTAAAGTCAAACATGACTTGCATGTTTATCTCCAAAATATTAATTAATTATTCAATTAATTAATTATCCTCACCCCTTTTGTGATTGAAAAAATCATTGCCACTAATTTATCACTCTAATCGATTGACTAACTCATCTATTCTTCAATCCTACTAACAATTGAATCTATTCCTCAATCCCACTAACCACTCAACCTGATTTCTTCAATCCCCCCAATCATTCCTATCTAATTCAACTAATCATTCCAATCTATTTCCTCTCAACGGTTCTCAACTGTTGATTGTGATCTTTTACTATGAAATCTCGATCGTACATCTCAAAACATGAAATCTATATAATAACCCTCTTCATTCTCAAAAAAGATTGGAGAATCTATAGAGTTTATGCAATGAAGTCATGCTAAATTGACATTTGAATTCTTGAGAGATTTTACACACATCTTCGATAACCATTAACACACTTTGAAGCTTTTGCAAACAACAAATGAAGGCTTCGTATTGATTCAAACGTAATCGAACATCAATACGAATACAAAAACAACATGGTATGGTAAGAATTGTTTTGTTTTGGATTCATTTAACTTTCTTAGTTTCTTATTTGTTTAGATTCAGGGCTTTGCATTTCACACTTCATGAGCATGAGTTTGGAACTTGATCTTATTTTGATTCAATTCATTGTTTTTTTCCTTATGTTATTTCTCTCCCTTATAGAAGCACATGACATCCAAGGACAACCCTAATAGAAATTACAAAGGATATTATTTAGCGCTCATCTACATGACAAAGTGGCATTGAAAATAAATAAAAAATGAGAAAGGTACACAAACCAACAAAAAAATGCACTTATTGTATGGCTTGAATTTCTGCAGTGGCATCATTGGTAAAAAATGCATTGATTCTCTAGTCGGGTTTGAATCTTCTTCTACGAGCATGCAACACGTCTAGCCAACCAAAAATATCCTCAATATTGTTTCGTGAGGAGACTACCAATGCAACGGTAAAACCACTCTATTACTTGTCGAAATGAGTAATTTATACACTTTGTATAGTAGACATAACAAGTCAACATGAGCATTGTCAAGTTTATAGCTAGTTAGATCATTGAAAAGACAAAATTATTCATCAATGTTTCTAATGCCTCACCCCATATTTGTTGGTGGAAAATGTGGAATATATGGAGATGACTGAATTGTGTGAGTGGTGAACCATCGTATCCAACATCCATGGAGTCTGAACCTCGATAATGAAAGGTGTATCATTTCCATGGGGCCGCTGGAAGTAGAAGAAGTTTTCAATGTCTCATGCATTCCATATTATGATACTTTTTGAATTGTATCTGTGTTTCTATGCATGAATAGAATACACCTTTCACCAAGCATTCATTACATCCTTTCTTGTCAATAATTTATCTCTCTTACTCATCATGCCACATAAAATAGGATCAATGAGGTGTCTGTCCATTATTACATCAACACTCACATCCATGAGCAAAAGGTTTTCAATATAGCTTTTACATTATGTAGATATATTAGGGGTGAATCTACAATGCAAGTCTCCACTCGTGTCACCAATGCCATGGAAAAATTCACTATTGACATCGAATGGAAACATTTGTTTGAAGAGAAGATAGACAACATTGGGTCTGTTGTACATAACCCTTGCAATGAAGTGGTATTAAAAACCTCACTTTTTTACAAATGTTTGTTGTCTTTTCAATGGTGGAGGTTGGTTCCTGTGGTTTTCAGAACCATATCTACACTAGTAGTTGTAAACAAAGCATCATCTCATCATCTTCAAGAGAGAGAGTAAAATATCATTGGACCATACCCATGAATGTTGAAAGGTACAAACATGTTCCACATAATTGTTTTTCTATAATTTTTGTTGTTGACGGGACCCGTGATGGTCTTATCTCTTTTTTTCATGCGTACAAATGAAGCTTCAAAACCTTCAACCAAGCCTTCACCACGAATGAAATCATCGTGTCTACTATGAGGAATTACTACGACAAGCTCAAGGACCCCATCATTTTTGATGGCAATAGGAGTCCACTCAAAATCGCAAGAGAAAAAAGGAGAGCCTCCATCCCGTACATCTTACACCTCTAGATTGTCTTCCTTCTTCTATTTCAAGCCTCTCCCCATTATAGGTAAGGTAGGAATTGGATGAAAATTTAAAATTAGAGTGGATTGTGTCAAACAAAAGAAATAAATTATTCATTAAACGTAAATAAAATGTGCTTGCATTGTTGCCACCAACGTGAAACCAATAGGAGATTTCTGACTTCTACTAAGGAAAATAATAGGTTATAGATTGAATCAAGCTACACATAAAATATGAAACAAATACGAGTTGGAAATCGGAGTGTGTAGCTCAATGTACAAGTGGACATAGACAAGTATGATACAATCACAAGCATACATGGACATTCAATGATGAGTTCATTTTAGGTGTAGCACACAAAATTGTTTTACCTGAAGAGGAATGCTGTGAAAACCAACCATAATTTTG
>CM021103.1:368152537-368310523 GCA_007115665.2 Sequoiadendron giganteum | reverse complement strand
CAATTTTTCTATCAACCACAATGTAAGCCAATGTGGGTTGGAAAACACAATTTATTCGAACCTCCAAGTGGACATAAAGACCACAATTAAATTCGCAATCCCACATGAAAATATAACTAAGAGTTCAAAGTATACGGGGTGTAAAAACCTCTTTTACTTCATAATTCATGTTGTGATATCGAGCCTTCCATTTAGGGTGAGTTAATAGGAGAGAAAAAAGTACATCTTACAATTCATGAAATAAAAAAGTGCTGGTTGAACAACACAATGAGTGGTTCTACCTACAACTTTGTATGTGGTGTATGAGTGTAATGTGCATAATAGTATGCAATTAATTCTATAGTTACAACAATAAATGTATTATTTTGGGAAGATACGTTGGTTGTGGTCTGTGTGTATGTGTTAATGAAGATCAAAGGTTAGAGGGAAACCAAAACCTTTTATGAAAACCTTGTATTTAAAACAATGTGAATCCATTGTTGCCAGCAATGCAAAAAGAATAACACATTTTCTACATCTGTTGGAAAAATAATGAATCAGTGATGGAGTGAATCAGGAAAGGAATAAAGGTGTAAAATTTCCTATCAACCATGATGTGAGCCAATGTAGGTTGAAAAACATAATGTCTAGTTGAACCTCCAAGCAGACATAAAGACTGCAAGTAAAATCGCAACCCCACATGAAAAAAAAAACTAAGACCTCATAGTATATGGGTTGTACAAACCTCTTTTACTTGAACAGGCATGTTGTGATATCGAGCCTTCCATTTGGGGTAACTTTTGACATTACCAACAAAAGTGTATATGACAATTCATGAACTAAAAAACTGCAGGTTGAACAACACAATGAGAAGTCCTACTTGCAACTTTGTATGAGCCTATAAGTGTGCATAATAATATGTAATTACTTCTATGGCTTCCAGTAATGTCAAAAGAAAAAAAAACGTTCTTTGCATCTGCTAATAAAATAATAAATCAATAAAGGAGTGAATGAACATAGGCTAAAAAAATATCTCATTCAAACTTTCACAATGTTGAAGTCTACAGTCATGTTTTTCTTCTATCTTCACCCTTTGACTAGTACAAAGCTTTGAAAAATTTACTTTCCTTGCGTAGGTTGAAACATTCTTCGAATGGGGATAATACATGAGTAATCATAGCTTGATTACACCAACAAAATAAATAATATGTCTAATGATGTATTGTAGATAACATTGAATGACAACCATTTATTTCGTCACTGTACTAAATCTCGGTTCATTTCCTTGTTCTTTGCATATTTCATCACAAATCATGGATGAAAAAAGAAAGTAAAATTTCAAATACATTATAATAATTAACAAATCATGTGCAATTTAGAAATCATACTATCTATTTCTATTAATACAAATAATATATTATTGCCAACTATTTGTTGTAGCAGACAACATGCCCACTATGGTGCCAATTTGTGTGAGCAAAGAAAGTGAAAGATGATGTTATAAGTGGATTTCAACTGATGAAGTCACAAAATTTTCAACATAAAACTAACTCACCACCCTGAACTCTCCACCCTTGAGCTTAAAACAGTCAGAATTATATAAATCACAACACATAGTGTTTTCCAACCTGCCTATAGTTTAGTGACTTGAGGAAGTTGAAATGAAATTTATAATCTATCTAAGACTTGTTATATATTTTTAAGCGGTGCCTTTCATTACATTCGTATTGTCTAAACAATGAAAGTTTTTCATTACAATCATATTGTCTATATAATCGAAGGTTGGAAAACACAGGGCGTCAAGAAACTTGCAACATACATAGTGTTGTAAAACCCTCTCTATATAAGAAACCTATTGGTTGGTCATCCCTCAGCTATATGTTTAGTTTTATGTATTCCCTAGCTGCAACTCCTCCCCAAACTCTCCACTCTTAATCTTAGAACAAGCAAAATTATATAAAACACAACCCATAGTGTTTTCCAACCTACTTATAGTTTATTGATTTGAGGAAGTTGAAACACAATTTTTAGTTTATTTGAGACTTGTTATATATTTTGAAGGGGTGCCTTTCATTACATTCATATTTTCTAAATAACAAAAGGTTTTTATTACAATCATATTGTCTATATAATTAGAGGTTGGAAAACATAGGACGTTAAGAAACCCACAACCCGCATAGTATTATAAAACGATCTATATATAAGAACCCAATTGGTTGGTCACCCCTCAACTAAATATTGTTAGTTTTATGTATCCCCTAGCTGTAACTCCTCCCTGAACTCTCCACCCTTGAGCTTAGAACAAGAAAAATTATATAAATCACAACCCACAGTGTTTTCCAACTTGCCTATAGTTTATTGATTTGAGGAAGTTGAAATACAATTTATAGTCAATCTAAGACTAGTTATATATTTTGAAGGGGTTCCTTTCATTACATTCGTATTGTCTAAACAAAAAAAGGTTTTTATTACAATCATATTGTCTATATACATGGCATTAAGAAACCTGTAACCCACATAGTGTTGTAAAACCCTCTATATATAAGAACTTGATTGGTTGGTCACCCCTCAACCAAATCTAGTTAGTTTTATGTATCCCCCAGCTATAGCTTCTCCCTAAACTCTCCACCCTTGAGCTTAGAACAAGAAGAATTATATAAATCACAACCCATAGTGTTTTCCAACTTGCCTATAGTTTATTGATTTGAGGAAGTTGAAACACAATTTTTAGTCTATCTAAGACTTGTTATATATTCTGAAGGGGTGCCTTTTATTACATTCGTATTATCTAAACAACAAAGGTTTTCATTACAATCATATTATCTATATAATCAAAGGTTGGAAAACACAGGGCGTTAAGAAACCTGCAACCCACATAGTGTTGTAAAACCCTCTATATATAAGAACCCAATTGGTTGGTCACCCTTAGATAAATATGGTTAGTTTTATGTATCCCCCAACTATAAATCCTCCCTGAATTCTCCACCCTTGGCTTTGAACAAGCACAACAAACTAACTCACAACCCATTATGTTTTCCTACCTACCTATATTTTAATGATATGAGGAAATCTAAACATAATTCATACTGTAAGTAATAGTTTTGGTAAATTTCAAAGGTTCCTTTTCTTACATTCGTACTATCTAAACAAAAAATGATTTTTATTACAATCATTTTATCTATTTATAATTCAAGGTTGGAAAAAATTGGGTTTTAACGAACCTAAGATCTTCTCAATGCTTCAGGAGGCAACATGTACTAGAATGTATGAAATGAATAAGGAAACAACTGTAAAAACACTTGAAAAGAAGCAGACCAAAGTGTATGAGATAAATAATGTATTGACTGAAGAGATTCTTCCTACTATTGAGAAGGTGAGGAAGGAGCATGTGAAGTATGCACAATGGGAAAATGATAATGCAAAATTGGAGGCAATAGGTACTAGAATGTATGAAATGACAAAGGAATCTATTATAGAAATACTTGAAAGAAGCAGACCAAAGTGAATGAGACAAATTGGGTATTTATTGAAGAGACTTCATGTTTTTGAGGAAGGTGCGTGTGTAGTATCTGCAATGGGAAAATGGCAATGTAGAACTTGAGTAATAGGTAGTAGAAAGTATGTAATGAAAAAAGAATTAGCTCTAAAAACACTTGAAAATAAGTAGACTAAAGTGAATGAGATAGATAATGTATTGATTGAAGAGATTGTTCCTACACTTGACAACTTGAAAAAGGAGCATTGTGTAGTATGTGAAATGGGAAAATGCCAATGCAAAAGTGGAAAAAGTCAAGAAATTTTGTATTGCATATAAATTTGTGCAAGAAAAGAAAGTGAGAGATGATGCTATAAGTGGATTTGAACAAATGAAGTCAAACATTCTTAAACTTAAGAATTCCATGGAACAAATACAATTCAAAATAGATGATAAGGAAAAGGAAAAATCAGATCTTAGTGCAAAAAAAGAGAATCCGTTGGCTAGAGACATGCAAGTCCTATGTAAAAAGGTAGACAAGTTTTGTAAATAAATTATCAAATAGAAAACATTTGCATTCTCTAATTAGAAAGAAACTCTCAAAGCTGAGCAAAGAGTAGCTGCAAAGCTACTTAAAAGTACTGAAGACATTGAAAACTCTATCCAAGAAATGGATGGTGCTATCCTAAGGGCTGATGAGGGAGCAACTGCTCCAAAGCTTAAAGTAAAAGATATGAAAAGAAGGTAGAAGCTCATGAAAAGGAATACCAGGGGGTAATAATAGGTAACAACAGTGGGGATGAGGAAAAATGTGTGGATGTTCAATTTGTAGATGCAAAAGCAATAGTTTGAAGTTCTGAAACCAAAGTAAAACAACATAAACACTACAATTAACCACTTAGAAAAGGAATTAAAAGATTAAAAGAAGATTTTATTGTCGAAATAAAAGGATTTTAATTAATTTTCTTGAAATACATTTACAATCTAAAAGACATGAAGTTGACTAAATAAACACAACAATGGAAGGTGTTGCTTATGAAGAAGAGCACATGGACACATTAAAAAATGAGTGTGCAAGAATTTGAGGCAGTTCAAAAGTTGAAGGTTGATATCAAGCACCTCGAGGCTCAATTATGAAATGTTCAATTTACCTATAATGATCATGTAAAATATTTTGATAGATAAAAAGTCAAAGGTGCGGTTGCACAAATTATAAAAGATAAAGATGCCTTGATAACCACAATCATATGACTGACAACCCACATTGTGTTTTCTAATTTGTAATTATTTTCTACATTTTTTATAATAATATGAGGAAATTTAAATGCAATTTTTACTCTAATTAAGAATGATTATAAATTTTAAAGGGGCCTTTCACTACATTCATGCTGTCTAAATAGAAAAATTTATTCAAGATATTCATACTATTTTGTAAAATTTCATGTTGTAAATCCCTAGGTGTTAAGAAGCAAACTACATTCGTGCTGTCTAAACAACAAAAGTTTTTCAAGAAATTCATAATTTTTTGTAAAATTCCATGTTGCAAAACCCTAGGTGTTAAGAAGAAAACTACATTTGTGTTGTCTAAACAACAAAAGGTTTTCAAGACATTCATATTGTTATGTAAAATTCCATGTTGCAAAATCCTAGGTGTTAAGAAGCAAGCAACCCACATAGAGTTGTAAAACCCTCTACACGTAACAACCTAATTGGTTAGTCACCCCTCAACTCAATTTGGTTAGTTTTATGTGTCCCCCAGTTGAAACTCCTCCCTGTGAGATAACCCTTTACATTTAAACATGCAGATTCAAATAAATGAAAACCCACATTATGATTTCCGAATTACAATTATTTTGTGCACTTTTTAAAAGAATCATGGTAAAATTTAAATGAAATTTTTACTCAAATTAAGAGTCCTTATAAATTTTGAAGGGGCCTTTAAATACATTCATATTGTCTAAATTACAAAATCTTTTCAAGACATTCATTCAGTTTTATAAAATTTCGTTGGAAAACCCTGGGTGTTAAGAAACAAGCAACCCACATAGTGTTATAAAACCCTCTACAACCTAATTGGTTAGTACCCCTCACCTTTATTTGGTCATTTTTATCCTCCAACTCTTCCACGTGCACTCCAACCTTCAACGTTCAAAGACTAAAAATGCTCACAACACAAAGTTTTTTCCACCTTCAATTCTCGCACCAGAAAAAATGCACTGAAAAAAATAGCTTCTTGCACAAGCCATGGGTCCCAATTTTTTGACTGACAAAAGTCAAGAAAACTGACCTGACAGTGCCATTATATCCTCGCTTCTGTCGCCTTAACATTTTCTCCCATCTACCGGTTTTGTCATTTTTATCCCCCGTCTGGCGGGCCCCGCACTACGTCGTCTCATCATGTTATGTATGTTTCTATGTATGTTTTTATGTATGGACATACGCATGTTTTGTTAAGAGATTAGTCGTGTTCATAGAAGAACCCCCTCAATTTCCACTCCAACATCACTAAAATGTAGAGATGGGCTAAGAGTAGAGATATGAAGTGACACTAAAAGAAAGAATAGGTGAGGTTATTATTCTTTCAATTAACATAATCTAAGGTATAGATGGAGAGAATGGAGGCCCAAGAAATTGCAAAAACATTAAAATTTTCCATAATTTTGTTAAAGAAAAATTATATGAATTAAGAGCTTGTATTTATGATGTGGAAATTGGTCAATGGTGCAATGCCATTAAGGTGTTAGATTAACAATGTATTAGATATGTGTCAATCATTGATTTAGATTAGGATCTAATGGTTTTGAATTATCCTACCCCTAAGAACATAATTTTTTTCAAATACATTGGAACACTTGTGCCAAAAGAAACAAGGAGCCTAGAAAGAAAAACTAGTCATCGTCATACTCGACAATCACACAAATTTGTAGAGACCCATTGTCAATATGAAAAATACATGTTGAAGAATATGGCGCTAAAGGTTAAAGTCATGAAGGAAAAAAGAGGGTGTCTAAGAATACTTCACTCACCAAGGAAAAGATGGTGTGATTTTAGGTCAAACATGAATCATTACCAACATAGGCTCTAGTTGGGGATGTGTGCCTCTTGCAAGCATAGCGAGAATCCAAAAAGTCTTTAGGAGAAAACCAAAATGAGCAATGGGAAGAAGAGAGAGGGAAAAAAAAGACACACAAGTATTTTCAAGGAAAATACACTATGAGGGGATATGTACAAGACAAAAATAATAACTTACAATCATTGAGATGGTAGCACAAAGGATACTAAAATTGTATGGTTTGAAGTAGTTAAAAACTCTAATTGTAGGTCAATTGTGTAAAGAAGATCCATGGTACAAAGTTGTGAATGAATTGACTCAAGCCTTTTACCTTTTTATAAGATAATTTTTAGGAATAAGTTGCTTTTTCTTGACCTAACGATTCCTTCTCCACCTAGCTATAATAAATAGTACCTCTCACACATATGCATAACTATGTGCGACCAATGCTTGGGGAGAAACAATCAAAATTACCATTACAGTCACCAAAATAGTTCAAGAACAAATAGTAGGTGCCTAATCCTTTCTACTCTACATTATCACACATTTCATGCATGTTCATGGCAATACAAGGTGAATCACCGAAAACCAAGTTAGCCCAATATTAAAACATAAAGGTGAGTGTAAACCACAACCATCCATGACTATAACAATATCATACTCAATGACCCCTTCATATGAACCAAGGTATAAAGAAAATGCCTCCAATTCACATGGAAAGAAAAATTATACCCGACTATCCTTTTGATTTATAAAAAAATACTTCTTCATACATGTCAAACTAAAAAGCTTCTAGCTCAAGCATACCCCAATGGAAGGCTACAACATGTTGATTCTCAAATTCAACCAAATCTTGCAATCCATAATTATATTTACCAACATATTGATCCCAAATAAAAGAATTAAAATTAGGTGCACCACAACCATCAAATAAGGGAGTAAGGCCTTCACCAAAATGGAAGACCTTCAAGTGACTTGTGTATACACCTATCTCACTATCACTTGACAACCAACATGCAACACTATCAGATATGCTAATATACTCTCTTATGCCTAAATCATCTACATAATCCACATTTAAATTAATATATTGAGCATACGAATCAAATTGAGGCACCTTAAGTGAGGGATCAAGCCCATCCCATTGCCTCTCAGTTTTAATTTCATCTTGGCAACTAGTTGAAAGAAAACCATTGCTAAAAAAAAGCTTATGGCTAATTTCCCTCCCTTATATAAGGATATTTTGTAATTAATGTACTTCTCTTATGAACCTCCCTTGATGGATCTTATGTACCAAGTGTATTGATACTCTCATGTGCTTGATGTAACTTTTGATTTATGAGACTTGGTATTGATCTAGATATAGCCCATGGTTAACATCTTTTAACTTTCCATCCCTTATACATATGGTTAGCTTATAATTTGAGTTTTATTTTTATATATATTTACTATAATGGATGTCATGTTATACTCTTATTTTGCATCATTTTTAGTTATTTTTTATGTATGTATACAATATACAAAATATAAGGATATATATAAATAGTTTGATGGATATGACACACTAGATTCACATGCTTTATTTTTGCAAATGCCATTTACTAACATTTATTTGTATGATATACATTTATGTTACTAATAATGTGGTTTCTCTTTATATGATTTTTGACTTAGGGGGATCATGGGTTAACTCAACATATGGTGACGTGATAAAATTATAAGATAGATATTTCAAGTGGGAAACAGAAAGTGATAAAATAATTTTAGATGAAAGTTGCACAAAAGGCTAAATATTAATTCTTGTCTAAAATGATCACCTATACTGGCTTTTGACACAAACATACAACAAAATTTATTATTCCACTCTAAACTTAGACCAAAAGAGATGGTCAAGAGGTCAAACATAGGGTAAAGTATTAGCTCATTTGCAAGGATGGCCCTAGGAAAGTAAGCTAGACTCTTGATTTTACCTAACCTATGTTTGTGTATGTGTGTTTGCTTAACTAATTTCTCTACTTTTTCTTTATTCTTTTGTCCTTATTTTTTGTATATCACCCTCGTAGCTTCAAGCTTAGATTGTTGTCCACCTAAAAGTATGGGCATCAGTGAAAAAATAATTTGAATGTTGTGATGAGTTTTGATCCCTTGACCTAAAGGCTAAGACAAATAAGTAAGGGGCTAGGTGTAACCAAAAGGGTAAATAACTCCTAAGACCTTTCCTTGTCGAGAAGATATGGGAAGGCCTTTTTGTTAGCTTATATTAGATATAGTAGGGTTGAAAATTGATTGTTTTATAATTGACTACATGATAACTAAGACCAAGATTAATTTATAGCTGATTTTAACTTTATTTAAAAATGTTGGGAATGGAAGGGGATAATGGTGATAACTGTCAAAAGGGAAAATTATGAGGAAGGCATGAATCATTGATAGCAACCATAAAACAATCTAATTCAAGCCATAGAGACCCTAATCTAATAATTAAGTACAAGATGACAATAAAAATCAAATGATAAATTAGATATACCTTGGATTTTATGCTAAAGTTGATTCCCCTCCATTGCTCTTCTCAATTTTTTTTGTTTAGTCTTAGATATGAAGTATGCACAATCTATAATAAGCTCAATGTAAATGAATGATAGAAAAATCTCAAAGAATGTGGTTCACCATCAAAGAGATATGAGGGTTGCTTTTATAAAATCGTCTGATTTGAATGGATGAATGATCAAGATTAAGAGGTGGATGATCAAGATCAAGGTCAAGAATCTTTGAGAGGAATTGATGAATGAGTTAATTGACTACAACTGGCTGCAAGATTTCAATTAACTTCTTGCATGGAGAATTGATTGAAGAGTTAACTCTCACTGAGTGAAAGTGAACTGATTTGATTGATTGATGAAGTGGTTTGATTATCCAGTCAACTAGAAGAGAGTGTCTATTATGAACAAGGTAGAAATGCATGAGATAATAATTAATTATTAGAGGAATGTGTAAGATTAAATTTATTAAATAAATAAAATAAATGTTTTTATTTATTTTGGACGAAGATAATATTTGAGAAATAAATTAAAGAATTATTTAATTCGAGAAGTGAGGACTTGCATGAGTATTTAATAATTAAATAAATTTAATTATTATTTACATTTGTAAGATCAAATTAATTAATTAAATAAAATAAATAATTTTTTTAATTTTTAGAAGAAGATAATGTTGAGGAATTAAGTTAAATAATTAAAATAATTATTTAATTTAAGAAGTGAGAATTAATTAAATAATAAATTATTTAATCTTGAAGATAAGAACTAGATAAGGAATTTGTATGAGATTTAATAATTAATTAAATGAATTAATTATTAAAAGAATGTGCAAGTGAAGTTTAGATAAATAAATTAAACATTTTATTTATCATTAATGAATGAATAATGTTGAGAGATTAAAGGATAATTAAATAATTAAAATAATTAGTGAATAATTAAATAATAATTTTTTAGTTTTGAAAGGGATAATGGATGATTAATTAAATAGTATTAATTCATTTAATTAATTTAGAAGAATAAAGATAATTAAAGATGTTATTAAATAAATTAGATTTATTTAATTAATCATGAAGATAAATAGGAGCTAAAGACATAATTAAATAAATAAATCTTATTTATTTAATTAAGATTAATAAGAGTTAAAGACATAATTAAATAAATAGATTAATGATAAATTCATTTAATTAATAGTGAAATAAATATAATTTATTTAATTAATTAAGAAGATTAATGATAAATTCATTTAATTAATAGTAAAATATGCATTAGTGATAATAATCAAACTAGCACTTGCACGAGAAGGAGGTGCAATGGTTACGCCGATTGTGATTTATATAGAATGCCCTATAAATTTGAAAGTTGTATTTGGTCAATAAAAACACCAATAATATAAAAAATATCTTAAGCTAATTTAAGATAGTCTCAAAAATGGTGAATTATATTGTTTTCTTTAACTATGCTTCCTATTAAATCTTTTTGTGGACTAAAATGTCTACATGGTTAGTGATACTTGTGTATTGAAATCACTAACTTGGTCCAGATCATATGTTCTTTACTTCAAGACCTTAACCTCATTCTCATTTAATGGATTAGTGGTACAAAGATAAAAGGATATGTTCATACTCATGTGAAAATATAGGGTGTGTTTTCAATCTGATGAACCATGAGAAGCTCACACAGATTCTCTAAACTTTTAAAAAATCCTATTGGGTGTGTTTTGTATGGCAAGCTATAATAACTGAAGGGCAACTTAGTTTCAATTGAGATCAAAGATTAACCTTGACAATCAAATCTCCGTCTTTAAGATAAGTATGCATATAACTTTCTAGCAAATAAAATGGTTGAAATTTCAAACATAGATAAATATCATTAATAATTGAAACCAAATGTTCTTAATACCATAATTTGATAAATGCTAACTGCTAAAAAATACCATTTCCATTGATACACAAAATTAATGTTAAAGCTTGTGAAAAATTGAAGTTAATGCTTTGCAAACATACTTAAAAAAATTAAATCTAATATTTAGGAAAGAAATAATTTTCTTGAATATTTTGGAAAAATAATAGTAAAAAATAAATCTGGCTCGAAACTCCGAAAATTGCAGAATTTTTCTCTTCAAATCAATTTTAACCTCATTCAAATCACTCTAACAAATTTGAAAATGTTGTGTGAGGAAATTGCAAGGATTGAATTATCTTTAAGAAAGAAAAAATAAATTGCATTTCTGTTGTGCTTTTGTTGCATATACATTTTAAGAAGTGAGCTCAAAAGATATGGTGAGTTTACATGGAAAACTCACAAAGTAGTTGTGATGGGTCTCCACCACAGACTTGTCTAAGCATTTCTATTAGTCTATTGACAAGTAATTTTCTCAAAATTACTATATTATTTCTGCACATACATTTTAAGATGCTGGTTTGCCACATATGGCAAGTCTACGTGTGGTAGACTTACTGAGTAATTGCAATTTGAGTAAAACTTTTCAACAAGTCTGTTGACAAGTAATTCACCCAGGATTACAACTCGTGGCAAGTTTTTTTTCTATTAATGAAGCATTGATGGTTCATAATGACAACCTTAATTAGGAAACCATAACTATTATTAGTAGAGAGGCATTTGTTGCATAATTTAGTGAGAAATTAAATGAAGTTAAGAGGAAGTATTTCCCTCACACCATAGATAGAACAAAGTATTGGCCTTGGTAAACAAAACCCTTCTCAAGATCTTGAAATAGAAAAGTGAAATGGGTATTCAAATATGAAATTTCTAAACCTACCTAACTAACTTTTGTAGAATTTAAAAAAAAAAAAATTGAGCTAAAAAACACTCAATTCTTTACCAAAATAGATCGATTTTGGCACCGTTGAATCATTTTCTAATTGAGGATCTAGATTGGTTGCCAGATCTATCACCTTTGCATTCCCATCCCCTCTATTGATTGCTGTTTTTATTAGAAATATAACAACAACAAAGCCATAAAGTAAAATGCCCTCGTCTAATAGCAAAGAGTAACTATTTAATTTTATAAAGAGCCAAAAAAACATTGATTGTATTTTATATAAAATATGTTTGAAAGGAGGTCTATAATTGAATCTATAAGTAGTAATTAAAAGCTTTATACATTTTTGGTAATATAATTGGTTCATATATTGATGCATCTTTTGTATGAAGATATTCTAGAAACAAAGTAATTAAATTTACAATTGATGTTGACCATTAACACTTATTACATGTAGTTGATGTTGACCAAAAACAACATTGCTTCTCACATCTAGCACCTTATTCATAGCCATTGGAGGTTCAATGATGTTGTAGTTTATGATTCATTTGGTATTTGTCTATCTATGTTTTGTAGATAACGACAAGCACTTATTTCCTCTTTATAACAAGAATACTAATCTCAACTTCTTTTACAACTTTGTATTCTTCAAAGTTCTATTTGATGGGGTTCAATTTGACTTTTTTTGTTGCTAGTGGTCATCATATATAATGTAAAATAGTAGGCATGATTACTAATAGTCATGAGAAAAGGACATAGGCTAATACAAGACATTTGTAATTCTTTGTACATGTAGACATAAAATGAGAGAAATGGAATGCAATTACAATTGTATATCATGAAGAAATGTAGCTAAGATGAATAAAATACAAATGAAACATGCTTTTTTGAAAGAAATAAAATTTTGTATTTCTTTTGCCTCTAGCTCCCTAGTTTAATTAGATCCCGATCTAGACCATGGTTCTATTATAAAAACTAATGGTAGATAGTTCAACTGTTTGCTAATTAGTTTTGTAGTTTTGTTATGCCTTCAATGTTTTCAGAAGACATATTTGGTCAGAAAGGTCCTTTTATAGCGAGAATAGCCTCATGTACTGACCTAATTATATGCCTATAAATTTTTCCAATTTATACAAAAATAAACTTGATGGTAGTATTTATGAGATCAAAAATAGAGGAAAGAATATAATTTGCATACACATTACAACATACTTCTTGCTTCATAACCTGATCAACATTATTTACCATTCAAATACATCAACTGTAGGTTTCATAGAGTAGCTACAAGGCTTTTCTTTCCCACTTTATTCCCTACTCAAACACTAGTACATGACTTAAGTTTATTTTTTTAAGAAGGTCCTCAAAAATTTTAGGACATATTTTTGGGGTCAATGGTCTAATGATTTTTTTTCCCGCTTATCTGAAGTCTTTATCAAACTATGGTCCTCTGTGATTACCATAATTTGAAGGTAAAATATGAAGAGAAATGTAAATAGGAAGGGGAGACAAATTATGCAGCTATGTGGCAAATTTGTTGTTAAACAATGGTTGCATAATCTGAGTCTTTCTCCTTCCATCTAAGATGAAGTTTCAAAATCCTAAATTATAACTATTTTAGAAAAAGATTTCAAATTATATATCCTCATGTTAGTAAGGGTTTTCCACTAATGGAGCAAGGGCCAGACTGCATCCATAGCCAAGGTATTATCAAATGAAACAAGGGGAAGATTGTATCCAATCATTTGTACACTCACTGAATATGACAATTTGCTACATAATATAGGTAGTAGGAAATTGCAGCTACCACAGTCTATTTTTTCTCTCTTCAGAGGGTTTCTAGGATAAATATAGTGTTCTTAATTCTTCTCTAAGTTATCTTCCTCTCTTGAGTGTCACTTAATTCATGAAATGCATTTCCAAGGTACAAAAATGAACCATTTTATTGTATCTAGTGTTATGAGTGCATGTGCAAACCTATTAGCTATTAAACAAGGGGATCACGTCTATGCTTATGCTATAAAAGCTAGATTTGATTCAAAAACTTATGTGGGGAATGTGGTTGTTACAATGTTTGCAAAATGTGGAATCTTAGACAAGACACAAAGATTCTTTAATAGGATGCTTAAACGAGATGCCATCTCATGAAATGCAGTTATTTCATGTTATGCTTAGTACGAGAATGGTAGTGCAACCCTCTAACATTTTTCTCAAATGCATAGGTTAGGAATGAAAGCTACCTATGTATCATTATCCAATGTTTTAAGTATTTTTGCTAATGTAGATGCCCTAGAGGAAGACAAACAAGTTCATGTAGATGCCATTAAAACTGACCATTTTAAAGATGTACTTGTTGTAGGTGCTTTTGTTAACATGTATGCTAAATGTGGAAATATAAAAGAAAATCGTTTGGCTTTTAAGAAAAGATCTAAAAACAATGATGTCTTATAGAATATAATGCTTGTAAAATTTATACGGAGAGGAAATTGGGAGGAATGTTTTAGATTCTTTCGCCAAATGTAGTGGGCAAGGATAAAGCTAAATCAATTCTCCTTATCTAGTTTCTTAAGTCTATCTCCATTGAGGCACATTGGAAATTATCAATAAAATTAAACAATAAATTATCTCACAGTTAAGTTATTAATACAAACACAAATTTAGAAGGCTGGTTTCTAGGATCAAGATATGTTATGCACACCAAAAATCTAGGTCCAACAAACTCTAATAACTTTCTCCACCATGGTTTTTGTAATAGTTTACTTGTAGATAGTTAGAAGTAAAGCTATTTGATAGTTGACACAATTGCTACATTAAGTGCAGTTTAATCCATACATTATACATGGGCTAAAGCTGAATTACTATGAAGAGTATATCTACAATAAATGAAATTATTTCTGCTATAATCTATTCACAGTAAACGAAAGTGATATCAGAGCCTTCATTTAATAGATAAAAACAAAATTGTTTTAGAAGGAAATAAAACACAACAACAAATGATTCACCGTTTAAGGATTCCACCAAAAAAAACTCATTGAAACCATGGCAAGCGATTTACATGAAGATTGTGCTTTCAACAATGTCAATGAGACAAATGGGTAGAGTTGGAAGCCAATGGGAAAAAATGGGCAGAGTTTGCAAGAAATATGTTACGAAACCCTACCAAAGTAGAACCAATCTCCCTACAACAACTGCTTAAATCTATTCACAATAAACGAAGAGTATGTCTACAATAAATGAAAATATTGCTGCTACAATATATTCACAATAAACAAAAGTAGATATCAGAGCCTTCATTTAATATATGACAATTTTAGAATGAAATAAAACACAACAAAAGATGATTCACTGTTTAAGGATTTCCCACAAAAAAATCATTGAAACTATGGAAAATGACTTACATCATGATCATGCTTTCAACAATGCTGATAAGAAAAAATGGGTAGAGTTGGAAGCCAATGGGAAAAAATGGGCAGAGTTTGCAAAAAATATGTTACAAAACCCTACCAAAGCAAAACCAATGTCCCTAAAACAACTTCTTCAATCTATTCATAATAAACAAAGAATATATCTACAAATATTGGGGTTTTAGGGATCCTAGGTTCTCGAACTCGAGACAAGATTTTTGCAACAATTTCTGAAAAAACCTAATTTCTAATTGCTCTAAAAATATGCGAGTCTTAGGGCTATTGAAGTTTGAGTTGATTTGGAGATCGACAAGATTTCTCAACGGCTAAAGATTTTTTAGTGAATATTTTCTAGCATGAGATGTTTCTGGTGGGCTGTGCCCATAATATATAGCCTATCGACTAATAATTGATACATCATTTAATCATTAGGAAATGGTGATAATTGGCGCTAAAATGTTACAAGCTAGGACAATTTTAGGTATCTACATTTTCCCCCTCTTTGATACAATGTGTTTTTATAGTGCTATGTCAAAGAAAATTCAAAAATTCATGTTTAGGGTTTGCCCTGGTGCACCCCAATGATGGAAATATAGCATGGTGCCGCTCAGTAAATTTTGCAAATTTTTGAAAAATTTGGCAATTTTTTTGACAAGCTAATTTTATTCATTTAGGTATGAGGACTGAAAGAAGAAATGTTAACTAGAAGAGAAGGTTAGTAAGAAGTGAAGAATGGTTAGATGGATCATCCATCCAAATCAATATTGATGTATGATTGATAGTATTTGAGCTTTTAGTAGTGCATGTTTTATCATCATAGATAATTTTATTATGTGACAAGTAGATGTATATACACCAAAGCATAAATTAAAATGGAAGATTTTATTTCTATTTGCCTAAAGATTATGATATATGGAAAAGTGGATATGTGCACACCAAGTTGAGACAAACCTTGGTGATGTTAGTATCCGTTTGTCAAAGATTTTGACACATCAGACAAGGAGTGCCCAAATTCATACTAGTAATAATAGAAATTTGTTAGAATATGTGAGGAAGTAACCATAGAGCATGTTAATCCTGATGCAAGAAAGTGTTAGCTAACCTTGAATTGCATAGGATGTTTTGATTATGCCAAATGGAACCCCAATCACACATAAGGAACTTAGTTTCCCCAGTCATATTATCAATACAATCTGTAAAAAAAAATCAACAAAAAAGATGTAATGGTCCATCATCACTCTAATCACTCTTGGATATTATTGAGTAGCATAGGACCATGACATAAGATAAATCTGATAAAAATATAAGACTGACTAGACCAAACAAGTCAATAGCCATTTAGATCTTCTTATCCACTGATATGTTTGTTTTGATAGGATTATGTTTGGTTCTAGGAATGAGACACCTCATATAAGATGCCTGGTCTAGTTTCGAGGATGTAAAAACCTATATAAGATAATTGATAGTTGATAAAGATAGATAGATTTTGTTGATAGATATGTAGGCAATTGATCGGTCAGGCTCTTGGCTAGTTTGATATTTTTTTTGTTGTTTCATGTTTTGTTGAGCTTAGTTTTTTGTAGGATGATTTGTTTGTGTCTGATCAAGATGTTATCCTTCACAAAGAACAATGATATGATAGATGATGTTACGTTTTCATATTTTTTGGAAATTTTTGGATTTTTTAGAATATTTTGAATGTTTTTTTGTATTTTGCAATATTTGAATGTTTTTGGATTTTCTAGATGATTATATGGATGAATGATGATGGACAATAAAAATATATCAATATGTAGGGATAGCAAATAACTTTTGAGATCTTGTCATTGGCCAAGCTAAAATTGATTGATCTGATTGAGTGATTACCGATAGTGATAACATTGTTGAGGATACATAACAATGTAAGGATATTATTGACAAGATATGGACCACATAAGGATTGGGAAGGATACATCCCAAGATGATGATTGATTTATTGGATAAGATTGATCAATATTTGTATCTAGGCTAGGAACAAAATTTGTTAGATAGTTTGATAACCCATCGGAGTGTAGGTGATTGATGATATTGATAGGGACTGCTTGGATTGATATTGATGGTGGAAAGTTTGATAGTGAGCTTTATTCATGAGATGGTGGTTTATGCTTAAGATTTAGATCATCAAGTGAGCTAGAAGACATATATCAAGATATTTGTTCAAAATAAGGATTAATCACTTATCCCCAGTGCCTAGCAATGTAGGGAATACCATGATTAGATACACTAGTGCGATGGGAATGGATATATGAAGGATAGGAAATGTGAAAATAGATTTGAGATAAAAGATTTTACTTACAAGGACTATCTCATGATAGGATATCATTTTTGAACCAGGCAAAATGTTTGGATAGTACTATGTAAGTGAGGATATGACATGGGATAGTATATGGTCAAAGAAAAATGACCATGTCAAGATTTTTCCAAAAACATGTTTTGAAGTATATACCCCTAGTCTTTATCAAGATCAAGGGGTAGGGAAGGTGGATGCAAGTGTTATGGATGGATAGTAGATTTATTATGGATGGAATGGATAGGATGTTGAATTTATTACGGATAGAATAGATAGGATGTTGGATTTGTTTTGGATGAGATAAGTTTCTCCTAGCTAGAATGGTGCACATAGATACTTGATTTTATGCATGATGCATGTTTTCCAAGTTTTCATCATGGTACTTGCCCAAAGTACCATAAGAATGGTTTTCACTCTTGGATGGATTATTTTATTTACTTTTTTTTGTTTTTTTAAATTTTTTTTGAATGATCACCAATCATACTGGACCACCTGGTGGTGTTGATGTAGATGCTGCTTTCATAGTGTGTCAATAATGTCCTGCCTTGATGAGTTTCTTCACCGAAATAGTAGCACTTGTATACAACTCATGAATATTATTATGATCATCTTTGATAACAAAGTTGACCTTATCTAAATACGTATAGCATGATAGAGTTCCATTAGAGTCCTTATGATAAAGTGTTTCCATTAGGATACATTTAATGTGGGATTTGGATATCTTAGATTTTAAGTTGGATGGTAGATTTTGATGCAGTATATGAGATGGAGATGACTTATTCGATAGTTAAGATTGTGGATATTTTATTCTCCAAACTTGAGATGGTGGATGATGGAGTGTGAATGTATGATTTTGAGTATGTTTGGGACCAACACTTTTATACACTTTGTGTGTTGGCATTGAAGTTTGCTTTGAAGGGGGTGGACACTTTTAATAGTTTGAAGGCCTTTTTTGATGTGGCTCAATAGTTTCATTGACTATTGGATTTGGATTTGGATGTTTATTGAATTCTTTACATGATCCAATTTTCTTTGAGATCCATTCTGACTGTATATGTCCACTTTGATTTTTGGATTTATTAGCTTGAAAAGCTTGACTTAGATATTTTTCTTTATAAGGATTTTTCTTTTGTTGGTCCCAAATAGTGGATGGAATAATTAAGGAATGATGGTTTATGATGTGAATTGGAGGAGTGTTGTCAACAACCTTATGATAAGTGTAAATACTTGAAATTGTCTTAGCCTATGAACTAGTATTTTAACACTAATATTCATCTTTCCCTAATGATTAAATAATGTCCAGCTATTTAATTATTGTCTAAAATCATGTTTATACTATTAATTAAATGAATTTTATGTTATTTAATTAATAAAATTCATTTCAATTAATCTTCTTGATTAATTAAATAAATCATATTTATATAATTATATCTTTAATTCTCTATTCTTCTTGATTAATTAAATAAATCTGATTTATTTAATTATATCTTTAATTCTTTAATCTTCTTGATTAGTTAAATAAATCTTATTTATTTAATTATATATTTAATTCTTTAATCTTCTTGATTAGTTAAATAAATCCTATTTATTTAATTATATCTTTAATTCTTTATTCTTCTTGATTAATTAATTAAATATTATTTATTTAATTGTGTCTTTAATTATCTTATTCCTCTAAATTAATTAAATGATTGTTATTAATTATTTAATTAACATTCACCCACTTTTCCTAGATTAAGTAATTTGTAGTGCTCCTCCGTGTTTGGCCCTTTCCACGATGTTTGATAAGTTTTATTTTGAGTTGTTTGAATTAAATTGGCTTAATAAGGTTATTGGATTAAATTTTGAATTAAATAAATTGTGTTGGCAAATAGATATGTATGTTGCTTTTGGATAATTAAATTAGTACATTAAATTATTAAGTTATAAAGTGATTTTATAATTAAATATAAAGATAATTATTGTTAATGTTGGGTTTTGAATTAATAAATTAGAAAGTGAGAAAATATAAAATATTAAAATCAACATCAATTTCAAATGAAGATAAGTGATAAAGAAATAGAAACAAAAAAAAAGGGGTAAAAAGACTTGTCAAAGCACGTGTGTGACTTCGAACTGAATTTTGGTTTGGAAGCATGTTGTTTTTATGAATCTTTTATTTTTATTTTTTTTTCAAAAAATAAAAGCTTTCCTTGATGAATAATTATTATCTTTTGGGGAAAGATTTTTAGTTTTCATCTCTGATATTTGGTTTTGGGAACAAGAGGATTGGTTGGGAAGATAATTCATTTTATTTTGTAGATTTTGGGAGGAGATGTTCTTGTGTGCAAAAAGAAAAGTACATTCAATGCTGTGGACTTTGTAGAATTCAATGAACCCGTGCTGCCATTGTTATTGAACTTTTAGCATGCTTATCAGCCTAAATTTTGGACAGCGTTCCCTTGTAGCTAGCGGCTTTGGTTCTTTGGAGGTTTTCACTTGTTGTTAGCTCATGTGGCCATGAAGGCCGACAATGCACACCTCAAATCCGACTGTATAGGGTGATCTATTCTTCACCGGTGTCCATAATTATCATAACACAAATTAGGGAAAGACTGGAGTATCATGTTAGATTGCGAAAAGGAAGAACCGACCAAGAGAGTACAGATTAGCTTGAAAGAAAATTGCAAGTGTATGCATGATCAAATCTTCTCACATTTCCAGTTTTTCTGCATTGGAAGGTAAGTCTCTCTAACTTTATTTGGTGAGTCTTTGTATATTTGGTAGATATTGTATTCCATGCGATCAGATTTCTTGGGGAAGATGCATATTTTGGCTTGTATGTTATGTCTTTTCTTTCACATATCTGTATGCATGTTATAGGGCCGTTAATGAGAAAAATTGTGAAATTATTACCATCTTTAAGACCATGTTTCCAAAAGGAACCACTATCTAGCCTCTGTGAGTTTTATCTTTATTTTGTATTCAAAATCTACCTGAATATTACCACTCACACTTCTTTGATGCTTTATGTATTTTATTCAAAGGAAATGCTATTGTTTGGAGTATGAGCTTTCCTATCCCTGTGATCTTACTGCCTCTCCCACATGCTCTCTCTTCTCCCTATAAATTGGCGTCATCAACTATTTTCTCAATTCACCCTCCTCTGTATTTATGTTTCTTTTTGCTTATTCACCCAATCAGAGTGTGTGCCCTTTGATCTTCCAGCGCATATGCAGCCCTCGGTACCTCTTTGGTTTCTGATTTTACTCTTACTCTCCTTCTTGTCGTGACCTATCCTCTCTTCTCTTGCCCTTCATCATATTGTTTATGATTGCTGAATTGACTTGGTAGCTGTGTGATATATTTGGTAATGTGATGCATCTTATGTATTTGAAGTTCGCACGCCCTCATTTTCATGCATGTTTAGTTGGGAACTTGTATCGTCAGCTTATGACAAACTATTCCCTATTGTTATGCTTCGATAGATGTCCCTTCGTTATTGGTGGATGTCTGATTTAGTGCAAGCCTAGTTTTCAGATTGATTCATTTAGCATCACCAATAATCTCCACAAGAACATGGTCGATGTTTATATTATATGTTAAAATTTGATTTAAAATGTCACTACCTTGCGTTGCATGCTTTAAGCAGCAATGGCGTTTCCTTGCTTATGCTGCGAATTCATGAATTTGGGCATTTGATACATAGTAATACCTTGCATTCAAAGAATATAGTTTATGTGGATACCGTCGACATTGAAATTGCATTTTTCTTCTGTTCTTTGTTTTATTCGACTCCTTACATTAGGAAAGTCCGTGTAAAAACCGAGGCTACATGATCGCCCCTTATTTTGCATTTCTTCTTCTAAACTGTAGGCTTTGATTTATATTGATAAATTCAATTTATTTGCATTGTAAAGGGTATTCGATGAAAATATAATATGTTTTCTATTTGCAAACCTATACATGCAATGGCTGCGCCACATTTTGCTATATAAATTATAATTTGGCATCCGATATATATATATATACTAATGTATATAAATATGTGTTTACCTCATTTCATTTGGTTTATTATATTAAATATAATATTTAGTTCTTTATATATATATATGCATGTTAATAAATTGTGGTTTTAGTAAAAGAATATCTATGTCTTTTATAATAAATTGATTTTGTTAGATATAAAATTGGAAAATAGATATAGGGAAATTGTGACCATTAAATATTGTATCATGTTGTTTAACCTCATTGTTCTAAATTGCTAATGTAAAACTTAAAGAGAGTTAGGGAAATAGTTATTGATTGAAAATTGTGTCTCCTTTCAAAAGTATCGTTATCACTCATAGGCAAATTTTAGTTAGTAGATTAAACGATCATTAGGAATTATTTAGAGTATTACCAATTCAGTTACATGACATACTATAGCTATTTAACAGGGAATTCTAAATGTTAGAATTTTTTTAATTTAGTATGTGGAATTCATCGTTTGATTACCCTATTTTATTGAATATGTACATGAGGCATTTAATTTCTATTATCAAATGATATTTTTGGAATCATGTACTTTGTTACAACTAATTTCTAGATAGTTATTTGGTAAGTATATTTATACCTATATAAGTAAGGGTTTTCACTTGTTATTTCTTTATTAGAAGTTTGGTTTAGTCGTTTCGTGAAGAATAGATTCTCTAATTGTTTTCCCTAGTGATTTACCTCTATGTAAGTATCTAGGTTTGAAATACATAGTTGAGTATCAAGGAATTGGATCCTAGACATTTGTTGTCTTGTTGGAAATGAATTAAGTGGTTTTAAGAGGTTATAATTGTGTTAGTGTGAAATAATCCATTTACTGTTTTGTATATATTGTTAAACAAATTTATTTGTCTTTTATTAATGAGTGATGGTTATAACTTTTGCATTGTGTTTGTACTTGTTATGTAGTTGAATTTGATTTGTTTATTGCCTTTGATCATCTTTGAGAACTTTGGAGATCCAATGCTTTGTATTTGATGATTTTTTAATATATGTTGATTCCATGGTTGCTTTGGTTATTCGTGTGCTTGTTTTAAATGGTGTGTTTATTTAGTGAAATTAAGATGATTTTTGTGTTATTGTTTCAAATTGGGAGTCATTGTACCATGTGGTTAAGGTTTGCTTCCAGGGGCTTAGGGGGGTATTCTATTGGTTGAATTTTATGCTTATTCCTAGAAATTGGTTGGTAATATACCTGAGATGTGGACATGAGGGTTTTAGCCATGCACTGCTTAGTCATCATTATGGTTGATTTTTGTGTACGAGAGGGTTCAAGCCTTGCTTTATGTGTACGCGCATGTGGTTTATGATTTTGTGCAAATGGATTTACTCGGTTGGATATTTTTGGGTCTTCTAGTTGTCAGTAGGGGGAGTGGCTTTCAATGGGGATTGACACCCAAAGTGATGTCTAGGGTATCTCATTGAGAGTTTCTTTAATTAGTGGTAATCTAAAATGGATTAGGGGTTGGGTAGTTCACATTAATCAAGATAATGGTATGCCTCACTCACAGGTCAAGTGCTTGTTTAGTCTTGAGATGAGTGGAAAGGCTTGGAATGGCACAATCAACTGCCTTGTCCTCTTGAAACGTAAGTTGATCTCACATGAGTTTGTATGGGGGATGATGTTCGGTAGAGGTGGCTAGGGTAACCCAGAATGGGGGTCCGGTAGCCTAGGAAGATTCGCTAGGGTAACCCATAACAAGCTATGTCATGACACTCCTCCCTATAGCAACCTAGCATACCCTTGTCTATTGTTCCCCTTATTTTTTGCATGCATAAGTAGTGTCACTATTATGTGAAGTTTTATGGTATTTGTATGTTGGAGTCATGTTAGCCCTCTTGTGTCGTGTTATTGTCTTCATGTCTGCTTTGGTGGTGGGACATTATCGTTATCTCCTAGCATGGGGTGGACCTTAGGGTTCCACATGGTTGGGTAGAAAGTGCTATGCACTCCATTGGGTTCCCAGTTGATGTTCGTGAGCATGGATGTGGTATCTTATGTAGAGTTTTTTAGATCTTGTACCAGACTTGAGATAGCATTGATGTTATGCGATGTAATCATTTCAATTATATTTTATCATGTATTTGATGTATTCTTTCTACTATTATAAGGGAAGCTTGATGTAATTTATAAACAGTGTAATGATCTACCCCATATAAGAGAATTTGATTATGTATTCATTTGTTCGTATTCTATGATCTTTAATGGTGTTGAATTTGTGGATATATATATATATATATATATATATAATGCAGTGGATGTAAGTGAACTCTTGTTGTAGTTATTTAGTGATGGGTTGTAGGACATAATAACCTGGCCAAAATAACCCTGGACAGAATAACCCAGTCACAATAAATCAAGGACAAAATAACCTAGGGTCATAATAACCCAAGCCAAAATAACTTGTAGTCAGAATAACCCATGGACAAAATATCCTCGTAAGAATATAGAGAAAGGAAAACACAATTTATAAATTACATTAGAATTTAGATATTTTTCCAATTCTTATGCCAAATTTTTGCTCCAATTTGCATTGCTATCTCTTCATGTACCCAAATGACCATGGGTTATTTTGGCCACAAGTTATTCTGTCCATGGGTTATTATTACCTTGGATTATTTTGTCCTTGGGTTATTATGACCGGGTTATTCTGTCCAGGGTTATTTTGGTTGGGTTATTATGTCTGAATACCTTAGTGATGTATGTTTAGATTGAATAATTGATATGTTCATAATGTAGTCATGATACCCTAAAGGACATAGTTAGTGCATATGTATGTGTAGTTTACATTTTATGTTATTGATAGTATGATCTATATGTTGTTTCACTTAAAATTTTTTTTTGTGTCATAATTGTTAGTTCATTGTATTTTCCTTTGGGGTTTCATGGTAGGGTATTACATAATTACTTTAATTATTTAATAATCCCTTTTTTATAAGTTAAATAATTACTTTAATTTTATAATTCTCTACATTCACACTTCCTAAATTAAGTAATTACTTTAATTATTTAATTATCCCTCTTCTCTCAACATTATCCTTTCATCATAAATAAATAAAATATTTTATTTATTTATCTAATTCCCACTTGCACATTCCTCAAATAATTAATTAATTTAATTAATTAGTATCCTCTCATACAAATCTAAATTTATCTTCTAACACTTTCTTTCACTTCACTTCTCATGCAACTAGTTAACTCACACATAGTCTGAATTATCTTCCACATAATTAATTTAATTTAATTTAATTATTCCTCATGACTTTCCCTCTATAATTAAATAATTTTTCTTTTATAATTATTTAATTATTCATTTGTCCTCTTACTCTATATTTAAGTAATTATTTTAACTATTTAATTATTCATGCACCATCTCCTAAATTAAGTAATTATTTCAATTAATTAATTTGATCTAAATTTATCTCTTCTCTGAATAAATGGAATTAAATTCATTTTTGTTTATTTAGCCCATCTTACACATTCAATAATAATTAATTATTAAACCTCTCATGTAATCAACTAACTCTATATTTAGTTCACCTAACTTATCATGCATTGAGTCAACTAATTGATCTAATTATATCAATCAATATTGACCATTGATAATCATTGCACCTCTTAATCTACATGGTTGATTAGATTTGAATTTCTATATAAAAAAGCTATCACATTCATTCTAAAAAACCACAAACTTTGGAGCTTTTGTGACTTTGTGATCTTCACACACACTTGAGCTTTGGCAAAAGAAGTGCATCAATATTTTGAGAGCATAACATAGCGAAAAGGTACAATGGAGGTAATTCAAAATAGAATGGGTGAGGTAAAAGCTTTATTCATTTGAATTCATGTTGCTTGTTCTTTATTGAATAATTTGGGAATTACATTGTAGTATTGAATTATAGATTGGAGTTGTTTGCTTTAATTCCTTACTTCTATAATTACTTTCTGTCTTGATTTTCAATTTACAATAAGGACTATACACAACACCTATTTCAACATTTACAATAGATGTAATCATGGAGGTACCACTAACATTCTTATATTTATCGATTGATGAATATCGCCTCGGCCTGCTCTTTGTTCGGATGGGGTCCACACCGCAGTTACCTTGGCCAAAGAGCCTGAAAAGAGGAGTGACCACATCATAAAAAAAGTGGCTTTGCAACTCTTTAGACGGCCACCACGTGGCATCCAAACAGAGCTTCCCTTTGATACACTCCTCTTTCTTTTTTTCGGGCTCCGATTGCTTGACATGTCACCTCGGCTTGCTTTTTGGTTGGATGGGGCCCACACCACATTGTTAATTAGTTGGCTGGAGTTGTGCGAAATAATTGGAGGCAACGGGTGGTGCAGTGGAAGGTCTGGTAATAGTGTGGTGTGAAGGTTGGGAGAACGCTTATGGACATGCTTCAGGATGGTATGGAAGTTGAAAGCATAGCAGCTAAAGTGGTGAAGTCAGTTTGTTGCCAAAAGGTGGGCTAGCAAAGTCTTTTCAGGGGTACGACCTATGGGAAGGAAACAATTTTTAGCAGGTATGTCCCCCAAGCATTATCTTCTGAATAGAGCGATCTTCCAAGCATTGTTTATTGCAATTAATAAAATTCTGTCTCACAGAGATTCCAGATACATGTTAAGGGCTTTGCGGAGGTAGTCAACTTGAAGTCATTTTGTGATCATCACGATAACCTATGTAAGGGGTGCCTGTTAAGGGTTGTATTTTGTATTCCACTAATGGAATACTTTTGTCAATTTTGAATTTAAATATGATATAACCAAAGGTTTTATTCCTGATTATTTCCTCCTGGTATGCATCTTGAATCAGGTTTTGTAATATTTTATGATAAATATATTAATATGTTATAATGGCTATGTTATTTTTTGCTAAAAAAAAAACCAAGTTCTTGATATTTAGGATTATCAAAAAATTATATTGGTTCTAGAATACCCTGTTCATGTAGGCCTAATCCTTTTACTTTATATTTCATTACTTGACAGATCTTGTCTGCAATAGGATATTTGTTGTTTTGATAACAAGATGCTAGAACTCTTCTTTATGTTCTTGGGAATCATCAATAGTTTTTTTCTCATTAGTAAGAAGGCTTGTCAATTTAACAAAAGTGAGTGATCCAAGTTCATAGGATATTGGTGCTTCATTGATATGTGGGATAGCTTCCTGATTGATATCTTTGACTTGATTTTGTGAAATATTGGATTTTGATGGTTCTTCAAAAGATATCGGTGCTTTAAAGTTGATGTAAAACCTTCTTCATGGTCATATTCTGAAATGTCACTATAAATTCTAGTGCATTTGGCTATAGCTTGATCATTTGAAATTATGTCTAAATTAGGAGACTCTTGTTCTGGAGGAAGATCATCTACGTTTCTAGTCGAAGAAAGGGTCTCATCTATAGAAGTAGAGGTGATTGGAATATTATGGGGTCAATGTTACTTTTTGGATCATGAATGATATGGAAAGGAATAATGGGATCTTGATCAAGGATAAGATGAGATTTTTGGATTTGAATAACTTGATCTTGATGAGTTTCGAGGAATTCTTCTTGATGCTTTGGATTGTGTTCTTGACATAGACTGGGCTTTGATAATATGGCATGAATAAGGGGATCTTGGATGGCTACAATATTATGGGATGGTGGTATAAAATTTGAATAGGAATATCTAGAGTGGATGACATGATGGATGGGGTACATGATGGTATTTGGTCTAGAATTTCATGATTATGGATTGAATCTATATCAAACATTGGATTATCTATAATGGATAGCCCTTGAGAAAATCTTGGAAGGTTTTATTTGTGGATGCTTTGGTTGATGGGGATGATGTAGGTTGTTGTTGCAAAGGTTCTAATGGCAAAGGAGTGGAAGGAGAGATGGAGGCTTATCGTCGACATGCTTCTTCAAGACATCCTATCATGAAGTCAAATGAAGTGGACATGTTATGGTCATTGCTAAAATAGATAACTGATTTTGATATTACTTGAGAAAATTATCTTGATACATGTCCAATTTATCATCACGTGAGCTATAGATATTGTCGATGTGATTATTATTGGATGGGTTGGGATATTGGAGAGGAAGCTATTGAGTTATCTTGATAGGTGATGGAGGAATGATGGTGGAAGAGGGTTGGATGATGTAGGATTAACCATATGATGGGATTGCTTAATTTTTTTTTCATATTGAAGTTGACCATTCCTTGTTATACTTCCTAAGAGATAATTGAAAAATGAGGTTTTATTGTATGGTTTTGTGCATTGAGATGGAGTGGATTAAAATGGATTAGTGGATATGGTGGATTAGAATAGGATGTGGTGGCTATAAGACTTTATTGGTTTGGTAATGGGGATGAAAATTCAAGATATGCATGGGAGATAGGGATTTGTGATATGGTTTGGTGTTGAGGAATGATTTGGATAAAATATTGGTTTCCCTCATCAAGGTTAGTATAAGGATGACTAATGGATGTTGATTGGGGATTAATGTTACATATTGTATTAATTGGTTGTTGATATTGAGGATAGATGAATGGATGACTAGAAACATACAAGAAAATACTTTTAATAACATTGTAGCTCTAGAGGAGTCACTGAGAAGGGAATCAAATCATAGACCACAAATTGTTGGTGGCTATGAGAGTTGAAGTGAATGAAATAGCCCTTGAGTGGAAGCTTAGAGGAAGGTAGAGCAAGAAACACACAAAGGATTTACATTCCTATCTTTTTCATAAATTGATAATAAACAAAGGAGAATCAACACACAAAAAACCCAATGCTTCCAACAAATTCTCCTCGACTGCCATGGAATTTAATTCATTAACTATGCATTCAATGATTTAGTACCCACCAGCCCACCAAAAAAGATCACACAATTTACATTTAATTCCTAAATATTTACCAAAATTTATATCTGTCATCCTATTTTTGTAATTTTCTTAAAGAAAAATGAATAATAGAGCTACTCCAACCAATAGAAAAAGAGATAAATAATAATTTTTAAACATAAAAAATATGTACTTAAATTCAAACTATAGAAATACAAAGAAATATATTTAAATTATAGAATTTGATTGGCTAGCCGAGCATATCAAATGCATATCAAATGATTGCAATAGTAACCTGCCTATTTGTAGTAACTAATAAATAATATTTATTTGATTAATTAAGAAGATTAATAGGAGTTAAAGACATTAAATAAATAGGATTTATTAAATTAATTAAGAAGATTAATGATAAATTCATTTAATTAATAGTGGAATATGCATTAGTGATAATAATTAAATAATTGAAACATTATTTATTCATTTGGAAATGATGATAATTGGTGCTAAAATGTTACTCGTAATCTGTGAAACAAAATATAATGCATGTTTTTGTTCTTTTTGGACTATTTTGATTTCTTTTTGTAGTTTTTTTCATTTTTAAGGTTTTTATATCTTTTTATATATAATACTTTTTGATATGGAAAGTGTAGATAGTTTTACTAAATTCTTCACCTTCCATGTGCACAAGAGATGGACATCATTTCTAGTGTCTTTCTTAACTATACATGGACCTTTCCAATCTAAGTGAAAATTTCCTTAATTCTTATGTCTTTTATTCTTTGGAATTCCTTTTCTAAGTACAAATTCTCCTACCTTATATGGACAACTTGGAATTTCTTCTTGCTCGAACCTTTTTGTACTAGTTTGCAAAAATTGGGGTATTACAAGATGAGATAAAGTGTGAAAAGCTTACTAATGACATGCCAACTAATATAAGGTTCCTTCAACTGATAAATATTTTTCCAATAAGTCAAATAATCTTGCATACAAATCTAAACTTCATCTTTATTTGATTCATTGTATAAATTGAAAAAGTTCAAATACAGTATATGGCAATTCAAACTCTATTTGAGGGATAAAACTTATGCATGTCTTTTTGTTAGGTTCTACCTATAAATCCACGAAATAGTTGGTATTCTTCTTGTTGGTGTGAATAAATTTATTGTGCCTAGTTAATTCACTTATTAGGGACTTAGGGGACATATTCACATGTTAACTTTACTTAGGCCCCAAGATTATTTCTAGAAGACTTAGTTTTCATGTCCAAATTTTATCTTTTCCTAGGTATTTATGATAAGTTGTCTCATATCATAAGATGAAGACACTTGTCATAATCTTATGATATCTTTTGTCTCACCTTGGCTATATAACCAAGGGATTCTCATACATTGTATATTGAGAGGAATTTTGGGATATTTAATTCCATTGCAATCTTGAGCATTGCATATTGATCTCTTTGTGTTTTCCATTTGGCCTCTAGATATTGGGTATCTCCATAGCCAAATCTAACATGGTATCAGAGCAAGTTAGGTGTCATTGGATAGCCTTTTTGGAGAAATCTTGGTAGATCTTGAAAATTTGAGTATGCTCTTATCTTGCATAGTATGATGATTTGGAGAATCAAAAAAACTTGATAGAAATAATAGATTTTAGGGGGTGGATTCCTCTTTTTTGAATTTGTATTGTAGGTGCATTTTGTGAGCTTTTTGCATCATATTTGAGCTCACCATTACGTATAGAGTGCTTGAGAAAGTTAAATTTGTATTTTATTTTATCCCAGTTGGACATTGGAGGCCAAATCTGCAAGGGTTTGAAGATTGAAGGTGGTTGTCAGATTTGTGAGGTAGCTACCACTTTAGAGCATTTGAGTCAAAAAGGACACCACCATCATGCTCACTAGGCCCAAAAAATATAGATAGACTATCAAATCATTGATTTTGGAGAAAGTTGTCCTCTGAGGCAAAAAAAATTATTGGTCAGGCTGTACGACCCAACCTACGTAGGCAGTAAAATTTGTAGAATAATAATATTTTATTCGACTTATTTTTTAATTTTATTTTTAAATATGTGGTTCAAATAAATGTTTTTTATTTTAAATTATTTAAAAATCTAAAAAATAAAAATCTATGAACTTGCAGGTGTACCCGCATACCACTAAGGGTAAGCATGCTTTGTTTTGTGCTGTGTGGCCCCACCACCCATTGATGATTTTATAAAAACTAGTTAAAAGGGAATATTCCACCATCAAATAAAATTAGTGACATCAAATTTAAATAGACAGTTAGTGAATATTTTTTGATTCCACCGAAGGTTCCTTCATCATCCGCGAGAAGAATATTCTAGAACAGAGCATATTCCAAAAAATGGGGTATATTTCACTGTGACAACCACTAGCCTGTCAAATGTAATCCTTTAAATTACTGATGTCAACATGACGTCAATAGATTTTTGTAAAAACAATCACCTCCCCACCATTTGAGTTTTTCTTTTGAAGAGTGTTTTTCAAATGCTTATAACTTGGGCTCCTGACCTCCTTTTTTTGATCAATTTTTTTTATTTAGGGTAGAATTTTGTGCGCTTCATAGTGATACAATCGATTTTTTATTTTGGTGTCTGGTTTTTCTATAAAAATTAGATTCTCTTAGGTGTTGCTGAGTCGTTCTCATTTTGGGAACTTTTGGGGCTCCGTTCTTGCTCCTACGGTAACATTTTTGTGTGTAGTTTTTTTTGAAAGTGCATAATTTTTGTGTACTTTTTAGTGGTATGATCAAAATGATCTTATTTTGTATCAAAAATTATACTTGAGCTTGTGGCCGAATTTGACATCTGTAAGCACTAAGATCAAGTCCACTTCATTATTTTTGGCAAGTGACATCTGTAAATACACTAAATATAAAGTTCCACAATCATATATTGTTGGGTCTCTTGATTGAGTGATTGGGGGGGTCTCTTGGTGCATTATTTTGATCTGTTTACTTGTGCTCTTCTCTTCCATGGATCATTCTAAGGTTCCTTTGCTCACATCATATATATATTCAAATTGGCATCAACATGCATGAAGTGCACTAATGACTCAAGGTCACTCTCTATATGTTTGAAATAAGGCACCTGAACCTACAAATGTAGATAAAAAGATAAAATGGATGATTAAACATACCAAATATCTTTGATACCTTCGTAGCATAGTTTCTCAAGATTTTTTATCTCAAATTGAATCATGTAAGAATTCTCATGAAGCTTGGAACAAACTGAAAAATTTATATGGTACTATAGATGAAGTAAGAGGCTATTAAATTGATAATGAATTGATGAGCCTTGATCCTAAGAACTTTGACAACAACCAAAAATACATCACTAAGGTTAATGATCTTAGAGAGAAATGTAAAGGGTGATCCCACAATAGTGGTTTACAATTTTTGGCCAAACTGGACACTGAAATTATTATTTTTAACTAAATCTTCACATTCGGTCACCTATAGCGGCTAAACCATAAGGAATTTGAAGATGATACAAAATAGAGTCTCATCATATTTTGTTTGTAGATTCTAAAAATATTTTTTTCAAATTTTTTGGAATAATATTGCACTTCTTTTTCCAGCTCGCACGAAAACTGGTTTTCTTCATAAAACAACATTTTAAAATAGTGACGCTCACTGTATACAACATAACTTTTTTTGTATGAAGGATAAAATTCTAATTTTTTCGAATTTAGATTTGTAACTATGATATCTAGCACTTTCATTTGGTCTCATATTTTTTTATTTAATATTTTTTCCTTAATAGAGTTTCGAAGTCAGACCAATTGCAATTCAGACATAGGCGGACTGTATACAACATAACTTTTTTTGTATGTATCAAAATTCAATTTTTTTTTTTTTTATGGATCAAGGACATCAATAACCAGCACAAACATATTTAAAAAATATATATTTTGATAATTTTCTTTTTTTCCACATGTGCAAAACAGAGAGCTTGATTTTCAGGTAAAAACCTATGTTTAATAAAACTAAAAAAACACATACATAATAAAACCAAAACATATTAAATTTATATTCATGGGATAGGTCATTTCGAGGACTACCATAATAATTTGAAACAAATTTTAAATGAATTCATTTGATCCCCAAAAAGGTAAATCAAAAGTGATTTTTTATCAGCATTTTGATAGGTGTAAAGGAGACTCATTTATAGGTATGGTTTAAAACTAGCGAGGTTATATCCAAGGGGGTTTGATCTAAGGTGGTTTGTGTTGGAATAATGGATGTTGAATCATCCAATGAAGCTGCGCACACTTCAAAAAGGACCTGCCAAGAAGAAATTCAACCACACAGAAAGTGTTGCAACTAAGGGCATGCAAATAGAGATTATCTGATTGATATTTAGAATATGATGGAATTAATTACAAAGAGTACATATGCCTGATTATATAGGCAAGAGAAAAACCTAAAAAGCATAAGATGTTTCCAAGTGTTCAAATCACACTACATGTGACAACATGAAACCCTAACCAACTACCTAGGGAATGATAACAAGATGGAGATAAGTTCTAGAAAAGACAACTCATCTTCTAGAAGGGAATCTTATCTCAACACCATTATTAAATGATAAAAAGTAACCTAGGACTAATATGATTAATTAACCCTAAGTTAACTTATGCTAGTGTAATAATTAATTAATTAAATACACTAACAGTTTGATCAAACCCTCTTCAATTGGAATCCTTAAAATGGAAATTTTAAAGGCTTAAATCATTATATTTTCTAAAAATATGTGATCTCAGCAAAAATCAGTTCCTCTTAGAAATTGTAAACCAGCTTTGTGGGATCACCCTAAAGCATGTGGCATTGATAAGAAGGAAATTCAATTAGTCTATAATACATTGAACAAACGTGGTCTTGATTATGGTGCTTTTTTTTAGCTTTCATACTCATATGTTGACTATGGGATTTTCATTTACTACACCTTCATTTGCATGATTTTTTGAGATTTTAATACATGAGAAACAAAAGATTATATCGATGGGCCTCATCAAGTCATATAAATATTAGGCATTGTTGGCTAGTCAGGTGAAAGAATTAGATAAGAAATAGAAGAAAGAAAAGAAAAATCCATAATTAGATCAAGTAAAGAATAAATCCTCTTCCATAGAGAAATCATCTAAGAAGGATAAGCCAACTTGTTCATATTGCAAGAAACTTGGACATGTTGAACATTCTTATTATAAGAAGGATATTGATGAATTGAAACATTTTCTAAAAAAGAATTAGATTGGTTTTCCTTCTAGAATGTTCGAGTCACCTTCTTCTTCTTCTTCAAAACAATCTAATAAGGAAAAAGGTCATGATGGTTTGGCTTCTACATTAGGAAATAAAGGGAAAGCTATTTATGCTTCTACAGGTCTTGGATTAGGGAGATGACTTATAGATTTAGGAGCATCTCATTACATGACATCTTGATAATCTATATTCTCTTCTTTTGAGACTTGTGTTATGTCTCCTATTTTGATGGGAAATAATACATACATCAGTGTAATTGGGAATGGATCTATTGATATTGGAGGGCACTTTTAATGATGTTTTATGTGTAGCTCATTGTCAAAAAATCTTCTTTCCATCTATCAAATTACATATGGTGGAGATAGGAGGATTGTGGAATTCACTCCTAATTCAACTATCATTAGAGACTTGGAGAGTAGAGAGATTATTTCCATTGGGATGGTTGATCATTCATCTTGGTTGTACACCTTTGCAGATTTTTCTTCTAATGATGAATTTTTTCCTATTGTTGTTGATAAAACTTCTAGTGTGAACCATGATTTTGAAGAGACTTTTAGCTTCTTGAACTTGGGAGTTCTCACATCAGATCCTATTCTTGAGCCTTGTATTTCATCTCCTCCATATTTTTTTGTATTTGATGATGCTTGTGTTGCTACAAATATGGATTCTTGTGATTTAGTGCAGCAAGATTTACATCGTATTCCATCTACATCTACTTTAGATGTATACTTGACATACATTGGTGGGTTTTTTGTTGGGTCTCATATTTTAGATTTGGGAGACACCATTGATTGCATACATATTATCTTTGATGAAGATGATTCTTCTTCAATTGTTGCAAGGGAATAATCTGACTCTCTTGTTCATTCTCTGATTGTTCTTCATAGTTTGACATGAGTGTGGATAATTTTGGAAAACACTTGGAGGAGGGTTATTTGTCTTTAGAGGAAATATCTTTATCTTTGGAGTGTATTCTACATCTATCTCTAGGAGATTATGGATTTACATCTTCAGTTGTGTGGCTTGGAATGCTTGTTTGGAGTGTGTCAACTTTTGGCATCAACATGGATACACTTGAGCGTAGTTAAGAGATATCACATATAATTCTTCTTCCCACATATTCATTTCAAGATTGGGAAGACATCTACATACATTATTGATTTTATTTCTTCCTAAGGGGAGGAACATTATTCAACAAGATTAGATCATATTCAACATTCAATGTCGAGTTTCTGCCATTGCAAGAGACTCACTATTGAGGGGGCTACATGGTCTCTCTTCTTATTCTCTCTTATGGGGGGTCTGTTTCCTCACATGGGGTTTTTACCTTCTCATTATTCATTGAGAAAATTTTATATTTCATCTCTTTGGTAGAGGAGTTATGTTCCATTGGGTTTTCTCCTTTTCTCTATTTGTGAGAGATTGTATTTGCATTCGTATAGGGGCACCTAACATGGCCTAGTAGTTAGGACCCATCATTTCATCTTTGTGTCATTTGCATAATAATATTCTCCCTAAGTTGAACTTAAGGGGGAATGTTGGTGTGAATAAATGTCGTGTACCTATTTAATTCATTTACTAGGTCCTAAGTTTCTTTCTAGAAGACTTAGTTGTCATGACTAGATTTTATCTTTTCCTAGGTAGTTATGATAAGTTGTCTCGCATCATAAGATTAAGACACTTGTCATAATATTATGACATCTTATGTCTCACCTTGGCTATATAACCAAGGCGTTATCGTACATTTTTATATTGCGAAGAATTTTGAGATATTTAATTCCATTGCAATCTTGAGCATTGCATATTGATCTCTTTGTGCTTTCTATTTGGCCTCTAGATCTTGGGCATCTCCATAGCCAAATCTAACACTTCTCAAATAGCTCACAAATCATTAAATTTTCCATCCAATCATTATGTATAACTTCTTTTATTTTTGCAACTTCCCCACACTCACCTCATTCTCATCAAAAAATGTTTTTCTTGTTTTGATTTGGACATAAGGAGGTTTTCGTGGGTCATTATATTGCATCAATTTGGTGGGTGGGTGTGGCTTGATTGGTTTGTTTCTTATGAAGGACCTTGAATGAGCCTCAATATTGTTTGTAAATTCATTATCAACAATGGGAAATTATTCCATTGGTAGGGTTTGTTGGACATACAATTCACTCTTCATCATGGAATTGTAGGAATTGCCTAGGGGTGTTAAGGGAGTGTATGATTTTATTTCTTATATTATAGGAATATGAGTCATTTAGGAGAGGCAAGGATGTGTAAACTAAATTTAAAGATGCATCATTCAATTGTCTTAATGGGGTTCATCCTTTATCTCAGATAAATCTTCTTTAACATCCAGGAAGATGTCAATTTATGAGATTACACTATTCTTACAAGCTTCTCTTAAAATTGATTGAAAGGGTTGATTATTTTCTAAAATATTCATTACCTTAGAATCAGTTATAATTGATATGATCAAACATTTCTAGGAGGTTTTACCTTTTTCACAAGTTTTTATTTCTTGATATTCAACAAGCTCCTTAGATTTTATCACAATCATGGATACCTAGTTTTTCATTTGATCCACTTTTTCATATTTGAAACTTTAAAGGGTTGTATCAAGTGTAATGATCGTATTAGTGCTTATTATATGATATATAAATATTCTATGTTTCTTCTTTGTTTGGTTAGATTTTACCATCCTAAAGGGTTATGAATATCCCTTAGAAACATAATTTTTTCCTAAATGTAGGAAGCACATTTCTTGGAACAATGTAGAAGGAACCACCTTAATATTGTGAATCCAAGGCCTTCCTAATAGTAGGTTTTACCCCATTTTCATTGAAATTATATAGAAGGTTGTGGAAACTATCTTGGTCTTGAAAGAAAATAGGAGTGTAATATTTATAATTGTTGTTGCCTAAGGTAGTCATAACCCTACAAGGTATATGTGCATGTTATAATGTTGGTGTGCCTATATCCTATTATTTTTTAGAGAGATAACAAAACTATGTTCACCATAGCCCCATAATTGAGAAGAATTAGTTTCGAGAATGTACCATAGACCCATAATTGTAGGTTTAAAGAAGGATTGCCTTATCTTGTTAATTCAAAATTCATGGGAAACTATTTTATATAAATGAAAAACCTAGGATCATGCAATTCTATATAGGGTGGACTCATTTCAAGGTCCAATTATTTGATTTATTCTTTTGGATGTGGAGTTATGTGGTTTAGGTACTTGATCCTTATTGCCTCTAAGACAACTACTCAGTGTAGGGGTAGTTTCTTAAAAGGTCAATGAAGATACATTTATGAATGTTTTCTTGAGACCCGTCTTTAATCACACAAACCAGTTAGGACTAGATTCTAGGATCAATTGCTAAAATTGTGTGTGTCATGTTTTCAATTTCGGAACTATAGGATTTTCCTAAAAGTTCTCATTTTAGACCAAGCATTTATTTCACCCTTGATTCCTAATTTCCCTAGGTCATTTATTTCTTAAGAAGGGGTTCCTTTGATTGGTTAGAATCACTCCTTGTTGGTGCATTGGAAGAAGATCTTGGTAGATCCTTAGGTACCATGTGATTGGTAAATTCCAAATTAGATGGTACCCTTGATTTCTTAAGAAGGAGTCCACGAATGGATTCCTTTGTCATTCTAAGAGGTCCATAATGAATCATTGCTAGTCCTTACATAACTCAATATCGTGGCCCCTTCTTTTTATGAAATGTGCAATATTTGTTGTTGGTACCCTAAGAGAGTCTGAAAACCAAACTATTTGCTTACATTTTGAATTTGGGTAGGATTATCTGAGTTTCATTTTGTATGGTAGGTATGCCACCTAGTTGATTGAAGTTTGTTATATTGTACTATGAGGGAGGTATGAAGATCTTATTGCTTGTGTTGTAGTTATATAAATTGACATAGGCAGGTAGTTGGGATCTTATTTAGTTGGTATGGGTTTCATACCTCAGAGATATTGGTTTATTATTTGCTTGAATATAATTGTGTGTTGGTTTCTTAGTGCTCCCAAATTATAGATTCATTATCTATTGTTAGTGTGGTTATAAGTGCTTCATGAGTAGCTTTTCCTACATTTTTAACTTCTTTACCAAGAGTAAGTGCTTGTTCCATGTGTATGGGTTGAGTATACCCATTGGTTCTTTCTTTAAGGAAGCCTTTAGACACATCTTGTTGTGTTATAATTTTTTCATCAAGTGAAAGGAAACATGAAGGGATTCTACAAACAACTCGAGATTCTATTTATCATTTTCTAAGTGAACCACCTTGTTTTTGACTTAGGTGGGAATGTCTTTATAGCTTATTATTGAATGACCTTGTTGGTGAATTTTTATCACATAAGGATCCTTTTCATTCTAGTTTTATTTTTCTTTGATTAAAACACAATATATTAGCTCTAAATTGGGTTGTTGGAAGTGGTATAGTTATCTAATTCCTTTTGTCCTCTATTTGAATGTGTCTTTGTAATCATATCTATTTGAAATAGGTGCCAAGGGCCATATGGGTAAGGATATATTGGCCAAATGATAGAGGACTAGTTTTAAAAATAGGACCTTGTACATGTTGTTTTGTTTGTAATGATTAACTTGCACAAGCAAGGAATATAAGAGGAAATATTATACAAATAATTAACAATTTTAAGAATACAAGCCACTTTGGAGGGGGGAAACCTCCAAATATCTCTATTAAGAACACACTTAAAAATTTGATGATCAAATAACACTTACTACATCCTACATATACCCTAATTATGCCCTGGATATCACCTAAACTGACTAATATACCAAAATATAACACCTAGGCAAACCTATTTAACTAGATAATAATATAATAATGACCATATAACTTAAATTATGATTTAAGGTATCTACAAGATAACTCCCATAACATTTTGTGCACTCTAGGATTAAGGGTGCAAAATTCTCCCCTCTTCAGAGAAGTATTGTCCTTAATTCTAATCAAGTGAGAACGCTTTTGGATGAACTCTTCATCCTCTCACGTGGCATCTTCAATTGGTAAATTCTTCCATTGAATGAGATACTTTGTGAGTATCCTAGTCCTTATCTTCTTTGTGTGTTCCTAAAGAATTAACTCTAGCTAAAATATGATTCTTCATTCTTCATCTAGCTCTAATAATGTTGTCTATGTAGGGATATTATTCCTAATCACTTTCTTCAAACAGGAAAATTGAAAAATGGGATGTATATTTTTTTGGAAGTAATTCAAGCTTATAGGTGACACTACCTATATTTTGTATAATCTAGTATGGAACATGATATTTTTGTGATGATTTGTTTGTTGTTTTAGGGAATTTTTCTTATATGGCCATAATCCTTTCACTATAGTGTTGGTCAACTTGTTGTTTAATTCTATTCTATGTTAGTGTAGGTGTTTTATTTTAATTATATTAAGGGATATTTCTTTTTTCCTACACATATTATTAATATTTCTTACATTATTATGAGGAAACATGACATAATCCATTAGTAACATGTGTCTCTCTCACCCACACTTGGATACTTGAGTCTCATACCTTCTGTTGGATTTGTATGCCACATCTCATGACTATTAGTTTGTCTTCATATGAGTAGGTGTAACCATGTGATTTGGAATTTACAAATTAGGTGAAACTCCCACCTATTTTGGTCAATTAGAGTTATTACACCTCTTGGATGTATATACCTCTATTTTTTCATATGTACAACACTCATCTCTCCAATCTATGAGTCAATAGGAGCAATATGAGAATTTATTATACTTTGTTACATTTTATCTCTTGATTTTTCTCTTTTTAGGGTTATCTCCATTTCGTTACTTTAATCTTCAATCATCTGTCGATTGGAGAGCATGTAATCTACAATTGGCGTTAGATCCTATCTCATATTTTTGTTTCTCATAGAATCTAACATGATATTAGAGCTAATTTGTTTAGTATAGTTCATTTTGTAGTAATTTTTTGAGATATTTGAGACTAATAATTGCTAATATTTTTCTCAAAAAATCAATATGTTCTTCTCTTACATCCTTGGATGATAATCCCCGCCCCTTCTTTTTATGAAATGTGCAATATTTGTTGTTGGTACCCTGGGAGAGTCTGTAAACCAAACATTTATTTGTTTACATTTTGAATTTGGGTAGGATTATCTAAGTTTCTGTAGGATGTCAAAATATTACACATGGATTGTATAGATTTAGCCATCCTCATAGAATAAAATACATCATTGACTCCAAACAAAATGATAAAATTAAGACAAACATGCAATGGAGAAATGAAATACAACCTATTCTATGGTGGATTGGTGCTCTTTGAGTATGTGAAAGAGCCCTTTCCCAATCCTTGATAAGCTTAGTGGGATAGACAAGGAGATGCTTGAACTCAAGTTGCCTATAGTGTAGATGCTTTCAAATGTGGCTGTTGTAGAAATGAGAGAAAATGCCTTGCATTTATAGGAGAAGCTGAGAGAATAGAGGCCAAGATTAGGCAATGTGGGACTAAATCCCATCCAATAGGATAGAGACACTTGTCATAATGGGATTGGACAAAGCTTGTGCAATTTTTGGTCAATGTGCCCATTCAAATTTGAATTTTGGATGAAATGACATGTTTAAGGGGGATGAAAGGTGCAATAAATGCCATGTTTGACTTGTGCAAATAGCATTTAAAACCTTGTTGGAAGGGACAAGTCCTTTTTGGAGGGGAAGATTCAAATTGGAAGAATATTCCATTTTGATTCCATTTTGAATGTAATTAGAGGAAATAATAAATCAAATAAATGATTTATTGGTGCAAGTGGGTGGGTTAGTTGAGAGTTTGGATTTGACTCTAGTTGAGTCAAAAGCTGAGAATGATAATTATGATTAGAAGTTAATTAATTTAGATTAATTAACTTAGGGGATTTTAGGGATTTGACATTTGATTAAATCAGTTTGATTTATTAAATCAAATGAGAAGAACATAAGGATTAAATAATTTGATTTATTTAATGAACCTTAGGAAATTAATCAATAAATTGCTTTAATTGATTAATAGAAGAAATGAATGTTAATTTGTATGATGCATGATTGTTATTTTTGCATGTCTACATTTTTACCCTCTTTGAAGCAATGTACTCGTTGCATTGGTTCAAAGAATGATGCCACTGACATCGAAATTAAAAAAAAATTGATTTTCCAGATGCCCCAGCGAAAATGAGTACATTAGTGCATTGCCCCCTCGAGAGATCGAGCAAAAAGATTCCAATTGAGGTGGATCTCGCGACAAAGAGGTTCAAAATGGATGTATGGATGGTTAGACTATATGATAATGATGATGAAAATGAGATGACGTGATTATGCATGAGATGGATATGGCATGATTATGCAAGATAAGAGGATGAATGCAGCATGGATGAGGATGGATGCATTGTTAGCATGAAAGAGGATAGAAGAATGAGAGGGATCAACCCTTAAATCCAAGAAGATGAAGAAGTCCAACAAGTCCCCCAGTCGTTGAGACTCTATTGGATATGATGATGAATGATGATGATGATGTATTGCTTATCCAAGGATGGGAAAAGAGCATACCTTTCTTTATGTTTGATAATACACGTAGGTGCGATGCATCAAGGTATTAAGAACTAGGATGGCGTGGCGCCTAGTGTGATGGGCTTTGACTCGTCAAATAGATAGGAGTACTCTTGTTCATACTTGACAAACATAACCTTATTCATAATGGAGTTCAGATATTCCAGACATCTCGGGCCGAAACATAACAAGGCAAGCCTTATTATGTGGTCAACAAGACACTTAAAACATCTTTCCTACAAACAAACAAAGTATGCCTGACGAAGTTATTTTACAAGAATATCCAACAAGCATAGTAGATAAAAAGATAATGATCATTGCCCCATTCCTTTCTCTCTAAACCTGTTTTGTTTAGGCATCATTGAGAGGTCCTTGGAATGAGCGCAAAATAAGATAAGTCTAAAAGACCAAGATAAAATAAACAAACAAGCTGATGTTCATCGTACCACTAGCCAAGGCTAAACTATTGTGGGGTACCTGATGCTTATGTCCATCGTGGGAAAGCTTCATCCTAGGACATGTAGTGATCAAGGTTTTGGTGGGACTGATTGGGTGATAAGCTATTGATACTCCGAGTTGACCAACTTTCTTGCTTATTGACTTAGGCTTGAGACTCTGATGATTAGGCGTTCACTTTGGAACTTGCTAGACTTGCTTCTGACTGACCCACCCACCAAAGGGTGAAGGCGACGATTGATGTATTATGAGCGGTGACAATCACGGGTGAAAGCGAAATGAAATGGATGCACCATTTTGGGTTTTTCAGATATTTTGAGGCTGTTTTTGGTATTTTCACATTTTTCAATTTTTTTGGTATTTTCAAGATTTATGAATGTTTTTGAATTTTGTGTCTCAGGGGCCGATCAAGGATGGCCTTGCCTACGTTTAAGCTCAGAGATGGCGTAGTTTGGAAAACAAACCTGACTCAATGAAAAGATAGATGGGAAAATGGATTGCCAATGTGACGGACGCCTGAAAGACTGACCTAAATGTAACAAAGATAAGCAAACGAATGCCATTGCGACGGACGCCTAAAGGATGGGCAAACGGATGCCAATGCAATAGACGCATAAAGAATGACCTAAATGTAAAAAAAGATAAGAAAACGAATGCCATTGTGACGGACGCCTAAAGGATGGGCAAACAGATGCCAATGCTACGGACGCATAAAGAATGACTTAAATGTAAAAAAGATAAGCAAACAAATGCCATTGCGACGGACGCCTAAAGGATGGGCAAACGGATGCCAATGCGAAGGATGCATAAAGAATGACCTAACTGTCTTTGGGGGATGATCAAAGATCAACCTTGCCTACGTTCAAGCTGAGAGACGACATAGTTTGACAAGGTGAAAGACTGACAAGACTCAATGATGAATTTTTTTTGAAGATTTTTTGATATTTCAACATGTTTATGGATTTTTGATGATTTGGATGTTTTTGAAATTTTGATGAGTTTTTCTAGATGTTTTTGAAATTTTTGATGGATTTTAAAAATTTAGATATGGATATGTGATGATATCAGTGCTCTATTTTGGGATTTTGTTGAAAACCAAACTTAATGTTGATCAATCGGATTGATGGATTGATAGTTTGACTAAGTGTGTTAAGTCAAACCAAAGTGATAATGCACTTATAAACTCGAGGAAGTTGTGTTATCCTAGAGTAAACTCATACACAAGATGATAGTTTGACTAAGTGTGTTAAGTCAAACGAGGTGGTTTTGGATTCGATAATTTGGCTAAGTGTGTTAAGCCAAACAGAGTGATGATAATGAAATTGTAAACCCAAGGAAGTTGTGTTATCCTAGAATAAACTCGTGCACAAGATGATAGTTTGACTAAGTGTGTTAAGTCAAACAAGGTGATAATTGATTGGATTCGATTGATCAAGATTGATGAAGCTTGATTTGGAACCAAATAGCTTTGATGATTTTGATGTGATGTTGAATGTGCGCATTAGATGCGACTGATATTGATTGCTCAGATGGATATTCCATGAAAGATAAAGCTTGATTAGGAATGTCGTCTTGCTGTCAAAATATGCCATGGGCTAGTGACTTGGATTCATGTTCACAAATGATTTGACCAAGTTGATCTCACGTTTGCCAATGCTCGGATCTCCACATAAGTTGGAGGATATAGATCAAGATTTATTCACAAAGCAAGATGTAATTATCTGCCCCCAGTGTCTAGCAATGTATGGAATGCCATGGGTGGGTTCTTGGATAGATGGATGGGTATGGTAAGCATGCAAAGGATGCCAAGGATTATCTTGTGACAAGATAAGGTGTTCAAACAGAGGAACGCTCATTCGGATAATGCTTCAATGCTCAGATAGTGTTGGGTAGGATAGGATCAATGAAAATGACCCATGTCAAGATGTTTACCACAAGCAAGTGTAAAGTGTGCACCAAAATTTTCCAAGATCAAGATAACTTGGAGTATGGATGCAGATGGAAAATGGATTGGATAAATTGTTCATGGATGAAAGGATGATATGGATGGAATGTTGGCTTCATTACGGATGTGATAAGACGCTTTCAATTGAACTGGCGCATGTAGATGCTCGATTCTACACATGACGCCTATTTGCCAGGTTTTCATCATGGTACCTGTCCAAAGCGCCACCGAAATGGTTTTTGCTAGAGGACGATTTTTTTCTTTACTATTTTCAATCCTTTTTCTGATTGTTTTTGGATTTTTTTTTGTATTTTTTGATTTTTTCGTTGTTACCAAAATGCTTGTTTGTCAGGTTTTCATCAAGGTGACCATTTTTTCAGGACATTTTTCTGATTGTTTTTGTATTTTCTGAGAGATTTTAAGCTGATGCTGAACCACCTGGTGGTGCTGATGTTGATGCTTCTATCATAACGTGCCATCGGTATCTTGCTTGAAGAAGTTGCTTTGCCAAGATACGTGCACTTGAAAGCAACTTTTGAGAAATTTGTTCTGCTTTTCCAATACCAGAGTTAACTTTATCTTTGTGCGCACATCGTGATAGAGCGCCTTCTAAATCCTTATGATGAAGGGTCGTTGCCAACACATGGTCAATGTGAGAATTGGATATCATGTGCGGAGGCGTGAATGGAGTGTGTTTAGGTATAAAAGATGGATTGGTTGATAGTTTGGAACCTTTGACTCTCCAAACTTGGGAAGATGAGCAATAATGGGTGGATACAAAAGTGTACGTGGAATTAGGACCAACTGCTTGATACACTTTGTATGTTGCTTGAGAAGATTTATTTTGCTTTTGTGGATGTCTTGGATGGATACTGTTCCCTTTTTAATTTTTCCCCATAGTTTCTTTGACTAATGGAGTTTGATAGGGATAGTCATTCCTTGTGTTCTTTGGTATCCACTTGTATTTTATTTGTCCTTCGTGCTTCATCATTTGATTCGAATCTTTCTTTTGATGTTGGTTCCAATTTGTGGATGGGGTAATGGGTGGATGAAGATTCATGATGTGGTGGGTTGTAGTATTGGCATTGGTTTCATCATAAGGATTCTTCATGCTCCCTATGTTGATGTTTGCTCGAGATGAAGTTGCCCCCAATTTTGTGGAAATATTACTAATATGTTGAGATCCCTTGATTGTTGAGTAACCAAGGCCTTAACGCTTAGGATTTCCAAAAATTTGCACTAGTTCCAAGATACCCTGTTCATGTAGGCCTAATCCTCTGCCTTGATAATTCATCTATTGAAAAGACTTATTTGCAATAGGATATGATTTACCTTGGAAACAAGGTGTTTCTCCTTCTCTGCTCTGTGGCGGATCTTCAAATGTCATAGCTCTTTCATTGATAAGATGATTTTCCCTTACAAAGGTGAGTGATCCAAGTTTATAAGTGATAGGATCTTCCATAAGTGGGATGAATGCCTGATTGATATCTTCAACTTGATCTTGTGACATAACAGATTGTAGTGCTTCTTCAAGAAGTGTTGATGCTTCACTGTCTACACAAAAGTCTTCCTCATGACTCACTTCATAGGATGTTTCTGATTCATGACTTATGTACAAGCCTTCTTCATGATCCATTTCTGATATGTCTCTGCATTTCTCTACATCTTGATCATGTGTACAAATTTTAAGAGTAGGAGACTCTTGTTCCTCAGTAAGAGTATGAGACTCTTGTTTTGAATGAAGATCATCTACAGGTCCATCCAAAGAAAGCATCTCATGGGTAGATGGAAGAGTATGTGCTATGTGGATATGGTCATCATTTGCAACATCTTGTATAGATAGGAGAGTGTCCATTATATCATTGTAGTAGCTTGGAGATACAAATTCTCGGTCTTGAGTGATTTCGGAATTGCTTTCAACATGCTTTGGATCAAGTTCTTGACATGGGTCAATTTCAAAGAATGGATTTCTTTCTTCGATATCTTCATTAGGCATAGGAATATTCTCAAATTTCATGAGGTCAAAGGATGGCCATATATTTTGGAGAGGATCATTGCTAGACCTTGGTGAAAGATGTTGATCATGCTTTGGAACAAATTCTTGAGATATGTCTTCTAACTCATTAGGTGATGTAGAGACATTTTCAACATTGTCATTAGTCAAAGGATCTTGATCATCATTTTGAATTATTATAGTGGGAATCAGTTGCAAACTTTGTTGTGGGAGTAAGGCCTGCGTTTTCTGTTGAGCCAACAACGCTTGTTGTTTGTCATGTTGTTTTTGTGCCAACAAAGCTTTTTGTTGGGCTCTTTGTTGTGCTACTTCTTCTTGGATTGCTTGCAATAGTGCCCAGAATTCTGCTTGCGCTTGCGCTTGTTGGGCTACTTGAGCCGCTTGTGCTTGCTGAGCAACTAGTTGTGTAGCTTGTTGGGCTTGGAGTGCCTTTTGCAGGAAGCTTCTTGAGCAGTTTGCAATATGATGAAGAATGAATTGGTCGTGTTGTATTTTGGTGGTGGTGGTGGTGGTGGTGGAATGGGAATGCTGTTGATTGTTGGGGTTGCTTGGATGGTTTCCATCTGTTTTTGCGATATCGATGGAAAAATGGGATGATTTGGTATGATGTTTTGATTTGGCATTGTTGGTTGAAATTGAACATTGTTGTGGTTGGGAATCATATTGGTTGGATTTAGGTAACTTTGATTTTGCATGTTGTTACTTTGGCTTGAATCAACATATGGAGTTGCCAATATATTGCTAGGATTTTGAACAACATTAGGGGGATTTGCAAGCATATCTACCCCAAAATTTACCAAGTGTGGATTTGAAATGGTCATGTTTGGTAAAGTTGTACTTGGCATGTATGGATTTGGTGGGATAATGTTGTTTGGAAAACTCATGCATTGAGCGTTTGGTTGATAGATTTGCAGATTTGGACTTGGATTTAAATCTATCATTGGGAAAGGTGTTCCAAACTTTGGATTGGGTATGCTCATATTTGTTGTACCATTGATGTTTGTATGAGATAATGCTCCCATGTATGCATTGTACAAGCTTTGAAAATCAAATGGTATTGCAAGGCTTGGATAGTTTAGTTGATTTGGGTTACTCATGATGGATGGATCAAATTTATATTCCATGTCCCTCTTGTGTTGAGATCGAGTTTGAACCATAAAATGAAGATCAATTTTCAAGAATGTAAGAGATGAACCTCTAATCCTTTAGATCAGTCTAAACTTTAGGTTCAAAGAAGTGAAAAACTAGGAAATTTGAAGGATCAAATCGATAACGAGGATGAGATAAATGGAAGATGAATGATATGGATGAATGGAACTCTTAAAGAAACTTTGAAAGAAATGCTAAAACTTTTAGGACTTTTATTTGATTGATTCGTGATTGGATTGATGGTTTGACTAGGTGTGTTAAGTCAAACAAAAGTGATAAATGTAATCGTAAAACTCTAGGAAGTTGTGTTATCCAAGAGTGAACTCCTACAAGATGGTAGTTTGACTAAGTGCGTCAAGTCAAACGAGGTGATGATTTGATAATTTAGCTAGGTGTGTTAAGCCAAACAAGATGAACTCGTAAACCCTAGGAAGTTGTATTATCCAAGAGAGAACTTGTGTATAAGATGATGGTTTGACTAGTTGTGTTAAGTCAAACAAAGTGATTTGATTTTTCCTAAAAGTTTAGCATGAAAGATGTTTACAAAGTTTCCAAGAGTTGTTGGTGAAATGGAAATTCGATTGATGTTGATGGTTGAGAGATGGATGAAAGTGATTGAATTTGATCCTAGGCTTGACTTAGAATAACACTTCTGCTTACAAGACCTCGGTGTTGAAGGACATGCTATATTTCCTATGAGAGGAAAGTAAACCTTTCAAACAATTTAGGATCTCAAGATGCTTCTCACTAGCTTTCACACTAAGCTTTTTGAACTTCGGTTTTGGGATTTTGATCATGTTAGAAAACACATGTGTAATCCAATTTGTCTTTTATCTTGTCTTAGTGAATTCCTTTTACCAAAAGCACTTGCTTGATTATGTTTTCAAACTGAATGTCTAATGTCCCACTTTCGTTTTCATCCCACAAGGTCCATTATGTGGAAATCAAGGAAATTAGGACAAAAGTTTCCTAGGTTTATCCTTAGTGAAAACAAATGATGATAGAATTTGCACACTTAGAAACCTCTAGGAATGTGATTCCTAGGGAAAGCAAGAGTGGGAAAGTTCATCAATAGGCATTTGTTTCCCACAAGGTGTTTGAAATTTGAGGCTCTTGTGAATGTTCGTTTTTCAATGTTTTGAATCCAAGCAAAGTGTTTTTTGATTCCAAGCACTTTTTACAACCCTAGGATGATGAGGCAATATCTTGTTGGGTTCCCACTTGGATAAATCCAGCTGCACATATCTTGTGCGAATGGCTAAATGCTTGACCACACTGGCTCCCCTCCACAACACTCACTTATTCGGGTCAGCCAAGCATTAGTACCCATGAATCTCCCATGGCATACTTTCCACTTCCACAACAGGACCGCATGTTACGTGGGGCGGTTTCAAAGGACATAACCTTTTGCACCAACAAGATAGACAAGGTTTTGGCCTTTTTCTAAACAAGGGGTTCTAATTCGGGCATTTTGTTCGTGGGGGATTATCCAACATCGGCGAGAGTCCATTGCTGTCCATCTCGTCGGAATAATCCTCATGATAGTGGCCTTTGTTCCAATATCCACACTTATATCCCGGGTGGAAATCGCTTGGCTTTAGCGTGTTCCCGGTTGGGTCATTCCCTTGGGTGAGTACTTTTTCCCACAAGGCAGGCCCTCTAAGATAAACAATAGCGAGCTAACATATCCCATCGTTTTCACAACCTTTGTTGAAAAAAAAAGGGGAGAACCTCCACAATATATCATGCTCACACTCGCATGTTTTGTTCAATTTTAGATCCCAAATCGAAGTGTGGAGGCAATATTTTTGACAACTTAACATCACCAAAATGCTTTTGATTCTCAAGATCGCTGTGAAGCGTGAGAGAAGCGCATACACATTTCAATGATGTTAATTTGTGAAAAAGATTACAAAAAATGAAAGACACTTGTTCGTTTTAAAAGCACCAATTGAAATGTGAAGTTTGCCTTGTTCAATTTTAAGTCCAAATTGAAATCTAGTAAATGTCTAAGGTTCTTTTTAACCAACTTTGAAAAGATCAAGTCAAATGGTTATTTTAAACCCAGAAGGAAATGTGAGTTGATCTAAAACAGAAAAAAGGGTAGTAGATGGAAGCTCTAAGATTGTTAAAACAAGCATTAAAAAATGCTTTTCAAGTTTTGTTTTCAAGAAAAATCTTCAATTCCACTCTTTTTGCCTTCATTTTTTGCTTCAACCTTCAATTTCAATCTCCAATGTCAACCTTGATGTTTCAACTTTGATGTCCACACCTATAAAACATTACAAAGTTATTAGAAATAGGATTTATAATATTTCAAGGAATCAGACATTATGTTTGAATCCAATCCAAGAAGAAAGCTTGTTTGTATCTCATGCATCATTAATTTATAAATCCACAACCAACGTATTTTGAAATTTATTAAGTACAAATATACTTAAATATGCACTTAAATCACATTAGTATAACATGTCAAATCTCAAACAAATGCTTCAATTATCTAGTGAATTCTCCACCCAAATTTGTAAGTATAGTTTTAAAAAGAATCAAAAATTTGGATGTAAAATGTAGAACATGAAAGTTCTTTACTGTCACCGGTACAATGCTATAGAATGTACTTCGCCTGCACAAGATTTATCCTTTTTAATAAAATGCAAGTTAGGTTTTCATTGCACTTGGTTCTCAACCACTTTCAAGAAGCCATCACCTTAGTGTTTATTATCACGCACAACCTACAAGAAAAAAAAGGATTTTGTGTGGATAAAATAATAATCAAATATCATGATGCTTATCACTGTCACCCAATTGAAGATCAGATTCATACGCCTATGCTAGGAACACAAAAAACAAAAACAAGATGTCAAAAAGGTGTCAAATTTAACCTGAAATTCTACGACAGTAAAATCTTATTGAACATCTTAAAGACTATGGTTGGACTGACATTCTGACAGCCATGATTTTCAGGACACATAAATCTTTGAGAATAAAAGAAGATTGCTGTCAAATAGATCTAATCCCAGTAAAGTTTGGTGCAACATTAAATGAATCTGTTGAAAAGGCTCTAGAGACTTTCAAGCTAAGGCAATTGGCAGGCGTAAGCTTGATTCCACAGCCTTCATCCAGCATCGTCCCCTATAAAAAGAAAGCTTAGGGGAAATATTCACCAAATGAAGAAGGCACGCGAACTATTTGAAGGATTCTTGTGGCATATTCTACAAAATCAGAAATAGCAATAAGAACATCTTAAATCTGCAGCATATTTGATTGCATTAGTTTCTCTAGTTGACATGTCAGCACAAAAAACAAATATCATTGAAATTCTAATCCATGGGACCCGCAGCGATGACTTGAAAACTAATGACAAGCAAGTAGCAGGGAACTCTCCATTTACGGACTGTCTTTAAGTTGCCTTTGTAATAGACCAAATGGGACTTAATAAACAATATTAAAAAGCTTTAAAATAATCAAGTCAAGAATGAAATATCTAAATTGTATGGCAGCATAATCTAAAATGATCCCCTCAAGATTTCTCTCGTGATTCAATTTAAAGGCATTCATTTCCTATTGCCCCACTTTACTATTTTGTCAAGAACAATAAAATTGGTATTCAAATTCAATGCTTGCAATTAATAGTAAATGTAATTTGCTAGTTGCCTCTAATTTCCTTGCAGATTCGCTTTACACAACGAGAGTACGAGTGCATGGATTGTCTCAAAATCTATAGCTGCTCTTTTTATGTTGGATCTCTCCATTCCGCCAACATTTAGTACCATTTCAATGTTCGCACTACACGAGGAGGATTACCAGCATCATTAATACAACTTCATTATTTTTTAAGCATCTTTACCAGCATCCTCCCTACCTACGAAGAAATCAAAGGCTTTTTTTTTTAGAAACTTTCAAGGTAATGCAATTGGTACATGTAAAGACAAACTCTTCAAAATGCCGAAACATACTTTCAAGAATATTTAAAAAGGAATAGTCTCCTAGCTAGGTACGATGGCTAGAAACTAAGGCTGCAGGGTGTAAATGGTGAACAAGATAGCCATAAATATACAAGGGATAGCCACACTCATTCTTGGCGCACTTATTGGGAAACAACAGTGAGCTCTCCACTTGTGAACCGTCTTTGCTCTGTTTTTGCTTGCTTAACTATGTGACCCTAGTAGGAATGTTGGTGATTATACTATACCAGACCATTGGCCAGGCACTTGGCAACACGGGTACTGTGAACATCCCGACCGTCGGCAATGTGAAGATTGCTTGATCGCTTCTCTTAACACGTGAATGAGAATTGCTTGGGGCCTTGACCCTGCAATGAAGCCCGAATCTAAAATTTCAAGCAATAGGTAGCGGTAGATCAGGCACGTAGACTACTTGACCAAACAACTAAGAGCGCACCAGGTATTTTGACCACAAACAACAGAAATGTAAGTCCGCATGGACTGTAATGGTGGTGTACAAAAGATATGCAAATCCCTCCAAACCGTTCAAGGTAACATTTCAATTTTTTTCTTTAATAACAAAATCATTACTTTTTGTTAATAACTAGCATCCTCCTTATGCATGCATGGAAGCAAAGGTAAGTTATCTTGACACTGCGCTAAGCATTTTGACAGTGCACCAGGTGTAGTGATTGCGGCCTAAACAAAAAATGGATCTATTTGAAAAAGAAAAGCCTACAGTTATTATCTCACAAGCCTGCAGTTATTATCTCACAATTTCAATCAGAAAGCATTCAGTGTTTAAAATGTGGATTTTTTTTTCAAAGACATGATGTGTGGAAGTCTTCAAAGTTCCCCTATGCAGTCATTTACCATACATCTTACATCTCAACAAACATAGACAGTGATATTAAATGCTCAACTTGCAAGAGTAGATGGCGAACTCAATGGATATGGTATGTAATATCTATTGAACAGAGAGGGTATACAAAGCATGGCAGACAAAGACAGTAATATTAATGAAATAAAACAACATATTTCTTTGCCTGTATCAAAATAGAAGCATAGAAATTCAAGATAAAAAACAAACAAAAAAAAATGCAGATTAGTCAAACACAGATCCAATAAAGAGTGTTCTCATTTCCCTTAATGTTTCAACATATATGCATGTTAAATATATAGAGAAAGCCCTCCTTCTAGCGCCATTTGTAGGATGTCAAAATCTTACACATGGATTGTATAGATTTAGCCATCCTCATAGAATAAAATACATCATTGACTCCACACAAAATGATAAAATTAAGACAAACATGCAATGGAGAAATGAAATACAACCTATTCTATGGTGGATTGGTGCTCTTTGAGTATGTGAAAGAGCCCTTTCCCAATCCTTGATAAGCTTAGTGAGATAGACAAGGAGATGCTTGAACTCAAGTTGCCTATAGTGTAGATGCTTTCAAATGTGGCTATTGTAGAAATGAGAGAAAATGCCTTGCATTTATAGGAGAAGCTGAGAGAATAGAGGCCAAGATTAGGCAATGTGGGACTAAATCCCATCCAATAGGATAGAGACACTTGTCATAATGGGATTGGCCAAAGCTTGTGCAAGTTTTGGTCAATGTGCCCATTCAAATTTGAATTTTGGATGAAATGACATGTTTAAGGGGGATGAAAGGTGCAATAAATGCCATGTTTGACTTGTACAAATAGCATTTAAAACCTTGTTGGAAGGGACAAGTCCTTTTTGGGGGGAAGATTCAAATTGGAAGAATATTCCATTTTGATTCCATTTTGAATGTAATTAGAGGAAATAATAAATCAAATAAATGATTTATTGGTGCAAGTGGGTGGGTTAGTTGAGAGTTTGGATTTGACTCTAGTTGAGTCAAAAGCTAGAGAATGATAATTATGATTAGAAGTTAATTAATTTAGATTAATTAACTTAGGGGATTTTAGGGATTTGACATTTGATTAAATCAGTTTGATTTATTAAATCAAATGAGAAGAACATAAGGATTAAATAATTTGATTTATTTAATGAACCTTAGGAAATTAATCAATAAATTGCTTTAATTGATTAATAGAAGAAATGAATGTTAATTTGTATGATGCATGATTGTTATTTTTGCATGTCTATAGTTTTAATTTGTATGGTAGGTATGCCACCTAGTTGATTGAAGTTTGTTATATTGTGTTATGAGGGAGGTATGAAGACCTTATTTCTTGTGTTGTAGTTATATAAATTGACATAGGCAGGTAGTTGGGATCTTCTTTAGTTGGTATGGGTTTCATACCTCAGAGATAATGGTTTATTATTTGCTTGAATATAATTGTGTGTTGGTTTCTCAGTGCTCCCAAATTCTAGATTCATTATCTATTGTTAGTGTGGTTATAAGTGCTTCATGAGTAGCTTCTCCTACATTTTTTACTTCTTTACGAGAGTAAGTGCTTGTTCCATGTGTATGGGTTGAGTATACCCATTGGTTCTTTCTTTAAGGAAGCCTTTAGACACATCTTGTTGTGTTATAATTTTTTCATCAAGTGAAAGGAAACATGAAGGGATTCTACAAACAACTCGAGATTCTATTTATCATTTTCTAAGTGAATCACCTTGTTTTTGACTTAGGTGGACATGTCTTTATATTTTATTATTGGATGACCTTCTTGGTGAATTTTTATGACATAAGGATCCTTTTCATTCTAGTTTTATTTGTCTTTGATTAAAACACAATATCTTAGCTCTAAATTGGGTTGTTGGAAGTGGTATAGTTATCTAATTCCTTTTGTCCTCTATTTGAATGTGTATTTGTAATCATATCTATTTGAAATAGGTGCCAAGGGCCATACGGGTAAGGATGTATTGGCCAAATGATAGAGGAATAGTTTTAAAAATAGGACCTTGTCCATGTTGTTTTGTTTGTAATGATTAACTTGCACAAGCAAGGAATATAAGAGGAAATATTATGCAAATAATGGAAAATTTTAAGAATACAAGCCACTTTGGTGGGGGGGGGAAAACTCCAAATATCTCTATTAAGAACACACTTAAAAATTTGATGATCAAATAACACTTACTACATCCTACATATACCCTAATTATGCCTTGGATATCACCTAGATTGACTAATATACCAAAATATAACACCTAGGCAAACCTATTTAACTAGATAATAATATAATAATGACCATATAACTTAAATTATGATTTAAGGTATCTACAAGATAATTCCCATAACATTTTATGCACTCTAGGATTAAGGGTGCAAAATTCTCCCCTCTTCAGAGAAGTATTGTCCTTAATTCTAATCAAGTGAGGACGCTTTTGGATGAACTCTTCATCCTCCCATGTGGCATCTTCAATTGGTAAATTCTTCCATTGAATGAGATACTTTGTGAGTATCCTAGTCCTTATCTTCTTTGTGTGTTCCTAAGGAACTAACTCTAGCTCAAATATGATTCTTCATTGTTCATCTAGCTCTAATAATGTTGTCTATGTAGGGATATTATTCCTAATCACTTTCTTCAAACAAGAAAATTGAAAAATGGGATGTATATTTTTTTGGAAGTAATTCAAGCTTATTGGTGACACTACCTATCTTTTGTATAATCTAGTATGGAACATGATATTTTTGTGATGATTTGTTTGTTGTTTTAGGGAATTTTTCTTATATGGCTAGAATCCTTTCACTATAGTGTTGGTCAACTTGTTGTTTAATTCTATTTTGTGTTAGTGTAGGTGTTTTATTTTCTTTATATTAAGGGATATTTCTTTTTCCCTACACATATTATTAGTATTTCTTACATTATTATGAGGAAACATGACATAATCCATTAGTAACATGTGTCCCTCTCACCCACACTTGGATAGTTGAGTCTCATACCTTCTATTGGATTTGTTTGCCACATCTCATGACTATTAGTTTGTCCTCATATGAGTAGGTGTAACCATGCGATTTGGAATTTACCAATTAGGTGAAACTCCCACCTATTTTGGTCAATTAGAGTTATTACACCTCTTGTATGTATATACCTCTATTTTTTCATATGTACAATACTCATCTCTCCAATCTATGAGTCAATAGGAGAAATATGAGAATTTATTATACTTTGTTACATTTTATCTCTTGATTTTTCTCTTTTTAGGATTATCTCCATTTTGTTACTTTAATCTTCAATCATCTGTCGATTGGAGTGCATGTGATCTACAATTGGCGTTAGATCCTATCTCATATTTTTGTTTCTCATAGAATCTAACATGATATTAGAGCTAATTTTTTTAGTATAGTTCATTTTGTAGTAATTTTTAAAGATATTTGAGACTAATAATTGCTAATATTTTTCTCAAAAAATCAATATGTTCTTCTCTTACATCCTTGGATGATAATCCTGGCCCCTTCTTTTTATGAAATGTGCAATATTTGTTGTTGGTACCCTGGGAGAGTCTATAAACCAAACATTTATTTGTTTACATTTTGAATTTGGGTAGGATTATTTGAGTTTCATTTTGTATGGTAGGTATGCCACCTAGTTGATTGAAGTTTGTTATATTGTGTAATGAGGGAGGTATGAAGACCTTATTTCTTGTGTTGTAGTTATATAAATTGATATAGGCAGGTAGTTGGGATCTTCTTTAGTTGGTATGGGTTTCATACCTCAGAGATATTGGTTTATTATTTGCTTGAATATAATTGTGTGTTGGTTTCTTATTGCTCCCAAATTCTATATTCATTATCTATTGTTAGTGTGGTTATAAGTGCTTCATGAGTAGCTTCTCCTACATTTTTTACTTCTTTACGGAGAGTAAGTGCTTGTTCCATGTGTATGGGTTGAGTATACCTGTTGGTTCTTTCTTTAAGGAAGCCTTTAGACACATCTTGTTGTGTTATAAATTTTTCATCGAGTGAAAGGAAACATGAAGGGATTCTACAAACAACTTGAGATTGTATTTATTATTTTCTAAGTGAATCACCTTGTTTTTGACTTAGGTGGGAATGTATTTATATTTTATAATTGGATGAAATTGTTGGTGAATTTTTATCACATAAGGATCCTTTTCATTCTAGTTTTATTTGTCTTTGATTAAAACACAATATCTTAGCTCTAAATTGGGTTGTTGGAAGTGGTATAGTTATCTAATTCCTTTTTTCCTCTATTTGAATGTGTCTTTGTAATCATATCTATTTGAAATAGGTGCCAAGGGCCATATGGGTAAGGATGTATTGGCCAAATGATAGAGGTCTAGTTTTAAAAATAGGACCTTGTCCATGTTGTTTTGTTTGTAATGATTAACTTGCACAAGCAAGGAATATAAGAGGAAATATTATGTAAATAATTAACAATTTTAAGAATACAAGCCACTTTGGGGGGGGGGGAACCTCCAAATATCTCTATTAAGAACACACTTGAAAATTTGATGATAAAATAACACTTACTACATCCTACATATACCCTAATTATGCCTTGGATATCACCTAGACTAACTAATATACCAAAATATAACACCTAGGCCAACCTATTTAACTAGATAATAATATAATAATGACCATATAACTTAAATTATGATTTAAGGTATCTACAAGATAACTCCCATAATATTTTGTGCACTCTAGGATTAAGGGTGCAAAATTCTCCCCTCTTCAGAGAAGTATTGTCCTTAATTCTAATTAAGTGAGAACGCTTTTGGATGAACTCTTCATCCTCCCATGTGGCATCTTCAATTGGTAAATTCTTCCATTGAATGAGATACTTTGTGAGTATCCTAGTCCTTATCTTCATTGTTCATCTAGCTCTAATAATGTTGTCTATGTAGGGATATTATTCCTAATCACTTTCTTCAAACAAGAAAATTGAAAAATGGGATGTATATTTTTTTGGAAGTAATTCAAGCTTATAGGTGACACTACCTATCTTTTGTATAATCTAGTATGAAACATGATATTTTTGTGATAATTTGTTTGTTGTTTTATGGAATTTTTCTTATATGGCTAGAATCCTTTCACTATGGTGTTGGTCAACCTATTGTTTAATTCTATTTTGTGTTAGTGTAGGTGTTTTATTTTATTTATATTAAGGGATATTTCTTTTTTCCTACACATATTATTAATATTTCTTACATATGAGGACACAGGACATAATCCATTAGTTACATGTGTCTCTCTCACCCACACTTGGATACTTGAGTCTCATACCTTCTATTGGATTTGCATGCCACATCTCATAACTATTAGTTTTTCTTCATATGAGTAGGTGTAACCATGTGATTTGGAATTTACCAATTAGGTGAAACTCCCACCTATTTTGTTCAATTGGAGTTATTACACCTCTTGGATGTATATACCTCTATTTTTTCATATGTACAACACTCATCTCTCCAATCTATGAGTCAATAGGAGAAATATGAGAATTTATTATACTTTGTTACATTTTATCTCTTGATTTTTCTCTTTTTAGGATTATCTCCATTTCGTTACTTTAATCTTCAATCATCTGTTGATTGGAGTGCATGTGATCTACACTTGGTGTTAGATCCTATCTCATATTTTTGTTTCTCATAGAATCTAACATGATATTAGAGATAATTTGTTTAGTATAGTTCATTTGGTAGTAATTTTTTGAGATATTTGAGACTAATAATTGCTAATATTTTTCTCAAAAAATCAGTATGTTCTTCTTTTACATCCTTGGATGATATGGAGAATCATAATAACTTAAAATAAAAGTAAGCATATGTATACTCTAGTTTGCATGTATGTGTTATTGGTATATCTGGGTGGTTGGAGTTTTTTAGTAATATTGAAAGATTTTTCAATTGTTCCGCAATATTTAGAAGGCTCAAGAAAGTTAAGATTGGGTTTCATTTCACCAAAACTAGAGATTGGATGACATAGTTGTAACACAATGTTTTTAAGCATGGTTGCAAAAGTTAGTTGATATTTTAGAGCATTTCCAGCCTAAACAAGACTCACCATTATCCTTAGAAGGCCTAAAAAATTAATGACCAATTATAAAATTATTGAATTTTATAGAAGTTGACTTCTAAGGCAATTGTTTTTCCCCCCAAATCATATGGCTCATCATATTGTATGGCTTTCTACCCAAAAAATCACTATACAAATGCATGCAATATTTAGGTGGCATCACTTTGAACCACCATCCACAACGACATCGCAAAGCCTCTATCATGCCACATATAGGCAATAATTGCTTACTACCACCTCCTATGGTCACACCACCAAAAATGCAACTGAAAACTTGCTAGTAAATAATATCTCATTAGAAAACCACAATTTTGGGAAAGCGATTGTGCACAAACTTTTAGTAGTTTTCAATTTTAATTCAATAGTTTCCAAGTACAAAAAGTGGGTTTTGGTAAAACAAAGGTGATTTTGAAAACCAAACAAAGGGAATATTCTAGTGAATTTTGGAATATTCATGTGATGATGTCATGATGACATCAGTAGGACCTTTAAAAACGTTCTCTCTCTCACCATTTCATTTTATTTTTATAGTCAAACTGTGAAGGCTAATAAATTGAGTAGACAAACTCCTTTTTTAAGTGTAATTTTTTTATTTGGGCTAGAATTTTGTGCTTGCACAGTGATAAAATTATTTTTTGATTCAAAATTCAAGTTTTTTTTAAATGAGGATTATTCCAAAATTTATTGTATAATTCTCATTTTGAGATCTTTTGAGAGCCATAACTTGTGCAAATAGACTCCTTTTTAGGTCCTATTTTTTCTAGAGCTCATATTTTTCTATGTAATTCACATTGGTCCTTTCAAATTAATCTCATATTATATTTAAATTGTAGTTTTAGTGTTTTGGATATTTTGGGTGTTGTAAGAGTGTAAAAATCTAATTTTTGCATTAAAAATCACACTAATTACAAAGTGCTGACAATATAATTTATAGGGAACCATTTCAAAAGATAGTGAAAGGGATGTCCCATGTTCCCAATTTTTGCACTAATGCATCAATCAATACTTCTTATCCTAACACCATATAACTATTTAAATGGAAATCTAAAATGATAATCTATCTCAAAAATCAAGGTTTGCACAAGTATGCAATGGGACTTGAGACAATTAATAGTAGATGTAGACAAGCCAAAATAGTTTACTAATTATGATGAAGCATTTGGTACTCTATGTAGGTTAGTGTCTCCTTACTTTATTTTTCACATTGAATATATCACTATGCCCAAAAATATGTGAAACTCATTAGAAAACCTCTTTGGTATGTAGGATGAATTGAGGGGTCATCAATTACATAATTAACTCATAAGGTTAAGTCCTACCATATTTGACACTATACAAGACCAAAAAATTGAAAGCCATTAGATTGCAATTGCAATAGTGTGGAATTAAGAAGGAAGATAAACAATTGATCTTAAGTATTATTTCTAAGTTCGGTCATAATTATTATGTATTTAATTCTACATTATATATCACAAAATGTGCCTTACATTCCACCTACAAAATGTCATCTCTAGATGATTTTGTTGTAAAAATCACTAGGGAGCAAGATAAATTGATTCAAATGGCTACACTTAAACCATCAAAGACACATGCCTTGGCTATAAATCAAGGCACAAAAGAACATTAAGGGTTAATAAAATAGAATAATAAACAAGAGAACCAAGGAAATAAAAAGAAAAAGAAAAAGAAAAACCTATTGCTTCAAATGCAGCTAATCAAAGCTCTTCTACAAAAGGTGAACAACCTAAGAAGAAGAAGATCAAGTGTTCCTACTATAAAAGGATTTTCCATGATGAATAAAAGTGTTTAAATAAGCTTATTTATCATCTTATACATCTTCTTGAAAATAAAAATATTAAGGTGCTTGAATTTGTTAAATAGGGTTCATCATAAGGGTCTTCTAAGGACATAGAGGAAAGTAAGGGGAAAGGAAAGGGAAAGGCCATCATTGTAGTTTTTTCACAACCTAACACACAAATCATTAACTCGGGTTCTTTGCACCACATGGATTCATCATATGATGGTTTTACCTCCTTAGAACCATGTTCTATGCCTATCATACTAATGGGTGATGGCACTCCTACAAAAGTGCATGGGAGAGAGTCTATTAATATGGGTGAAGGAATATTTCAAGATTTTCCTTTTGTTCCATCTTTTCCAACTAATCTCCTATCTATTTATCATATCACTCACATTGGATCTAGAAAGCAAGTGGAGTTCACACCAAAAACAATGGTAATTAGTGAAATGTACAATGGGTCTACAATTTCCATAAAAAAAGCATGTAATTAGTTTAGACTATATCAATTTTCTCATTTTGTTCCCAACTTTCTTTTGACAATATTACTAACCCACTTAGATGTGGCGAGTTGTTTGTGTTTGGACAAAACTGTGGACCAGTATTAGAGATAAACTATCCTTATAATGCTATTACATTTGAAAATACAATAAGATCAATCCTTGAGAATTTTGTATTCATTTCCTTAGTTTTTTCCTAAATTTCAATCCAAGAATCATAGACTTGTGAAAGGTGTTGTAGATGTATACCTAAGGGCTGAAAATAGTGAATTAAGTGGGGATGAATGCAACTAACACTTTGGAAAATATTTAATCTGGCTTCTATTTTCTATTGTGAGAGGAAGTTCACAGTGTAAGAGGAAGTTTGCATTGTGATGAGAAGTTCACAGTGCGACAAGAAGTTCATAGTGTAATAGGGATTTCACAGTGTGACAAGAAGTTCACCAAACAAAACAAAACATAATAGCTTTCAAAAGTAGTATATGCAGTTGAACGATAAAATTAACTACTTATATATTTGAACCTTTTATACCTCAGATAATAATTTTATACAACAGTGAAGTGATCACATCAATTACAAAATCATATTAACAATGAATCAACCACATTATCCAAATATCAAATCTTTCTAAACTTAAAAGGAAATTAAATCATAAACTAATCACACCTTGTAGAATACTTTCATCATGAAATAAATCATAGAATATAAATTCTAACTAACTCAAACACACAACAACCTCGTTGAGCATCCCAAGAGTGGGTCCTTCCTCTAGTTCACAAGGAAAGTAGAAATAAATTGATTATGCTAACTCAATGTCACAAACATCTGATTCAATTCATTCCAATTTGTTACAAAAAAAAACATATGTATGTTCTATATTCTCTATATCCTCTACAGTCTAAACCATAACATATTTATATATGTTATTTCTTATTGTTACAGCCTATATCCAACACATCAAATATTATAGACTAAGATTAAAAGAGATTACAGTTTGTTATGGTTGATGGCCAACAAACCAAATATTAATAGTCTTTAGTTTTGGCAGAGGCCACAAACCCAAAGCAACATTGAAAATAGTTTCAAAATATAATGCAGTAAATATAAATGAGTAGTTTCATAGCACATCCAACTCATCCTTTGCCTCTCCTCATGTCCCATGATATTGAAGGGTTATCTTCAACATGGTCAGTTCCTTCAACATGGCCAGTTTCTATCACAAGTCATTCAAATTGGACTTATATCTCAACAATTTGACACTTTGAAAGAATTTTTTCATTCTTTTAAAATATATTAAATATTTATTCATTCTCATAATAATTAATGGCAGGAAAACTTATGAAAGGGAAATAAAATGAAACAAAAAGGTAATAGGATTTGGATATGATTTTCACCCATCATTTTCCCCCCAGCTAAAGGAATTTGCATGTCCTCATGCAAAAAATACTACAAACAAGTTTTTCTTGCAAATAATGGCTGATTCGTGCTAGTAGTTTCCTCCACCATGCTGACCTTTAGTTCTTCCAGCCTTTGCTCAAACCCTTGAAGAGGAGTAGGAGACCCTGCTATTTGATATAATTCTATTTTCACTTTTTCAATTTCTTCCTTCTGCTGTGTGTTCAGAGTGGCAAGCTCTTGTATTTGTGCCTTCAACTATTGATTCTCATCTTGAAGCTATGTAATTATATGAGATAATTATCCAAATGGAATAAGTGGCTCATTACATAATTCTCTTGGAGTATTAGTATTAAAAACAATAATGGCCTTCAAGGATTCTTTAGGACCAATAATTCCCCCTGTTGATTGCCACAAAGGAGAACACTCTTCAATGTAGATATTTTTTGGAATGTGTTCTTGTTCATAAGGGCTCTCACCTCCTTCATTATATTCCTCCCCTATTTTATGCTCATCATGGCTCAGGGTTTCAACATTCTCATTTAGGTTTTCTTCATATTCCTTTTCTTCATGTTCAGGGGAAGTTTCTCCTCCTTCCTCATATGCTTCCCCTATTTTTTCAATGAGGTTTTCATCTCTAAACACATCTTTGTATCCAATTTATTTCACCTCTTCAATTTCTTCCTTTGCGTTGCACTTTTCCTAGCCTGATGCCTTGTCACCACATACATTTTCTTGTTCAGGGGTTTCCAATTCTTTGAGGGTAGGAATTTTTCTTTGATCCTGCTCAGCTTGCTACCTCTTTTTATGTCATTTTTGACTACGAAGCTCTCTACTCAATTTTCCTTTTCCTTAACCAGGGTTTGTAGCTACAATTTCTATTGAAATGCACAAGGAAACTAAGAGGGGGGTGAATCAGTTGTATCAAATTACTTTACTTCTAACCTTAATCAATTCCACATTAACTCAATCTATTATTAAGTGTAAAAATGGAATGCAAATAACATAAAGCAAACACCAGAGACACTAGATTTATGTGGAAAACCTAATGAGGATTAGCTCACAATATAGTAATAATGTAATACCAGATACAAAGGTTCACTGCTAGAGGGATCACTTTCCAAATACAAAGGCTCACTGCCTATAGATAAAGAAACGATAAAGAAAGATTCACCATAAAAGGTTCCACACATTCACAACTTAATCTGAAGATTGCAGACACCATCAAATCACTTCTTTCAATAATCTAACACATCAAAGTATTGCTGCCTTGATTCGCTCTTACACACTTTGCTTTTTTCCCTTGTTCACAGTTCACTTGCTTGTCTTTCTAATTCACAACATCTTGACTTGCTTTTATACCATCTTTAATCCTAGAAGCATTCTCCAAGGTCAATTATACATCCTTCAATTTATAAATTCAAATTAGGTCGGCTACTCAACATTCCTGTAGTGGATAAGAATGAGAGAGGAACAATTAAACATTTAAGTAGGACCCAAAAAATAGCTTGAATCAATCACACACGTCCTTAATTCAATGCAAAATATTTATGTAACATGTAGACACCAGGCCATCCAAACCTAATGAAAACATCAATGATCTTTGAAGTACACATATCTCCAACAAGATTATCACACGTAGATCACCCAATATGCTTCACCATAAATTTTAACATCTCTTAGAGACCTTCAGATACATCCACAACAATTGCAACAATCTTCATGTACAAAAAATTCTTCAACAGTCCAACCAGACCAAACAACAACACACAGGGGCTCTAGAGAAAGTCTTTTGGATCACCAAATCACAAGCACATTTGCAAAAACACTGAGAACATCAATATAAACCATCTCCCAGATCCACAAGACCTGAAACAAAACACTAGAAGATTGCAGAGCAAAAACATTTCTCCCAGTCCACAAAAAAATAGTTTTGTCAAACTGGTTCACATATCGATGAACATATCTTCCACTCTCCGTCGATCCAAAAGAGAAAAAACTTAGGATACATTATCCATTGAAGCTCATGAAAAATACCATAGATCCACATAGGCATATGATCAACATAGAAGAAATGCAGAGCACAATACTAGAGCACACTCATAACACACACTCAACACTTCCTTCATTATTTCTTAATTTTCTCAAAAGCACTTGGTAAAAACACAACTAAAACTTCATAAATATAGCTCCATGTAATCTAAACACTTCTACAATATCTCAACTATACAAGTACCATCTGAAATCACACTGAATTGTGTTGACATCAATGATAATATTAATGATAACATCACCAAACACATCCATACTTGAAACAATCTCCCCCTTTGTCATTAATGGAAAAAAATGATGTGAAAAACCATCAAGGACAACATACACATTCTCCTACTTCTTCTACTCTCCTCTCCTTACAAGAATTTCTCTCTCTTTTCAACTTTTTTCACATGACTTTTTCACCCCCTTCGACATCAATGGCAAAGTAAAGTTTTTCATGAAATTTTTTTCCATATAAAGCTCTGATCACTCCCCCTTAGTAGTGTTCCCACATCACATAATGCAACAATGAACCTCTCTACCTCCCCCAAGGAGTAGACCACAATCATCAGTCCAAATCATAAAAGAATATGTGAAACTATTGGACTGATGCACCTCCATGTGCACCTAATTCAAGGAAGGAGGGGAAGTAACCCCTAACTTCCCCTTGAGATACTCAAAAGTTTCCTTCATAAGGGCCTTAGTGAATATGTCAACTATTTGTTCCTTGGTAGACACATATTCAAGTCTAACTTCATTCTGCAACACATTCTCCCTCAAGAAGTGACACCTAATAGATATGTGCTTTGTCTTAGAATGCATCACCAGATTATTTGAAATTTTTATTGCACTTGTATTGTCACAAAAGATAGAGATAGGCTCATCACACATCACACCTATTTCCTTCAAATTTTTCTTCATCGAAAGTATCGATATACAATAGGATGTTGTTGCAATATATTCAACTTCTGTAGTAGATAAAGAAACTAAATCCTATTTCTTACTCAACCATGAGACCAATTTTCCTCCAAGGAATAATGCACGACCACTTGTACTCTTCCAGTCATCTACACAACCAACCCAATCTGCATCAGTGTAGGAATTCAATGTGGAATTAGTATCCTTAGGATACCATATCCCATCATCCAAAGTTCCCTTAAGATATCTAAATATCCTCTTCATAGTTGTAACATGTGCTTCTTTAGGTTCTGCTTGAAATATTGCAACCAAATAGATTGCATGCATGTATGATATCTAGTTTAGTAGAAATAAGATACAATAGTCCACCAATCATAGATCTGTACATGCTCTTATCAACTTTAGAAAATTCATCATCCTTACTCATCTTCCATCCAGTTACCATAGGGGTACAAACCGATTTGGAGTCATCCATTCCAAATTTCTTCAAACATTTCTTAACATACTTAGATTGTGAAATGAATATCCCCTTATCAGTTTGATTCAATTGAAGTCCAAGGAAGAAAGTCAACTCACCAATCATAGACATTTCAAAATATTTTTGCATCTCCTCTACAAATTTCTTACACATACCTTGATTTCCACAAAAGATAATATCATCAACATATACCACAACTATCAACAATTTGTTTCTAAAAATTTGAAGTAAAGATTGTCGTCTTTAGAACCTTTGCTGAATATTTTCTATTTCAAGTATCCATCCAACCTTACATACCAAGCTCTGCAATCCTATTTAAGTCCATACAGTGCCTTTTTCAACTTGCAGACCATGTCTAGTTTGTCTGATAGCTGAAATCCTTCTAGTTGTTCCATGCATACTTCTTCTCCATCTAGAAATGTAGACTTGGCATCCATCTGGTACAATTTGAAGTCTTTATGAGCTAAAAATGCCAAGAACATCTGAATGTCCTCAATTCTTTCCACCAATGCAAATGTCTCTTCAAAATATATTCCTTCAACTTGTGAATAACCTTTGCATACAAGTATTTCTTTATTTCTTACCACTTCACCATCTTCATTTAAATTATTCTTGAATACCCATTTTGAACCAATTACATTCTTGTTTATTGGTCTAGGGACTAGTTCCCATGCCCGATTCTTCTCTATTTGCTATAGTTCCTCTTTCATTTCTCTAACCCAACTCTCATCATTACATGCTTCACTCACAGTCTTAGGTTCTATCTTAGAAAGTAAACACAATTTTACCTCAACCACTTTTCTTCTTGTCTTTACGCCTTCACTTATGTCTACTGGATGATTTCTTTGTACATATTTAGGAGTCTTAGGTGCACTTTCCAAAATCTCCTCTTCATCACTTTGTTCTTTTTCTTCCTTTTCTTCTTCTTGTACTTTCCCACATATAGGATCATCTAGTTCAACTTCACTTATTTCTACTGGTCTATACATAGCTTCATCAAATTTTACATTAGCACTTTCAACTATTTTCCTCAGTCTTTTATTGAAGCATCTATATGCCTTGCTATTATTTGAATATCCAAAAAAAATCTCTTCATGATATCTAGTATCAAACTTTCCAAGTTTCTCATCATCTCTTTTAATGTAACATCTGCTTCCAAAAACTTTAAAGTATTTAATAGTAGGAGTCTTACCAGTCCATAACTCATAAGGAGTCTTAGTGCTATTACCTCTGATCTAAACTTTGTTAAGAATGTAAACAACAATGTGGATTGCTTCTCTCTAATACACATCAGGAACATTTGCTTCTTTCATCATTGTCCTAGCAACCTCTTGAGTAGTCCAGTTCTTTCTTTCCACAACTCCATTTTGCTGAGGGGTTCTAGAGGTAGAATAATGTTTCTTTATGCCATGTTATTCACAAAATGAATTAAACTCACCAGAAGTGAATTCTCCACCTCTATTAGACCTTAAACATTTGATTCTCAGGTTTACCTCATTCTCTACTCTTGGCTTGAATTCTTTGAATCTATCAAGAGCCTGGAATTTCTCTCTAAGAAAAGTAACCCATGTCATCCTAGAGTAATCATCAATCAAGAGCATAAAATACCTATCACCATTAAGGCTTACTATTCTTGTAGAAACACAAAGGTTTGTATGAATCAATTCCAACATTCTGATAGATGATTTTTCTTTTCTTTTAAAACTAATTCTTGTTTGTTTTCCCAATTGACAACTTCTGCATATTGAATTTGAAGGCTTTGTGATTCTAGGTAGATCTCTGACAACTTCTTTTGAACTGATCTTGATCAGATTATCAAAATTTACGTGTCTCATCCTCTAGTGCCACAACCAACTTTCATTAATCTATGAAAAAAAACATTGACCATCACCACTCTTAAGCTGATAGATGTTTCCATGAGTTCTTATTCCTACTGCTACCACAGTTCCAAATCCTTTTATGATCTCATAAGTGTTATCCTAAAAAACAAGCTTAAATCCTTTGCTACACGTTTTTCCAACACTCAAAATATTATGCCTTGAAACCTTAACATAATAAACATCATCACTACTATGATTTCCATCAAAACTAATTGTTCCTTTACCAACAATCTTAGCACCTGAATCATATCCAAACATAACTATTCCCCCATCATAATTTTCAAGTTTAGTAAACTTACTCTTATCTCTAGTCATATGATTTGAACACCCACTGTCAATTACCTAATAGTCTCCATCCTTTATAGCATGAAAAACAACAATAGAGTACCTTCCATCTCATCCTTCTTGCTCTCTGGACTAGATTCCCTTGCACATATTCCATGGTTAGCAGATGCAACTTTAGTTTCCAGGGCTAGAAATAAAAAAATCATCTTTATCCTCCTCAAAATTAGACTCATCATCAGAAATTCCTGCATCTTCTTTAACATAATACAATTTGTTGAACTTCCTATCCTTTTTGTCTCTGTAGTTATTATTATTATCTTTCTTCTTCTTGTGCGTAGCTCTATTTGGACATCATGAGGCATAGTGAACAATATTTCTAGAACTAAAACATTTAAAGGGCAACATACCTTTGTATTTACTGGTACCTTTCTTCAATTTCCTTGTGAAGTTTGGTTCCAACTCTTTTGAACTATCATCATTCAAGTCATCTCCTATCTTCATTTCTTTAAAGGTTGTTTCATCTTTTTCCTTTTCTCTTGTAAATTTTCTCATCTCGAATGCAGTCAAGATGCCAAATAGGTGCTCCTTAGTAAATACCTTTGGATCTATGATTCTTCAATAGCAAAGACCTTGTCACTATAATTCTCCGGTAGGGTCATCAAGATTTTATCAATTACATCTTCATCTGACATGGTACCACCTTGATTCTTGATCTCATTTGCTACAAGTTCAACTCTCTGATAATAGCTTGCAATATCTTCACCCTCTTCCATTCTCAAGTTCTCAAATTCGTGCTTAGCTATTAGCTTCCTTGACAATTTTACTATATCATTTCCTTCATAAATATCTTTTAATTTTTCCCAAACTTCATAAGCAGTGCCTAAAGAAATAAATTTTGTCCTTTCAGTTTTAGATAGAGCACTGAAGATAGCATACCTTTTCCTTTTCATTCTCCTCATAAGAAACAATCTCATCTGCAGAGGAAGGACCAGTAGATGGTTCAACATACTTTTTCTCCATAGCTTTCAAGGTCTTGAAACCAAGAGAGACCATATAACCTCTCATCTGCTCTTTCTAGTCACTATAATCAACTCCATCAAAGATAGGAAATTGCAACTTGTGCACCATCTGATCTACCTCTAGAAGTTAAAATTTTCAATGAGGAAGCAGAGCTCTGATACCAATTATTGAAATTTACAAGACAACTAAGAGGGGGGTGAATTAGTTGTATCAAATTAATTTACTTCTAACCTTAATCAATTCTACATTAACTCAGTCTATTATTAAGTGTAAACATGGAATGCAAATAATAGAAAGAAAACACTAGAGACACTAGATTTACATGGATAACCCAATGAGGGAAAAACCACGGTGAGGATTAGCTCACAATATAGTAATAATGCAATATCAGATACAAAGGCTCACTGCCAGAGGGCTCACTGCCCAGATACAAAGGCTCACTGCCTGCAATATGACTCCAAAAGGAGGCTCACTGTCTACAGATAAAGAAAAGATAAATAAAGATCCACCACAAAAGGCTCCACACATTTACAGCTTGATCAGAAAATTCTAGACACCATCAACTAACTTCTTTCAGGAATCTAATACATCAAAGTACTACTACCTTGATTCGCTCTTACACACTCTTCTTTTTGCACTTGTTCACAGTTCACTTGCTTGTCTTTCTAATTCACAACATCTTGACTTGATTTTATACCATCTTCAATCCTAGAAGCATTCTCCAAGGTTGGTTATACATCCTTCAATTTACAAATTCAAATTAGGTCAACTACTCAACATTCCCACAGTGGATAAGAATGAGAGAGGACTAATTACACATTTAATTAGGACCCAAATAAAATCTTGGATCAATGACATGCTTCCTTAATTTGATGCAAAATCTTTATGTAATGCGTAGACACCAGGTCGACAAAACCTAATTAAAACACCAATGATATTTGAAGTACACACATCTCCAACAAGATGATCACATGTGGATCACCCAACATGCTTCACGAGACATTTCAACATCTCTTAGAGACCTTCAGATACATCTGCAACAATTGCAACAACTGCAACAATCTTCATGCACAAAACATTCTTCAACAGTCCAACTGGACCAAGCAACAACACATTGGGGCTCTAGAGAAAGTCTTCTAGAGCACCAAATCACAAGCACGTTTTCCAGAACACTAAGAACATCAGTATAAATTATCTAAATTATCTCCCAAATCTGCAAGAGCTGAAACAAAACACCATAAGACCGCAAAGCAAAAACACTTCTCTCAGTCCACAAACAAATAGTTCTATGAAACTAGTTCACATACCGGTGAACATATCTTCCACTCTCCGTCGATCCAAAAGAAAAAAAACTTAGGATATATTATCCATTGAAGGTCATGAACAATACCATAGATCTACACATGCACACAATCAACATAGAAGAAATGTAGAGTACAATATCGGAGCACACTTAGAACACACACTCAACACTGCCTTCATTATTTCTTAATTTTCTCAAAAGAACTTTGAAAAAACACAACTAAAACTTCATAAATATATCTCCATGTACTCTAAACACTTCTAAAGTATCTCAACTATACAAGTTCCATATGAAATCACACCGAACTGTGTTGAAATCAATGACAACATTAATGACAACACCACCAAACACATCCATACTTGCAACAATTTCGACATCCATCATTGAGCGAGTTTCCTTTGCTAGTTTATCCAACCTAGTTGAAGTGGGAGTTTTTCCTTTTTTCTTCTTAGTCAGGGGTGTCCTATAATTATTTTGTGGGGTTTGTATCATCAACTATGGATCTGGTTTTCTTCTTTTTAGAGGATTCATCGACTAGGGTTTCCTTTGCTGTCCTCTTTTTGGAGCACCCTGAATTTTCACCACTCTCTTTTCCTTGGTTAATGAAAAAATCCCATTCTATAGGAGGTTTTGTTGAATTCATTCCATGAATTACAATTAGCTTAATTAATATGTGGTAAGCAAGTGAGTTTTCATGTCCCTTACAAAAATGACTACATGATCCTTGTAGAGAACAATGCAAATAGTAGGGAATGCTAACCAAAATAGCATTACGCAAATGAAGCATGCGCCAAAAGCGATGGGAATAAATATACATATACCTTCCCTCACAAGTGAGAAGGGAAATTTTTTTGGGCTTTATAGGGGTTTGCCTCAGTCAAAACCTTGCTTTGGTGTTTCCACCTCCACAAACAACCAAAAATAAATATGCGATAAAAGAAATGAAAGAAGTGCAATGAACACTACAAAAGACAAATGCTACTCTATCAAATCACAAAGGAGAGGAATGAAGCATTACCACCTCCACCCAAAGGCTCTCAAGGCCAATGAAGGGAGAATGCAAGTAACAAACTTGGCAAAGTCACCATCATCACAACCATGGTAAAGGGAGGTCTAAAAAGACTCCAAGCTCACAATTGCTATGGTAGACTCACATGTGCAATGTGGAGTTGATGGAGTGTCAAGCTATTGCAATGCTCAAGTTGAGAGAATATAGGTAGAATTCTTCAAGAGATCCCAAAGTGTGAAGAAAAAATGGAGTGGAATTGATAGAGAGGTTGATTGAATGTGTAGAGAATGAAGTGATAGTAAGGATTATTCTTTTGAAGGTGGGGTGAGAAGAAACAAGCCACTTTCGGGTCGGTTGGTTAATAGAAGGACGCTACAATTCATACCCAATGAGGAGTGTAAAACCTCTTCCAACTTCAGACGTGGGAATCCATCAGGGATGACAACGTGCCACACAGACGTCTATGTGCCGTGATTGTGTCCTTGACAAATATTCCCTCAATGACACATAGGATAAATGCCAAGTGGGCAGAAGGCAGGTGGGTGATGTGGAATCTCACCTTTGGATTTGATTTTTTAAAGTAAGACTATGTGAAAGGGGAATTTACAAAAGGGGTGAAAATTTGCTCCTATACATTTTTCTCCCACTTTAGCAAGTGTGAATATCGATGAGAATTTAGTAAAGTAGATTGAAGAGATAAAGATGTATACCTAAACCATCGAGGAAGTAGACCGTGATTTGGTGAACTCAAAAGTGTAGGGAAGGCAAAGGAATCCATGAGTACTCTCCCCTGAGGAGTTTCATGTTGGTGATTTTTGATGAACCAAACTTTATCTCATACCATACATATGAACTTTCTAGGGTTCAATTATTAATAAGGATGAGGATTGGCCAACATAGAAGCAAGGATTTAAGAGTCCTTACTTCTACTCTTTGGGCTCTGTGAAACCTAGGAGGGTAATCCTATTTGTACTCCTAATATACTCATTTAATTAAGAGAACTTCCACATACAAATGAATTCCTCTGAAATGCACATAGATAAAATTCACTAAAGGCCTAGATAACCTTCAAATAAAAACTATCTATAGCTAGGAACCAAATGATACTTCAGATTGTGACATTTAACAAATGATGGTTATTATGATTTGTTCATCATTTTAAGCCTCTGGCTAGATGCGTGACTAAACTCAATTTAGTCCAAGATAAACTAATGAAGAGATCGATGCCTCCTTTATGGGATAACAAAGTCATTCTGTAATTGACTAGTAATACACTAACAATTTAGCATAATAATCTGTGTGCCATTGAGATACTAGCTGATAGCATTCAACCCACTGTGTCTAAAACATGGTTTCTTAGCAAATCCTATATCATTTCCTCACAAACACATGACCTAACTTTAACATTTAATCAACCCCTTGAATTGAAGCATAAGTGAAATCATTCATTTGGTTGAAACAACAGAAGACAAATGGAACTATCATTAACAACTCCATTCATAGTCTGCAAAGAAATTACACAGGAGAACACATACTTTAAACTGATATTTTATATTATTGGTGATACTGTAAAACCCTTTAAAGATAATTACATCATAACCGTATACCCAAAAACTGGTTCATGGTATATCCATTAATCTACTTATTTACATTATGCTCCTTTTTTGAGATTAACATTTTTCACCTAGACCCTTCTAATACTCCAAAACTTGAACTCCTCTCTTCGTAATCAACCTTGAAATCCCCTTTATAGAATGGGGGAGCAACAAGCATCTAGCTGAATTACGAATACATTTCATGTTTATTTCAAAACAATTTCAATAGAATTCGAGAGATTCTCCAGACGGTTATGTAATCATTGATAAAACAGGGGGAAGAAAAAGACAAAATTCTTCATAAGCTACTGAGGGATGATAGCCAAATCACCATAGGGTAGTGCTAGTCACGACTTCAATGTCCACATCAAGAATTTTTTTTTCCACCATACTAGTCGAAAGAGTTCCACATCACGATGGAAGAGTAAAAGACAACATGAAAGAGTAAAAGACCAAAACAATGGACACTATGACAAATGGTATCATCAAAAACAAAAACAAGGTCAAGACACTACTTTGATTCTTTAGAATCAGAGTATGCTCATCCACTCCTTGTGCATGATGCAACTGGAGGAACCATCACCACATCTTCATCAGAATCATCATATGGCACCAAGGGGAGTAGGTACCGGCCATACCCTGAGTCAGTTTCATCTCCACCATCTGAAAGGCTATTAGAAAGCACAATGGGAGAATCATGTTTCCTAGGCAAGACTTTGGAATCTTGTCTATTTCTTTCATGGCCTTCCTCATAGGCACAACCTGCTCCTTGCATTTAACTTTGACCAATTCTTTTGAAATGGTCCTGTTTCATAAGTTGTAGGTGCTCTGGACAATTGTCTTGTTATTCTTTCGACCATGGGTACTCCTTTTACTCTCTGGAGTCATAGGAGTAATTGGAATCTCCTATTCAACCTTAGGAAAATCCTCATGAAATTCAAAAACACTAAGATGGCCAGACCTCCTAGTAGGCCGAGTTGGCACACCAAACTTTCCCATTTCTCAAAACCTAGATGAAATCTAGCAAGTTTAAAATGAGTAGAAAACTTAACTAGCCCAAAAACCTCAGCACCAAATTTGCATAAAAGTACACCCAAAAGCCTCAACAATTACAACCAGTCCTAGAAATATGAAATTCCTAGATAAACTTAGAACATGGATTACAGAGAGCTCATATGACTACCAACTTACCCAAAATTTCACATCAACTCCTCAGCACTTGAGAACTTATGACTCACACCTCAAATTTTTTGGAGATTGAAAATGGTGAGATCAAACAAAAAACAATCCTACATTTAATAGAAGATTTGGAGCATGCAATAATTAATGATTGAAAAACTCCTCACATGAGCAGGTTGATAACTTAGAAGCTCAGCCTTTGAATCTAGGTCGTCAATCATTGCGTATTTAAAACATTATCAATGATGACCTCAAGCATTGTTTTTGGCTTTTGTAACTTGTTCCTAGAAAGCAACGATGCCACCTCAAATACTGCCATGTTTTCCCTTAATCTTCATTAGTCACCTATGATCTAATGATCAACATGCATCACCAACCCGATCCATACCTTTCCATTTATATCGACGAAGTACATAGCTGCCACTTGAAGAGGACATTCATTGGAATATCATATTGTGCATTGCTGGTTTGCGCCACTCCTTCAGGGGTCAATTAGCGAAGAGGGCATGGGTGTGATGAAAAATAGGTCATTGGATCACTGTACCTTTTGGAGATCTTTATCACTCAACCTTTTGGAGATCTTTATCACTCATCGCACATTATGGGTTCTTTTTATTTTCTGCAGGTTCAAATAGTGCTATGAGAAATTGCACGATGGGATCTCAGCCGTCAGATCTAACACCCATCCTCGATCATAATCCATTTTCATCGCGCATCGTGGATTCACACTTCATTCTCTAGATCATATCAACGAAGGGAAAAGAGAACAAATACATGTGAACCTATATGAAAAATCAATGACACAAAATACATCGCTCGTAAGAGCTCCCCATATTAGTGAAAGAAGGTTTGAATAGCTGACCCCATCACTCATTGGCAATTTGAAACACCAGTCTTAAGACAGATTCACGATGAGCAATAAGAGAAATTACAAAGGGCACAAAGGCCATCACATATTGATAATACAAATCACTAAATACATGAGAATTCAATGATACCAAAGGAACCAACGATAATAGTCCATCATGCATCACTAATATAGCTTTGGACATTTAATTTTTTTTTGTGATGTGCAAAATGAAAGAAAAAACCTCTCATCGCTCATTTGAGATCAAAACTGTAAATCAATTAGCGATGGGTGATACAAGACTTAAGTAAAGATAATTTAGCACGTACCCATAAGTTGTTTTAAGATAGAGACCATCCTAGGATGATGTATAAGAGGAATCAAGGACTTAAGGCATATTTTTTTTAAAGGATGTAGAGGCCAAATGATCAACCTGATTAAAATAAAATATTTTTAGAACTAGGAATGATGGACCAGTAACTTTACATGCTTAGATGACATAAGATGTTTTAAAATGACCAAGAATGGGTAGCACAGGTCAATGACAAATTAGAGCTCGAATGGTTTCTAGGGTGATATTTTAGTAGCAAAATCCCTAGGCAATATTGATGAACAAAACCCTAAGTCTAAACATATTGAGACTAATTAAAATTGGCCAAAATATTCAAGGAGTCATGAGGGTTTTTTTTAGGAGTTCCATAATTTCGAACAAAAGGTTTCCAAAACTCTGGAAAACTATGAAGTTGCACAAAGTAAATTGAAGGCCCTCAGACAAATGATGGGAAAATCTCATAGGATGTAAGTGACTCACAGGCTTGCAAATATGCAAGAAGGAATTCCCCCAAGTACTCTCTCATGAAGGAAGCCCAGTGTAAGGGGACTCCGCAGAGTCAGACTAGAAAGTAGCTTCAGAGGTGCACCTGCAAAGCAACATGTTAATCCATAGATAAAACATGCCAAAAAATAAAAAAGCAGCGACATAGGAAAACATATAGAGAGTCACGCAAAAAGTTAAAAATTTGAAAGGATTTCAAAGGGCTCCCTCGGGAACCCTTCAAAAGAAGAGGGGGTCCACTCAAGGGACATGCTATTTTAAAGTTTTAGAATATTTTTTGCAAATCAATTCATCATCAAGGAATCCTTTGAAAAGACGTTCACTTCATCAAGGACTTCGAAAGGAAGAAAATGACCCCTCATGAGGGGAAGTTCAAGGCTTTTCCCACAAGAAAATTTTCTCCCTCATCAGAGGAAATTTCTTCAAGTTCTTTCTTTGCGAACCTATGATGAAGGAAACATGTTCCACTAGGGCTCCAAGCTGAGAATGCAACTTTTTGAAAAGGTTTACAAAGGATTTTTGAGAAAATATTTGTTGAAAATGAATGTGTTTTCTAAAAACCAAAGTATCATGGAAATGATGTTGTCACACATATGAGGTACACTTCAAGAAAAGAAGAGAGAAATACAAGAAAAGTGTAAAAGAAACAATGGCATCATAGACAAAAGGCACAGGGGCGATCTGATATTTCGGGGTCAGATCTGCTCGTAAATATATATAGGTATAATAATAATATATAAATAAACTATCATCAACCCCCTACTATACTAGACCATATGAAGAATGGATGAGAAGATAAAGTACAAATAAAAAATTGGGTCAACATGGAGGGGAAGCCTAAATGCCCCCAACACTTTGCATCGTTCCCAATTTACCGAAAATCAAGGCACATAACAAAGAAAGAATGATGATACAAGTAGAGGAAGTTTACAACACAAAATCACTTGTGTATCCAAGCATCGACAAGGGTGACAAAGGTCATCCAGGAACACATAATGCAAGCATGGGGGAACACATCACAACAAACACACACCTAATCTAAAGGTAAAGAAGAGGCCTCCGCCTAACACTCATCGATCGAGAGGTCATCCAATTCCCAATATAGATCATCATAAGGGGAAGGAAGATGAGCCTACAATGGTTGAATATTAAGGGGAGGAGCTTCCAAGCCTCCCACAACAAGGGCTAATGAAGAAGGCCCTGTAAGGTATTCTCCACTTGGCTCTTGTGGAGCTATGGTCAATGATTTTGTGAAGATTTCTGACAAGTTTGGGACCTCATCGAAGGAGTTAAAAATGCACTTCAGGGGAGTTCCATGTTTTATTTCAATGGATGGGAAGGACGACACTTGAGATTCACCGCTAGGCTCACCAAGCAACTCGTGAGCGGTGAAAAAATTAGGGGAAGTCAAGACTTGCTCCATCACTAGGATGACACAAGCTAGCACATGACCACCCTTTGAAGGTGGGATCCTATTGTGTCCCTTATTGCTAGAAGGGCCAACTTTCACTTTCTGCTCTATCGGAGGATGTGAACTCCCCACAAATGAGGCAAGAGGCGCGAAAGAGGAGGAGAAAACCATTGCAGATACTACCAAGGTATTCAACATGTCTACGGGTTTAGGGAATGGTAGGATGTATGAAAGGGACATCAAAAGAGGTAGCTCGACCGAAGGAATGATAAACACCTACACCTTTTTAGGTTCAAATGTACTGATGCTCACAGTGGGAGTTGAAAGCAAGACTGGACTCAGTTGAACGAAAGTAGAGGGGAGGAGAGAGGAGGACATAGCGGGAGGCCTCATAGCAAGGGAGGTCAAATCCTATTCCTTTTTTTGCAAAGTGGTTTACTCAACTGCCAAATCCTTTCACCGACGCTTGCGCTCATGTGCAAGGTGGTTTTTGTGACTCTTTGAGCTAGAGGTTGGGAGCTACGAAAGGAAAAAAGGCTCCTACTCAGCCATAGGAGTGTACATCATAGCCATCACCATTAGAGGGATAAAATCTTGAATTGGAGTAGGAGGAAGAGGTTGAGAAACAACAGGGGGAGTTGACTCTAGTGTCTCGATGGCGGGCCTCTTCCTATTCAGTGCTCTAGGAGTAGGAGTGGTAGGAGGCCATAGAGGTCGAGTCATTGAGGATTCTCCACGAGGACCCTTTCTTCTACCATAAAGGTAAGGCCAAGGTTCAAGAGGTACAATAGGAAGATCCAATATCCTAATCTTAGCCTTATGCCAAGAAGACACTATCAAAATTCTCATGTGGATCCAAAGGTAGACATCCAAAACTCTTCTTCAAAAAGAGGAGTGGAAGAGGTACCCTAAGGATGGGCAGGCCTCTCCTTTCCCTTACAAGAAGAGGAGGAAACTTTCTACTGCACTACCATAAGGGTCAATTTTGGTTGTCCTTTGCCCTGGTCTTATACTTTACATAGTTCTAATAAAGTACGTCCATTCGTAGGGAAGTAGACCAATTGGGGTGGGCCAAAAATGATCCAATGAGTAGCTCGCACAGGACACCAATAACTGGTATCCATTGTCATGCAAAACATGCACAACAACTTTGTGGGAGAATTTAAATCACTTATGAATGATGGAAGCGATTCCATTCATGGAAGCTAGGCAAGGTATGCCTAACTTCCCCCTAAAAAAATCTGATTCTGGAATAATATCAAAGGTTGCATCCATGGCCCTATATCCAACTAGGATTGACAAAGCTATTGAGCCATATGACTTGGGAGAAAGTCCATCATGTGTATGGATGGTGGAATTTGTTTCTTTGTACTCCTCCCTCTGTAATGAATTCAACCACAATTTATCCTCTGTGATAAAATTCACTTGGATCATAGGGTCAATTAAGACCCCTGTCACAAAGTTCCCATTGAGATGAGAGAGAATGTAGAGGGGAGAGGGCTTATTGTTCAAGGGAATGTCCTACAAGGTGAATGTCACATCTATCAATCCAGTCACAAGCTATGGGGAAGGTGTGACTGTGACCGTATTAACATACACCGAGGGCTGAGTAGAAGAATTAGAGGGATCAATAATTGAGTTAGCAAAATTATATGGAAATGGGTCCATGTATATCTACAACTCACTATTGGCTTTCAACACTGATTTATTCACATTTTTTTTGTCCCATCAAGACGAATAGTACTGTCATCAATGCAATCTTGTATCTCGTGACATAGGTGCATACAATGTTTGGTATCATGTCCATTAACTTGATGGTACTGATAGAAGGAATTTGTGTCATACCAATTAGGGTAAGGTTCCTTGAGAGGTTGAGGGTTCCCCAAGTATATGATCTTATCCTTTAGCAACTTCTATAAGATGGAAGAATAAGATTCTGCTAATTTTGCAAAATTTTTGTTACGTCTGAGGCTGTTGTCATTCGTCGTTGCTACTACATTCACAACAACCTTACCTTTTCTTGAGATTGATATAATCGATTTTCCTTTTAAATGGGAGAGTGAGGAGGGTCCCCTGAATTGAACTACCGTTTGTTGATACTCTTGTAATGGAGCACATAGATGTGTGAAAGAAGGGTATTTCATAAGGGAAATTTTTTCCTTCCAATGTCTCTACAGGTTACTTATGAACACCTTCTGCATGTAATAATTGGGCAGCGGGTATGAGATCTACAAAAAGAGCACTTGATATCACATTATGGAATCATTTATCTTCTCATTATCTCCCTACTTGCATTAGAAAAGATCCGAGAGGGCCATCTTCAGTCCAATATTGGATTGGAACTGTCAGAGAAATTAATTTACAAGTTGATCAAATGAGAAGATAGAGTTGTCGGGTAAGGAATAACACTACTCAAGTGTTGTATCCTTAAGAGATCAAGGACATAATTTTTCCATCAATGCATCATAAGAAGTTTGTACACATGGCATTAAAGGCAGACATATGCATTTGGAGGTCCCCTTTGTCGCTATACTTCTCAAATTTGGGAATTTTGATTCCTTGTGGGAAGGGAGTACTTAGGATTGCTACCAAAAATGGGCCATATTAGAAGAAGGGGTGAAAGATAGGCTAGGAAGAGGCCTAGGAGAGACTTTCCAGCTGGTTTTTCATTTAATTCCATGTTCTAAAGTAGGGCATTCAAAATAGGGTCAAAAGATGACAAAGAACCAACGAAACCTTCAAAACCATCGCACCAAATCCACCTCTGGAGGCACCTTCAAAGCCACCTTTGTGACCACTAGTAGAGCCACCATCACCTGTAGGGCCTCCATCAGAGCCACCTACACTATCGTATCCACCTTCGTGGCCTCCACCAAAGCCACCTCTACCGGTGCCACCTCTGCTACCAAAGTCACCACCACTTATTCCACTAGAGCCTCCACCACCAGGGGTAAGAGGAGGGGTGAAATTGAACCCAAGGGGGATTTTAATCACCTTGAGAGAGTTAGGTCTTTGAGAAGAAAAAGAGACGGTGATCGAGGGCCCTATTTCGACCATGCATACAAATGTAGTGGGCACTAAGATGCCTATTTTCCTTTCATTGGCATTGAGCACTTCTCCTTAGGTGGTACTCGATCTAGGCCTGTATGAAGGGATATAAGATTCTGTTAGATCAGAGAGGCCACGTAGAAACTCCATGCTTGTTCGATCTTTCCCTAAAAATCTCACTTCACCAATAAGCCTAACGGCTATTTCCATGCTTGGTACTTTTTCTAAATAATTTATAAGGTCTATCAATCTATTATCTAATGCCATAAGGTTTTGTATAGGAATACACACAACATCATCCTCATCTATGATTGAAGTCCTAGGGGATGCCAAGGGGGTAGGCACATGAATGGTCTCTTCCATGAAACCCATATAGTTAGCATAGTTTGTAGGAAAACTAGTGGTAAACTCATTAGCTAAACTGGTATAAAAATGCAGGTGAAACTAGAAGTGACCTTCACCTTCTCCATCGGTAGGTGTCACACACTTCTCCTAACAACATATCCATAAGTCATGGACTAGGTTGTGATGCTCATAACCTTCACAATAGTCAGGGTTACAACAACCACCAGGTGCAAGGAAAAGGTCTCAACACAATCGAATGGATAGAAATTGTTCACGTCGAGTTCACCAAAAATTTAAGAGAGGGGGACCAACTATGTCAAGGCTCTAGGTCATGGAGAGCCAAGAGAAGAGGGCTACCCTAACTTACCTCACTCTAAAGGGATGTTTTGGGGTGAGGATGAGAATGAATAGGACTAGGAAGTACTTCTATCACTCTAAAGACTCATAATTCTATTTGGGGCTAGGTGAGCTAGTTTCTAGAGTCAGAAATATACCTCAGATAGGTCTCTATTTGAGGATGATAGCGCAGGTTTGGGATGACACAATGTACTGGCATCCGTACGACCAAAAATCATAATACATAGTAAAAAAAATCACAAACTTATTAAACTACCTAGCTAACTGATTTTAATGAAATAAAAAAAATGATGAAGTATGAAAAATAAAGGCGGAGATGATAAAGCAAATAAATAAAATCTAGGGTGGTGACTATTATCTCACAAAAATGCTAGTTCGCCAGCCAGCTCCATGTACACATTTACCTACACACAAGTGAGAAGGGGAAATTTTTTGGGGCTGTATAGAGGGGTTTACCTCAATTAAACCCCCACCTTGGTGTTTCCACCTCCACAGACAACCAAAAAGAAACTAAGTAGAATATTTGATAAAGGAAATGAAAGAAGTGCAATGAACACTACACAAGACAAATGCTGCTCTATCAAATCATAAAGGAGAGGAATTTAGCATTACCACCTCCACCTAAAGGATATCAAGACCAATGAAGGGAAAGCAATGAACTTGGAAAAGTCACCACCGACACAACCATGGTGAAGGGAGGTCTCACAAGACTCCAAGCTCACAACTTCTATGATAGCCTCACGTGTGCAATGTGGAGTTGAAGGAGTGTCGAGCTGATGCAATGCTCAAGTTGAGAGAATGCTGGTAGAATGAGTCATGAATGTGCTTCAAGAAATCTAAAAGTACGAAGAAAAAATGGAGTGGAATTGATATATAGGTTGATTGAATGTGTAGAGGATGAAGTGATAGTCAAGATCATTCTTTTGAAGGTGGGATGAGAAGGAACAAGCCATTTTCGGGTCAGTTGGTTGATAGAAGGATGTTACAATTCATCCCCAATGATGAGTGTAATGCCTCTTCCAACTTTAGACGTGAGAATTTTTCAGGGACGTCAGCATGCCACATAGATGTCCATGCACCATGATTGCATCCCTGACAAATATTCTCTCACCGAAACACATGACAAATGCCAAGTGGGTGAAAGACAACTGGGTGATGTGCAATTTTGCCTTCAGATTTGATTTTCTAAAGTAAGAGTGTGTGGAAGGGGAATTTACACAAGGGGTGCAAATTCACTCCTATACAAAAGGATAATAATGGAAAATATTACAAGATTAAAATCATCCACTAAGAAGTAATAATGATCATCACAGGATTAACTTCTTTGTACTCCCCCAACTTAAGGATGAACTATCCCCGTAAATCCATGTCATTATTATTAAAAATGAATAATACTTAATAATTTTAAAAAGAAGAAAAAAATACTCCCTGATACTAGTGATTGTGAGACAAGTGGTGTTGATGTGACCACTAGAGAGGTGAAGGCATGTAGACCATAACATAGGATGATGTCACGAGGATAACAGGTGAGTGAATAAATCTTGTAGAAAATTTGCAAAGATGGAGCAATAAAAGCTATTATGTTGCTACATGAGGTAGAAAAAGAAATGACTGCAAAAGAGGTGACTTGAGGCAGATGTGGATAGGGCAACATTGGCATTGGATAGATATTTGGAAAATAGCAATCAAAGAAAAGAGGTTGTCCAACACAAGTAGTGACAAAATGTCTGGCTGGATAAGACAAAAAAGGAAAGCATGCATCAAATTAATAATGAAGAAAGCCACCAAGGAGCTTGAGAGGACATCTAGGGTAGAAAGTGGGACCCACTAGGAGCCATCACTGAGACCAAAAAGATAGGCATAAGACTAGCTAAGAGACATGAAAAAAGAAGGCGATAGAAAGAAGGAAATACTGAAACCTACACATGTCTCAAAGTCATCCATAGAGTCCATTCCAACAAGGGAAAGACCCAAATTGACACAAAAAACCCCCTAGTAATGGCAAGCAATGCTAGAACAAAATAAAAACATGCACATAATGACATGAATTGAAAAAATAAGGTTCCTATCACATAAAAGAATAGGTGGTGACAAGAAGTATCGCTGAACACACATATCTTTTTATTTTTCCTTTTTTATGATAATAGACAACCGGTATCCTAGTTTTCAATCTATCATCGCTTAGAGACATCATAAAACCAGTTTTCACCTCTAAGTTTATTCAATAGTTAATACCTGTCAGAATCCTATTTTCAAGTATTTATCGGCCAACAACACCCAAAGGTTTTCGTTGTTGGATCTTTTATTTCCTTTTTTGGTAATTTATTTTGGAGAGGTGATATCAACAAGAGTGAGTTCCTTCACCATATTACAAATAAAAGTCTCTTTAGAAAGAGGTTATTTGTAGAGTTTCAAACAATGCCCATTAACAATGAGAGCCATGCACTTTGAGTTGACAGTGCATAGTTCAACAACACTATTATAAAAAATGGTCTTGATCTCTTAGGGACCAAGCCAGTGAATATGAAACTTCCCTTTGAAGTCTTGGAACTGAGATTCATAAAGCAATGCCCAATTACTAGGCTAGAACATTCATTGACGAATGAAGCAGTTATGCTATCGTGCATGCTACTATTGCACCACCTCTATATGGAAAAGGGATTTTTGATGAATCTCATCTAGGGAATGGATTTGAGTGATTCTTTCCTTTTGGGCTTCAATGAGACTCATCCCTAGTTGAAGAGTAGTGTGGAGAGTCTTCACTTCAAATTCAATGGGAAAAACAACCTTTTTCCATATACAAGTTGATATGGTGTCAAGCTAGTGGTTGTCTTCTAAGTTATCTTGTAGGCCCAAACTACCTTAGGAAGTCTATCTGCTCGATCCTTCTTGTGTAGTTCCATAGTTTTCATGAGGATATTCTCCAACTCCCGATTGGTCACCTTCACTTGCCCATGGGCTTGTGGATTGTACAAATAATATTATTGGTGTTTGATTTCATATTCCCACACTAGAGCTATAACCAAATTGGATATGAGATGTGCTCCCTAGTCTGTAACAATTTCTCTTGGTATGCCATATACTTGGTAAAAATATCAAAGTATAAGAAGTTAAAAACTTTTGTATCTCTAGCAAGTTTTAAAGATACTACTTCTACCCATTTAGATACATAATCAACACAAACTAGAATATACTCTTATCCCTAGAAGGAGGATTAATTGGTCCTAAAAAACCCAAACCCCATTTTTCAAAGGGTTCAATTGATAACTGTGGGTGTCGGGTAATTTCATTGGAGTGTGAAGTCATCCCATATGTTGATACTTATCACCATGTCGTACATATCTTTTACCATCCTATGGATTGTTGGCCGATAATACCCTACAGTCAAAACTTTGTTAGCAATTCATTATGCTACAAAATGTCCTCCACAAGGCTCAAAATGGCATGCACAAAGTATGTCAAAGACATCCTCCTCTGATACACAATGACACATAATATTATCAATTCCAGTATGAAAGATTAAACCATTCATCCAACTATATTGACCACTGAGTCCTATAAGATTTCACCGTTCTCTTGGAGAAAAGTGTGATGGAAATCTGTATGTGACAATATAATTAGTGATATTGGAAAACCATGGGATCTTTACAGAAATGGGAAAAATATGTTCATTGGGAAAGACATCATCCATATGAATTAGTTTATTATCACACTGCAATCTGGATAGAAAATCAACAACTACATTTTTACGTCCTAGTTTGTCAAGAATAGTGATATTGAATTCTTGTAAAAAAAGAAACCACCGAATCACTCATCCTATAACAACTGGCTTATTCATTAAAAATATAATAATAGAATGATAAATATGTACAAAGACTCTATACCCAGTTATATAATGGTGAAATTTTTTCACCGCATAGACTACAACCAAAAATTATTTTCAGTTACAATGTAATTTACCTTAGCACCAATAAAATTCTTACTAATATAATAAATGGAATACAAGAGAGAATCCTCCTTTTGTCCAAGTACCACTCCCATGGAATTGTACAAAGCATCAATATGGATGTGGAACGATAATTCCCAATTGGGTCCTCATAAAACTAGTGTAGTTATAAGCTTCCCTTGGATTTATTCAAAAACTTGTTGACACTCTTGTGTCCATGAAAAATTAACATCTTTACCTATCAAAAAAAAGGTGAGGCAATTTTGCTAAAATTTTGAAGGAATCTTCTATAGTACTACCCAACATGACCCAAAAAACTATGAACATCTTTCCTAGAATTAGGCATAGGCAAGTCTTGAATTATCTTTACCTTTTTGGGACCTACCTCGATTCCTTTTGCAAAGATATAATGTCCTAAGACAATACCTTTAGTCATTAAGATGTGATATTTTTCATGACTCAAAGAAATATTAGTATCAATGCATATTTTAAGAACCTTTTCTAGATTTTCCTTTTCTTCCTCATACATGTCTCCACAAATAGTAAAATCATCCATGTACGCTTCCACACAATCATGAATAAAATTTACAAAAATAATTAAGAAAATCCGTTGGAAGGTAGCAATAGCATTACATTATCCAAAAGGTAAGATATTATAAGAAAATGTACCCCACAGGCAAGTAAATATGGTCTTGTCTTGGTCCTCTGGGGCTATACAAATTTGATTATAACCACTAAATTTGTCAAGGAAGGAAAATAACTTCTTTCTAGCAAGGGTATCTAAAACCTGATCAATAAAGGGTATTGGGAAATGGTATTTCTTGGTAGCCTTCTTAAGGGCTCTATAGTCTACGCATATTCACCACTTCCCATTATTTTTAGGAACTACCACCAGAGGTGACACCCATTGGCTATTAGAGATATGATAGATAAATCCTACGTTGAGTAAATTTTGTAGTTCATCCTTAAAAAATTCTTGTAAGATAAGGTTCAATCTTCTCTAGGGTTGTCTTATAGGTCGACTTCCTTCCTCTATATAGATTTGATGTGTGCAAGTGGAAGGGGGTATTCCTCTCATATCTTGGTAATTCCAAGAAAAAGGCATATTCATGGGATCATAACATAGAAATAAGGTCTTTAATTGTGAGGGACTCAGGTTGGGTTTCATATTAAGAAATTTTCCAAGTAAAACTTCCATAGCTTGAGACTGGACAAGAGTATTTACAACAAGCAATTGGGAAGTGAATGAGGATGGATTAGAATCCCAGATACTAAAAATGGACTATATATAGAAATGTGTCATAATAACTGATACAAAGTAATGAAATTTTGAATAGATTATGAATTACTAACTAATGGGAAATTCCCAAAAGGACCATTGCCATTTATACCTAAAGGAAAAATAATTATCTCTAAAACATTACCAAACAAATAGTAATTTTGTAAGAAATTATTAAGAACATTGTCTTCTGATATTTCTTCAAATTCCCTACTTTGATCAATTGTCAAAATAGGTACAGATTCATCTAAATCATTATCAATCCATAATGGATCCTTTGTTTCCAATAAAGGCTATGCTGGAGGGTACAATGTCAGTTGCTTCATTTTTTCTCCATTTGAAATCACCACGTTGTCAAATATGTAATTAATAAAAGCATTAGCTACAACTAACCAATGTTTGCCTAAAATTAAGGGGTACCCCCCAACTTAATTTTTGGATGTAAAATCATAAAATACACGAGATATTACCAAGACTCAATAGAAATGATAATGCCTTCAATCATACCTTCTGGTTTTACAATGGAACGATCCACCATTTGCTAGACCATTGGAGTAGGTCTTAGTCCTTGAAGGACTAGTTTCTCCTTAGTCTCATTTGTCATTACATTTATGGCTACTTCTAAATCCAAAAGTGTATTTGGAATAGCTATATTACTAATATATACCTTTATCATTGGGCTCCCATGATCTACATACTTAGGAACAAAAATCTTTTCCAACATCAAATCTGCAAGTTGTCCAATGACTTGGATTGTCTTGGGGTCTTGTTTCTTTTGTTGCTTTCTCCCACATAGTTCTTTGAATATCATTGTATACACTAGAATATCTTGAATGGCCTGCAAGAGTGGAATTCTAATGTTAACATTGCATAACTCATTCATAAAATCAAAACCCGATTGAGATGTTTCTTGTTGTTTTGGTTATTCTTGAAACTTATTAGGAAATGGGGGTCTTGGTTGTTCTTCTAGATTTGTTGAAGAATCTTCTACCTCTGTGATAGTTGGCCCTTGAAGATTATTTCCTGATCTTAATTTTACACCATCAATTTCTAATGCATTGATAGGATAGGTCAAGTATCCTTCCACGCCATTGTTGTAAACTGGTTGAGCCACAATATTATTTGAATTAGGTGATAATTGTGTGGGCATAGGCATTGATTTCGACAATTGAGTTGAACTATATGGTTGAATAGATGATGATGGATTGAGTGGTAAGAGTTGTTGGGATTGTTGATAGTGATTTATTATTGAAGGTGGTGGATATGGATGAAATAATTGATATTGTGGATATGCTAGTGGTGGTGCTTTCCATGATTGTGAAGCATGTGGATATTATTGTGTCATTGGGGGTAGTGTAGAGGCTGTTTCCAATCCCCAAACCATCTAGGTTGGTTTCGAAAAAGATTTTATTGATAAGGAAAAGGACTTGGGTGATGCATGATAATCAGTTGGGCGCATTCCTTGTGGTTTCCAAGGTCTCCTTTGGACCATAAAGTAAACAGGTTCATCTGTATGTTCTACTTTAGTCATACCTACATGAAGAAGTCTTAGAATGGCATCTCTAGTGACATCTTCCAAAGAAAAGATTTTTGTTTTGTTGTAGGGACACTTAACTATTATGATTTTTACGAAAAATAAGGACAAAAAATAGCAAGGGATTTTTCATCCTCCTCCTACTCCCTTCATGTATACAAGGTATTGATTTTATTACCCATGTGACTTAGTAGGTCAGTCTTGAGGTCCTTGATAAATGTACCTAATTCTCATTTTGTAACTCCTAATGTCCCTTCAAGAGATACATGCTTCTTGGTGTACCCCTTGATTGAATGGGTGGACCTTGAATAGTTCTTGCACACATCACAAATGTCATAAAACCTCAACTTGGATATATCTCCACCACCCATAAGATTTAAAATATCCAAACATTCATCCCTAATACCCTCAAGAAAGAGCATTTTTATAGTTTCATTGTTTAACCTCGTTTTCCTGGTTCCTTGTAGACTAAATAGAAAACACTCCAGATAATCTTCTAAGGTATCTTCCTCACATTTCATGATGCAACATATCTCATCTCAAGTTTCCTTGGTCTTGCAGTATTCTTGGTATTTTTCCAAGAATTTTGTTTTCATGTTGTCCCAACTGTGGATGGTTTCATGTCCTAGTCCCATAAACCATCACAATGTTGCATCCTTAAGAGTAGCTATAAATAGTTTAAGTTTCTATACATTATTGTGATAGTCGTAACTATGACATAAAATATCAAATTCAAAAAGGGACATATCGTGGTCTTCCATAGAAAGACCTCAAAAGAAAAGCAAGGTAGAGTGAGGTATATTCTTCATAAGGGCATCCTCTTTTGGATGTGCAATAGGAAACTCAAAGGTAACATGATTTTTTTTGGCCAATGCTCTCTCATTATTATTGTTTTTTTCCATGATTCCAACTGCCCAAAGAGTGTAGAAAGTTGTGAATGACTTAAGGTCACTTGAAGTTTTACCACTTTGGAGCTAATAAGAATATTGAAATAGTTTAGCAACCTTTTTAATGAATCTTTGAGAAAATCATGTTGGACATTAGGAGGCTCAAAAGTGGACTCAATAAAACATCTTTCAATATCCAGTTCGTCCAAATCTTTTTTAGATGGTATGTTCATAATTAATGGTTTTAATTTGTCTTTTTGGTTTTCTTGTTGTGAACTACTCCCTATATCCTTCTTAACAAATCTACCTTAACTATTCTTACTATGATTCATGCATCATATTATTTATAATACATCAAACTAAGGTTAATTACTTAGGTGAGGTTGACAGTCACACAAATTTTTTTCCTTAGTGCATTGGTCCTAACTTAATTCACTAGACTAACTAGCCTTTAACACCATTCCCCGACAACGACACCAAAATATTTGGATAAAATTGCAGATCGATTTTAGAGATAAACTATCCTTATAATTCTATTAAATTGGAAAATACAATTAGATCAATCCTCGAGAATTTTGTATCGATTTCCTCAATTTGTTCCTAAATGTTAATCTAGGGATTGCAGACTTGTGAAAGGTGTGCTGATTGTATACCTAAGAGCTGAAAATAGTGAATTAATTGAGGATGAATGTAACTAAAACTCTAGAAAATATTTAATATGGATTTTTTTTTAATATTGTGACACGAAGTTGATAGTGCGACAAATATTTAATAGTGTGATAGGAAGTTCATAGTGCAATAGGGATTTCATAGTGTGACAAGAAGCTCATAGAACATAATAGCTTTCAAAATAAGTATATGTAGTTGAATGATAAAATAAACTGATGAAATATTTGAACCTTTTATAACTCAGATAATAATTACATCTAATAGTGAACCAATCACATGAATTACAAAACCATATTAACAATGAATCAACAACATTAGCCAAATATCAAAGCTTTCCGAACTTAAAAGGAAATTAAATCATAAACTGATCAAACCTTGCAAAATAAATTCAACATGAAATAAATCACATAGCATATAAATTCTAACTAATTCAAACACACAACAACCTCATCGAGCATCTTGAGCGTGGGCCCTTTGGTTCACAAGGTGAGTGGAAAGAAATCGATTATTCTAACTCAATGTCACAAACATCTAATTCAATTCATTCCAATTTGTTGCAGAAACAAAACATATGTCTATTCTCTATTCTCTATATCCTCTATAGTCTAAACCATAACATATTTATATATGTGAGCATATTTATATATGTGCTTTCTTACTATTATAGCCTATAGCCAACACATCGAATATTATAGACTAAGATTAAAAGAGGTTACAGTTTGTTATAGCCGATGGCTAACAAACTAAATATTAATAATCTTTAGTTTGGCTGCAGACCACAAACCCAAAACAACATGAAAATAGTTTCAAAATGTAATGCAAAAAATTGAAATGAGCAGTTTCACAATACATCTAGCCCATCCTTTGCCTCTCCTTGTGTCCCATAATCTCCAAGGGTTATCTCCAACATGGTTGGTTATCTTCAACATGGTCAATTATCTTCAACATGGTTGGTTCCTTCAACATGGTCGATTCCTTCAACATGGTCGATTCCTATCACAAGTCATTCAGATTTGAATAATATCTCAACAATTTGACACTTTGAAAGAATTCTTTCATTCTTTAAAACATATTAAATATTTCTTCATTCTCATAATAATTAATGGCAGGAAAACTTAGGAAAGGGAAATAAAATGAAACAAAAAGGTCATAGGATTTTGAATTTTTTTTCACCCATAATTTTGTGGCATCAATTATTCGGTCACTTGAATTACCACTACTTGCAACAACTCAGTCAATATGACATGGTTCTAGGGTTTCTGTTTATTTGATTTTTTGATGTATTTTTCTAGGGATACATTATTGGTAAGCATTATGAAGAGAAATATGATAAAGGAAAGGACTGGAGGGCCACACAACTACTGGAGTTAGTACACAGTGACTTGGAAAGACCATTTCCACATCCATCTTTTAGTAGGGATAAATATGTCTTGAGATTTATTGATAATCTTTCTAGATATACTTGGGTTTACTTTCTTAAATAGAAGTATGAGGTATTTGAGTATTTTTAGGACTTCAAAGATTTTATAGAGAAACAATCATGGAAGGCCATCAAGATTCTGTGTGTAAATAATGGCAAAGAATATGTTAACCATTGGTTCGAATAATTTTTTTCTTTAGAAGGCATTGACTTGTAACACATAGTTACATGCAGTCCTTAGAAAAATGGTGTAGTAGAGCATAATAATAGGTCCTTCAAAGAGATGGAAAATTTTATGATACACTCCATATTGTTGGCACATTATTACTTGGTAGAGGCCATGAATTGTGCATGTTACATCTAAAGCAATGTTTATCATTGATATGTGAAGGGGATAAATACTTTCTAAGATTGGATAAGTCAAAAAACCACAATGAATCAATTTCAAATGTTTCACTCTCTTGTATGGGACCATATTCCAACAAATAAATGTACGGATATGGATTCAAAAAGTAAGCCTTACATATTTTTTGGGTACCCAAATACCGTCAATGACTAGAAGCTTCTTCATCTCACCACTCATAAGTTGTTTATTGAGAGAAGTGTTTATTTTGAGGATATCCCTTTTAGTTATTCTCCTACCACTTCTCCATCCATAATTACATTGGAGACATCATGATGATATTTCTTCAAAGGAAATCCTCCTAATCTTGTTGAGGAGTCTTCTTCCTCTACTTTATATGGTGATGGTGATGATGAGGATGAAAATTATTGTCATAGTCATCACTCAAAGTTTGATTCTCCTCCACACTTTCCAACCCCAAGATCTCTTTGGAATCGTTAGAAATTTTAGATATCAATTGATTGGGTTGATGATCCATCAGATACTGTAAGAGCAAGGTCACAACTTCAATAGGCTTCACATCTCTTCATTGCTTAAAATTTTGATCTATAGCTCTTTTAGGAATCTTCTAGTCCTTAAGTAGGATGCTATATGCAAGAAGAGTTTAGTTCCTTAGAGAGGAACCATACATGGGATCTACTCTCCCTTCATAGGGGAAGGAATTTTTTTTGATGCAAGTGGATATATTAAACAAAATATTATTGCAAATAGGTCAATTAACAAGCATAAGGATCACTTGGTCACTAAAGAATTCTCTCAAGTTCTCAATATTAACTACTCTAAGAATTTTATACCAATTTCAAAAATGAATTCAATCCTAATTGTCCTTTCTATAGCTACAAATCACCATTGGGAAGTTCATAAAATGTATGTGAAGAGTGCCTTACTTCATGGTGACCTTCGGGAGGAAACTTACATAGAGCAACCATAGGGGTTTATTTAGGATCCTTCAATAGGTTTCGAACTTCAAAATTTTATCTATGGCCTCAAACAAGCTCCTCGAGCTTGGTATTCTAAGATTGAATCCTTCCTTCTAATAGTTGGGTTCATTTGATGCCATTTCAATTTGAATGTATACATTTTGTAGTGGGATAACACAATCACATTTTTGGTTCTTTATGTTGATGACTTTTTAATCATAGAGATCACTCATCCATCATTAAGGTAGTGAAAACTACTATACATGATATATTTATGATGTCAAATTGAGGCCTTTTGTATTACTTCTTAGGGATTGAAATCAATTGTTTTTTTTTTAGGTATCTTAATTACATAGCCTAAGTATTCTCTTGATTTGCTCTCCATATTTTATATAGCTAACTGTAATCTTGCATCGACTTTATTTTTGTTAGGGGTCAAACTTGATGCTAAGTGTTCTTCACCCTTGGTTGATAGCACTTTATATTGACAACTTATTAGGATTCTCATCTACTTGACTTATATGAGACCCAACATCTCATATGTTATGGATATGGTTTCTTAATTCATGTAGGAGCCACATGAGTTTCATTTTAAAGTAGCTAAGTGGATTCTCCACTATATTCAAGGTAGTTAGTTATGGGACTCAATATGCACTATGTGTGGATATTGACTTGGTGAGCCACATAGATTTATATTAGGCAAGGGATTCTCAAGATCATAAGTCTACTTCATGGTATTTCTTTTCACTTGGTTTTGATTCATTTTGTTGGTCAAGTAAAAAGTAGGTTACAATTTCTCTTTCATCTACAAACATTGAGTATCGAGAGGTAATTAATGCCACCAATGATGCCATTTGGATTTAAAATATTCTCACCGTTTTCTTCATTCCATTAAAAAATCCTAAAATAATCCTTTGTGATAATCAAAGTAGGATACAAATTTCAAGAATCCAATCCACCACCAACAAACAAAACACATTGAGAGTCATATGTACTACATTCCAGAGTTGATTCAAGAAAACACCATTGATCTTAAGTGTGTCGACGAGTGTTTTTTCACATCACAACACAAACAAAACATGAGGTATTCACTATCTCTCTTGAAAGGAAATCTAGCCTCAAAACTTTAGAAGGATAACCCCAAGGCTTCAATAGTCAAGTATTGACTTTGCAAAAATGACTTAGTTCTTTTATGATTTTTTGTTTACAAGGGTCCTTACAATAACTTAGCTAGAACTTAAACAATGAGGGTTTGAAAGATCTGAATTTTTTATGAAAACCTAAGTGTGTTTCCAAATTGAAAATCTAAAAGTAATACTCAACATTTGATTTTACAATTCAGTTGATGATTTTATTTCTAAACTAACTCATTTTTAAAATAAAATATAAAATATAGGATGAGAAGATATTAAGCTATGAAAACCTAAGGACAATGAAAATAATAGTTGGTGCTATAGATAGATGAATCCATCACAAAACTAATTCCTACTTAATTAGAGGTTAACTCACAATGCCACAAGAGTAGTGAAATCTTGAAAGAAAACCAAAAAGATTAGATCATGAATATTTTTGCAAATACCCAATTTTGGTGTAATATAAATAAAAATACACAATTGAACTAAATATCAAAATAAGGCTTAGACTAACCATACAAATTAATTTACACTCAACAAATTACAAATGGTATTAACTAGAGATCTATCAAATACCCTCTCACTTACCATTGTCATGATTGCACTTGAACTAATATAGAAGAAAGGAATCATGCATACATAAAGAAACAATAAGTAGAACACTAAAATTTAATGCTTTGATTGTATTGATTTAAAAATGTTGATTATAATAGCTCATATTAAAAAAAACCCTTTACAATTGAGAGAAGAATACCTTTTATAGAGAAGGATTACAAGATTTAAGACACAACCAATGGAGGATATCATCTCAACACCAAGGGTCAAGATTTAATTTGCATTTAATATTTGGAGTGCATTAAATATTATTCTTTTATCTCCAACTGAATTAGGTACAATATTTCTTGGGAAAACAAAATCATATCACAAAAGAACCTTTACAAAATCACAACTAACACAACTAGCATAGATCTAACAAACAAATAGCATAGATCTAGCATTAAATTCCTAAGACTATATTTAATTCTTGGTTCACTTTTAGTTGTATCTTTTTCTTTGACATCTTGATCATACCTATAAAAAATAAATATTTGGGCACAACTCCATATGTAAACACTTTAGTCAAAACATTCTCCCATTCTCCCTTGGCAAGTCTAGAACTAATTAGAAAACCATTGTAAATATTAACATAATTTCTTATGTAAAATTATTTGATAATTTTGATCTTCATCTTGTCGAGTCAAAAGGCATCCAATTTGTTGCAACATAAATGTTAAAGTGTTTATTGTAAAACCCCCCAAGCTTATCTCTTGCTACACCTATGCCATAAAATATCATAGATTAGGTCTTCAAATATATCTTTAATGCTTGATAATATTACCAACTTTCTCTTATTTAAAATATTAATTTTTTTAAAATTTCAGATCCATAGTTTGGCATGTGATTAAAAGACACTAATTCATCAAGCTTTGACTCACATGAGATTTTAAAGTATATGAAGATATTTAAAATATTATTATTCTCCTTTTAAAATAGCTTCTCTATATTTGTGGAGATCTATGGGTTACTTTGACCAATTATAAAAATGGGGGTCATCCAACCTTGTGAAAAAGTGGGGGTCATTCAACCTTGCAACAATTTGGGTGTCATCTGACCTTGGAGAAAAATGAGGGTCATTCAACCTTGCAAAAAAATGAGAGTCATCCAAACTTACAGAAATTTGGGGGTCGTCTGACCTTATGGAAAAATGGGAGTCATCCAACCTTGTAGAAATTTGGGGGTCATCTGACCTTGCAAAAAAATGAGGGTCATCCAACCTTGGAGAAAAATGGGGGTCATACGAACTTACAAAAAAATGGGGGTTATCCAACCTTGCAAAAATTTGGGGGTCATCCAACCTTGTAAAAAAATGGGGGTTATCTGACCTTACGAAAAAAATGGGGGTCATCCAACATTACAAAAAATGGGGGTCATCCAACCTTCCATAAAATATTTGGAATCTTCCCAAATGTTAAACTTTGAATGCAACCAAGAATCAAAATCAATCAAGCACCCACCTTAAAACCCACAAAGAAAGAAAACTAAGCAAAAAAGAGAGGAAGTCATTGCTTTCAATGGGGCGTGTGCAAGGCACACCAAAGTGATATCCCACATAAAATTAGATAGTAGACATATTCACCAAAACCTTCACTAAAATTGAGTTCCCTCATCTATGAGCTTTGTTGGGCATGTGACAAGTGTCTACTTGAGGAGGGGCTTCTTAGTCCTTCACTTTCTCTCTCTACTTTGGAGGGTATTTTATCTCTTATGGGGGATTCTTCTTTTGAGGGGGAAATTTCTTTATACATGGGTGCCTCATTAGTCTTAATTTTTTAGAACCAAACATTCTACCACAAATTGTTGAAAATCACATTTAAGTCCTTCCCAAAATAAATCTTTCTTGATTCGGTTATATATATTCAAAAATCTTGAATAACCCCTAACCAGAGAACCATAAAGTTTTTCTAAAATCTTATGTTTTGAGGGTAGAATTATTACATAGGTATAATCTCTCTTTATACCATAAATCATCTCCCTTCCAATAAACCTTATCTCAATTTATAGGATCAAGTTGCAATTGTTGAATTACAGTCCTTAGAGAAACAAAATTTTACTACTCTATTTTGGCTTCTTTCATCCAATCTACTTGTAATATTGAAATAGCACACAACAATGCATCATACTTTCATCCTTCCTAGATAATGTATCTACCATAATATTCTCCTTCCCTTTCTTATTTATAATCTCAAAGTTACAACCTAACATCTTAATGACCCATTTTTGTTTATCTTTGGAATATAATATTTTCTTTATAAAACATTCTAGGTTATCATGATGCATATTAAATTTGAAGTGCCTACCTATTATATATGGCCTCTATTTCTCTACTACATGAATAGTATATAGCATTTCCTTCTCGTCAATGGGTTTGAGTTGATTTTACCTTTTAATTGATGACTCTCAAAAGTAATTGGCCTACCCTCTTGCATGAGAACTATACCTATATTGTTACCTTAAGAATCATACTCCATAACAAAATCCTTGGTTAATTCTAGATTGGCTAGAACTAGAGTGGTACACAAAGCTTCTTTTAGCCCCTCAAATGTTATATTAGCTAAATGTTTTCATTGAAAATCATCATTCTTCAAAAAATCTATTAGGGGTTACTATATGACCACAATTTTTAAAAAATCTCCTATAGTATCTAGTGAGTCCTAAGAAACCCCTCAGTTTCTTAATAGTTTTGGGAGTAAGCCATTTCGTGATAGCCCTAATTTTATTAGGATCAATCTTAAGTATTTCATGTGACACCATGTGTCCTAAGTACTCCACCTCTTTGAGACCAAAAGCACACTTGGAAGGCTTAGCATAGATCTAATGATCTTTTATAACTTCTAATTCTTGATCTATATGCTCCAAATGTTCTTCCTCTGTCTTTCTATAAATCAATATATCATAAAAAAACATTAATACAAACTCCTTGACAATTTTATTAAAGATGAAATTTTTTAAGCTTTGAAATGTAGATGTAGCATTTGTAAGACCAAATGGCACCACAAGAAAATCATAATGATACTCATTAGTCCTAAATGTTGTCTTGGGAATATCCTCTTCCTTAATTCAAATTTTATGATAATCTGAGCTACTTGATCTATTTTGTTAAAAAATAGCTCCATTCAACTCATCAAGTAAATCATAAATGATTGGAACATGAAACTTATATTTTATGGTGTAAATGTTGAGAAATCTATACTATAGGGAAATATTCGAAGTTTGATCCTTCTTACATGACGTCACCACAAGAGAGGAGTAAGAACTTTTTATATGCTTGATCATACCAACTCCAATATCTATTGAACATTATTTTTAATCTCACTTTTATATATGGGTACCTATCAAGCCTGATATTGGATGGTTGGCTCTAGGAACTAGTTGTATGACATACTCATGATCCCTCTTAGGAGGTGGTCATTTATTAATATATTTGAAAACCATTGGGTGATGATCTATAACTACTTGTAGATCGAGATGGGTAAGAGCATTTGATTAATAAGCTACTAATGGAAACAATTGAGCCCCAAATCCATTAGCTCCTTTCTTAAGAGAATTTTTCATTTGATGAAAGCTTACTATCTATGGGGACTTTGCACACAACCTTCTTAGCTCTAATGACTTTATTTTTGAGTGAATTTTCATGAATAGCTCCTGAAATTTTATCTTAATTGTTCCTAAAGTAGTGAGCTATTGTACTCCAAATACTATATTTTTTACATCCATGGGAATAAAAAACATTAAGTAATCAATTTAATACTCCCCCATGGTTAATTTAATTCTATGGAATTTCCTAAACAACCAATAGTACCCCCATCTGCAATTTGGACATGGAATTTTAAAGAAGGGTATATAAAAAAATTTAGAGTAGATAGCTTCTGGTTATATCTCCAAATTCATCTTCCATCTCATTATCACCATCTATTAATATCTCTTCCTCCTCTTATTTCTCATTTGAATCTTTAATGTAGAATAGTTAATTTTCAACACGTTTATGACCTAATCTACATTTTTTATCACAATTAAAACATAACCCTTTTTCTCTCTTCTCTTCAATTGTTTCTAGAGTCAATTTGGTAGGCTAAGGAAATGATTGCATAGGATGGGTCCTTTCTTTTATGTTATAAGCCCTTGTTTCCTATTGGAATTTTTTTTTCCTTTACTTGCCTTGCTATAAGTATTTCTAGGGACAATGACCGTGGTTGGATCAAATGTACCTCATATTTGATGTGGTCCTTTAAACCTAATAAAAATATTTCCTTCAAAATTTGTTTTGTAGAATTCTCAACTATAAACATAGGGGTTTAAATTGACAATTATAATAAACCATACCCATTTTTTAAATTAGCAAGTTGGCAGAAGTAACTATCCATAAAATTGTCTCCATAATATCTGGCAAGTTCCTCTTGAAAAATACCCATATGAACACACGACCCTTCTTTTTATTTTCTTCACATAACTAATGATACCAAATAAATTGGTCTACTTCCAAGTAAAATTATTCCATTACCACATTCTATTTACATGGAACATGGTGAAGATCAAATAATTATTCCATTTGGTAAAGCTAATTAGTTAGATCCTTGTCATCAAATGTTCTCATATCCAAATTTGGTATGAAATGCTTAGTCATGTAATTACTTGAATTTTGATCCTTCTTGAGATCTATGTCAAGCCCCCAAAAATTATATCCCTTAGAAGCATTATCTTCCACCTTATTATGTGAACCTTTTGCTTTATAGTTCAAAACATACATAATATATTTCATTTTCCTTGATAACTCAACCATCTCCTTTTACATCTCATTCAGTCATGAAATTCCTTGATTCTTCTCCTTATTATTTGATAAAATTTATTCCTTAACCTTGTTTATTTCATCATTAGGAATGATATACTTGATTATTACATTATCCTTATTTGGATATTTTCTAGGTGTGACAACATTCTTTTTTCCTCTTGTTGTAGGCCCCATCATGATGTATATATTTTTTGTAATAAATCACACAAATCAAATCCAAATAAACTAAAAAAATATTTATACTTACCAAGGCCAAGCTACCTCTTCCCAAAAAATGTATTCAATAAATTAGTTGATTTGTAGTTTTGAGGGTGAATTTGGTGGAAATCAAATTTTCCCAATAGATACTTTATTTTTTTGGTCAAAATGACCTTAAGTTTTTATTGTAGACTGATAAAAATTATTATTGGTCAACCCACTAAATATCAAAAAGAAAATTTATTTATTTTTAGCTTTTGAAGTGACTTAGGTGAAAAACCTAATGTAACCCTAATTTTATAATAAATCCTTGAATTCAATTCAAATTTTCTTGAAATTTATACTTTAGGATAATCAATGTGACCTTTTAAAAATTAGTAAAAGTTTGCAAAAATTAGAGAGATATTCGCTTACCAAAATGACCTCCAAAATTTAAAAAATTGCCTTGCCTTTGCAGTGCCCAAATCATGCTCTATTACCACTTGTAATAAAATAACTTACACAAGAGAGGAATATAAGATGAAATATTGTGCAAATAATTAATAATACTAAGAATAAAAATCTAGTTCATAGGGGAAAACCTCCAAATATCTCCAATGAGAACACACATCATAATTCGATGATTCAATAACACTTACTACCTCCTATATATACCCTAACTATGTCTTAGATGCCACCCAAGCTGACTTATTCACCAAAATATAACACCTAGGCCAACCCAATTAACTAGAAATTAATATAATAAATACCAGATGACTTAGTTAAGAGTTAAGGTAGCTACAAGGCAATTACTCATAACCTTATGCACACTTTAGGATTAAGGGTATACCACTGTTGGTCCTGACATATTTGAGGGAATCATAGATACCACATAATGAATGGTATGGCAAGAGGAGAAGGTGAAAATATAGATGAAAGAAGTGGAAATGAGAAAATTATTATCCAAAAGTATTTTATCTTCATGTTGGTTCATGAAGATATGTGATATCTTAAATCTACCTCACCCAAAAAGTGACGATGTGAACTCAAAATGAAACATTTATTGCACCCTTCCTTAATAGATAAGATCTAAATACTCTCACTCTCATGGAAAAATCCAATCAAGTGAAAAAAGTTAAATTTACTACCATCTTTGTGAACTTGGGGAGTATGGTGAGTAACAATGTTATCATTTATATGAATCACACAACTAGGCTCATTCACTTCATTTGAAGGAGGGTTGTGTTGGGATAAAAATTTAGAGTGCCAATTTTTTTTCTTGAATCCTAATTTATGTAAGCTTGGGTCTTGTTTTTCCCATCACATATTACCAATCTGAGAGAATAATAATGGTCATGTGTTAAAATGTAAATAAATTTTTTCATTGTTATGGTTTGGGTCAATTGTTCCCTTCATTTTATCATGTTTTGGACCTATATTTTTCTACCAAATCTTAAGTGCCTAGGTTTTTAATGTTTTTTGGGTGTTATGTTTGTATTTTAGGAGTCTTGGGGTTGTTAGAAATATTTTTATGTTACCCCCTTGTTATTTGTGTTTATATATATATTCCCATTTTTGTTTTAGGTTATTCATTTATTTATTATTTATTTTTCCTTAGTTTGTTTGTTGTTTCACAAGGTTGTTTCTTTATGTGTCTAAGGTTTATGTAAGTTATTTACCCTACCTATATCCCCAATAGGGTTCTAAAGTACCTTTTTTTTTTCAATAACGAGAACACAATTTGTATCAAATCCCCATAGTGATTATGAAACCATATGTGTGGCCCACCATGGTTCATGGCATAATTACAAGTGTCAATAATTAATAAAGGGGAGTGGTGGTAAATTATTTGACTTCTAAATATCATGTTAAGGGGTTTTAAGTGGTTTTTGAGCTCATGCCTAAGCTTGACATTGATTCAAAATCCTTGTAGAGTGTCAATAGTTTGCATGATCTAATGTGATAAAATAATAAATGGTTTTGCACTCAACTACATGAAAATAGAGTGGGTGACATAGCTACCAAATATTCTAGTAATGCCCATGGTGGAAATATGGGATTGATAAGTTTTAAATGGAAATATTATAATATTTTTCATGGGTAAGGCACTGTTTTAAAATGTAGAGGTCAAATTGGATTTGTTTTACTCCTACCAAACACCATCAATGCCAATACATTATGCTAGTAGCCAAGAGTACCTAAAATTTGTCCTTATAATTTATTTAATATATTTTTAGGTATATTTTTAGCCCTACCATATTTTTGGCATGCTTTTAGCTATAGTGCTAAATATTAGGGCAACACCTTGTTACCTATAAGAAACATTTTTTGTCATTTTTGAAAGGAGGTTGGTTTTTTGGATGGTTTTCTCAAGACACTTTTAGCTACATGGATTTTCTAGGGCTCCAACTATGTAATGTATAGTTATAGCAAGGGGTAAAATTTTTGAGGTATCAAAAGGATAAAAAATTATGTTGGTTATCATGCACTAAGTGTCTTTATATTTATTTGTATATTTTTAGGGGAATTTTAATGCCAATCGATTTTTTTTCTTGTCACAATTGTTGACATGAATGTATTGAATATTGGATTATGGGATAACATTTTAAAATATTACAAATATTAGAATAATAATTTGTTCTCCATGTGTAGATTTATGCAATTTGATTCTAGATTATTTAGCATGCTTGGTTGTGTGCAATACCTGTATGGTGATGGATTTTATGCCCAAATGAAGGCTTTTGCGTCTTTATCCTTTATTTTCATTTTTGTTAACTATGACTCAATAGCCTAATGGATAGACACTAGTATGAGAACTATCTAACCATCCTCATCCTCCAAAATAATAAATATTTTTAACCATTAATTGTAAGAATTAGATTAGATTTCATGTATATTGCTCATAATTCAATATTGTTAAAAATGGAATTATATTATATAATCCTCAATGCCACAATTTAGAGAATCATGTTCAGTGTATTCACACCTTGCCATTGTGTAAGAAAAAATAAATGAAATTATTTGTAAGGGGTTATAATATTTTTTTCATCTATAGATGCATGTGTAAGATGTATCATCATGTATAACAAGGTCTATTGTAGTTACACATACTTGACTTAATGACAATCTTGGGTTAAGTAGCACAATTTGGCTATAGTTGTGTATTATTTTTGGCTATTCATCTTTTTTGATTTCAATGCCTATTAAGGCATACCTTTGGGAAAACACTCCCATGTTTACGATAAGATTCAAGTGAAGGAGAGGATACTCACTTAAATTTGGCCATTAATCATCCCTAGTTTTTTAGTGAACGATATGTTACTTTCTTGTTGACACCCCTAGCCTTGAAGGTGAGACAAACTTATGGAATTGGGAACTTGAATTTTTGGGACATAATGGGTTGGGTGATGGATTAATATGCTAATTTGGGTTTCTGCATGTCCAAACATTGGTATGTTCAACTATTATATTATGGCTCATTAGAGCACTATTATTATGCTTCTAGCATTGATAATTTTAATGAGTTTTGTCCAAAAAGTATTTTTTCTTATGAAAGACTCTTCCCTTAACTTTTATTGTTCATTCTCTTCTTAGATATATCTAAGAAGAGGGAAATTTTATTGTATCCCATCTAAAATCAACTCAATTCGATTTTCCTTAATCCTTAGACACATTTGCCTTGAAATTCCAAGTGGAAGATAGGAAATTTGAATAAAGGTAATGTTTAGCAAGCTTATTTACTTTGCTTGAAATTAATGTGCTTTGGACACCTCATGATGGTATTAAGGGCTTTCATCTTTTTATTTTTCTTTTGTGAATTTTTTTAATAATATTAACCAAACATGGCATTCTAAATGCATGTAAGGGAGATTTCGTCCACTTGTTTCTTTTTCATAATTTTCCAATTTAAAATATGATTTAATTAACTAAACACAAGTAACAATTACTATATATGATTTTTAAAGAAATATATACTATTCTTTTTGCGTATGTTTTCAATAGATATTTTCAAATGAAGTTAATCTACTTGCTAGGAAAGTAGATAGATCAATCCACATCTAATCCACATAAGAAAGAAACAAAGAATTCAAGATTATATAAAAAAAGAAAAATAATAGAGTGATACAAATCTTAGGTAGGTGTGTGTGATATAATTATGAACAAATAAAAATTTACATAAAGAAATAGCCTTTTCAAAATAAATGATCCTAGAAGAAGCTTTGAAGCTTCTTGTGTAACAATCATAAGTGCATCCTAAAAGGGTCCAATTTTTATCCATAGTATGTTCTCTTCTTGCATTTGGATACTTTTATTGATGAAAATAGAATAAATTAGTATTAATGTAATGACCTCCATAGATTAAAATTAATCAAATACACAAATTAAACATCACCATGTGCTATAAAAATGGCACGTGTCCAAGACATATAATAATAGAGATACAAAATTATATTAAATAAATGAAGTTGGAGTACATGTGTCGATTACAAGGTAAAACTATTAGGACCGTAGTCCTTACAATTAGACCACATGGTCGAGTACCAAATATACAATATAACATAATATGGAACTTCTTGATAGGATTCTTCAATTTTGAAACTCCTTCGACCACTTCAAGGGTGAGAACATTGTTGGAGAGCATTTCCACCCTACCACGAAGTGAATCACTTCCCCAAAATTATTCTTGAAAGAATAATGACCAACCCAACACAAGGAAAAATAGCAATGAAATTTTGAATAGGAGTAACGGAATGTGTGAAGCAAATCATATCAACATCTAATCACATCATGATTAGTCAATCACAAGGATTACACCAAAAATGTCATCATTCTTGACACTTGTGCACATACATAGTAAGTCTTGTAGGTTACATTCCAATTCATCTTCAATATTGCTTGGTCCATCATTTCTTAAAAGCAATAAGGTAAATATTTGCAAGTACAAGTATTCTTAACATGATAACATATCTATATGAAAGAAAACCTTTAATTAATCTTTCAAAAGTGCATATCAAGAATTGTAGTGGATCCAATATAAGTACATGCAAGTATAAGACATGGAAGTAAAATGTACAATATTAAATAAAGAAGGTGTATCACATGTATTTATTTTAAGGTACATACATTTATAGGTAATTATGCATACACATTTTTATAAAATCTAGCACATAATCCATTATGGTATTATGGATTTAAGAATGCAATCATGCATACATAACCACTTCATAGTAATAAGAGAAGTTTGATCTTTCAAGCCCTGCCATTTAGACCTTCTTGAAAGGTGTTAACTTGTAGTTCATGCATAAAGGTTGTAATTAATATATTCTTTCCCAAATCCAACCCTATAATATCTAGGTTATTCCACCTAGCAACAAGGACTTTAAACAATTTCTCTAAAGGTGATGACGTTCACCAGGTTTGTATTAAATTATTATCTACTAAATACAACTTTCAGCCATGCATTCCATTTAGGTCTAATCAATATGTAATTAGGGAGCCGATACTTTATTTTCTATTAGTGCTATGATCTTCCAATTTCATGTCTATACCGAGCTAAGGAAAATCAAAAGGTAACTTTTCGATACTAAGAATATCTTGTGATACCTAGAGTACACAAAATAATATCAATCTTGATTTATGTCACTTCAATATTAATAAGTGCAAATGATCAATTAATGCATGTATGTGAATTATAATTCACATACTACAAGTATTCAGTACTAAAGAACAATACATAAATAACCATAAAAAAAATGATTATTATCATAACAACTTGAATGGATTCAATTCCTTTCAAATCCAACACATGAATTCCATGATAGTAATTAAAACATCTTGTTTCTATTACCATTTTAAACTAATAGTTTATTTTTCTTATGGAAACCCTTGTTTCTATTTTTATTAAAAATAATCTCAAGGTTTAAAGTCCACTAAAACCCAATATATAGATGACGTAAAGAATAATATAACTTTCATATTATTCTTTGAAGTGACCATGTAAAGAAGTCATTTACAAATGTACTGATGGTTATGTTTCACATATTTATTTATCTAATCACGAAAATAATGCAAAATAGATAAGTTAATTTAAGCATTATACACAGAAACACTACATCACCATATAGTAAGGTCAACAATGGAAAGTTGGGTCTTGAACATAGATGAGAGCCTTAGCCATTACTGAAAGAATCCATACTTGCAAGACTTTCATCAGGCCGATAGAACTAAAGAATACAGGGAGGCTTCTTTATAAGCAATACATTTAACTCAAATCTACAAGAATATTGTCGTTCTGTTTATAATTTAAATTTGGATCATTTTCTTTTTCCTCTCCATTTCTCTTGTCAATACTCGAAAAGATTCCTGCCTTAAGTAGAATCTCTGACATAAATACCTTACTAAACTTGATTCTTAGGTGGCTAGAAATCTTATTTCTGCATTTTCCCTACCCTGGTAACATGTAAGTGGTGGTTAAAAACAACAAGCATGCTATAGAGAAAACCACTACCATGATCTCTCCCAACAACCTTCCTACCATTCCAATATGAGGGATTGAACAAAAGGCTATCGTGATACATTATTCATTCCTAAACATGATAAGATAATATCGATGTCATCTAAATCTTGAATTCACATCCAGGAATTCATTTTTGTAACGATGAAATGAGGTAGAAAATCATAAGAAAGAAAGAGCTTCATTACATATCGTGACAGGAACCAAGGCCATGAAGCAGGTGGGTAAAAATTCGATAGAATAACTTGCAAGGGTTCGTGTCATTCATTAACAAGAACATATTATTCCTACATACATGGTTTATGACATGATCCTTAAAGAAACCCAAGGTATATAAAAAAAACTTGTTGAATTACACATAAGGTATTTGGATAATTATACTCTGCATTAGTTTTGAGCTGCCATTGTGGTGCATCTCTTACCATCTATCCCATGCCAAAAGACACACCCCTCCCCCTCACAAAATAGACTTGATGTAATGGTTCTATACACTTTTGAAAGGTAAATTCCATAATATTTAACATCTTGCCTACCTGTGCTGAAATAAGAGCTTTGGAACAGGTTATAAGCATCCATCAATGATAAAAAATAAGAGGAATTTGGTCAGATACAAGATGTGCATGAAAAATGTGGATGTATGTACAAGGCATGAGTGTTGTTCAACATCCACGAAGACAACTGGTCTCGAGAATGCCATGTTAGCAAGTTATGTGCAAAATGTGTTGTTAAAAAGGGATTTAAAAAAAAATAAAATACTTTCATGCAAATGTCAAATGACCAAGCTATATTGTTTTCCTCCCTGCCTATGTTACGATGGGAATTTTGGAATGAGGTATAGACATGCATCAAAGCATAAAGATTCATAGCACATAAGGTATGGTAACACTTCCGTAATCATTGAAATAATGGAAAGAACATCCAAATCTCAAATAGATGTATTCCTATACATCATTGTTATCCTCCTCGTAACACTAGTTTCTTATCTCCCAAAATTTGAGCCATCCATAGCTCTTGATCACATACTACATTGTCCCCTCCCTACATACTCATGAGATTTAGAGGGCAATCTAGTGTCATTAAAAAATGTATATTTTTTCCATAACCCTCAAGTGGGTCATTAGTTCATTCCTTGAAAAATATTCCATGTAAGGAACATTACTCCCTCCTATTACTCTCCACTACATTTTCTTTATTAGCATACCTCTGTTCCATTTTTGCATGCCACATGCAATTTAATTCTCTTACATCATGCAGATTTTTAAATTTATTCATTTGATATCTTCTTAATAATTATTTTTAATAATCCATTTAATTTTAATTTAAAATTAACGTCTCAACTCAAGCTTATTTTATTTTCCTTACAAACCTGAAAATTGAAAAAGACTTATCAATTTATCTTTCTCAATTCAGTAGATAAATTACGCAAGGGGGTGAGACATGACATCCTTCCCCACTAGGAAGAGAATTCATCCCGATGTATTATTAGGCATACAACTAAGTAATTTGGAGCATCTTAATATGCTACCAAGTAAGTTTTCATTTTTTCAATCTCTTCAAGACTCATACCAGACATGGAAACATAGTCATCAAATAATGCACTCTAATTCCATTTACAAACACTTATTATAATGAAACATGTGCATTCATGTGATAAGACAAGCACACTCATTTTACAAAACAATCTTGCAACTTTTTCTTAGTGAGTGTGTGTATTCCATTACTACCTTTCAATTTCATAAAGCTAGGTTACCTCTCTCCAACAATGTTCTCTCCCTTGCGATGGTGATTATATTTCTGTGACACTCATGGAAACAACACACCACTTTAGTCCATGTTAGTACCCACAATAAAATTTGAATTCAAAAATTCTTCGAAGCATTTCCTCTTATCCACTTAAGATTTAATCATCTCAATACCTAAGTAATGGAAATGATTTTGCACATTTTCACAAGCTTAAAATTTTGTATTAATGCACACATATACTTGTGCTTACCATATCCTTGTAGTTCGATTGTCTGGTCAGGTTGCTCATGTTTCCTCTTCAATGTTCCTATCTTTCCTTTTACACACTTGTGTTATTTCTAGCTCATTCAATCATCAAAACCTCATAAATAATTCACATGTTAGGAGGTGAAAGATTACAACTTCCAAATATGAATAGCTTAATGTAAATCACAACAGGATCATATGTGCATAAAACATATAAAGTTCATTTGCATACCTCTTTCACAAGAGATGCCCTTGTGCACATTTTCAAATTATTAGAAAGCATTTGTCTTTATAAAATCTTGTTTATAAAGAGACTCAATTGAAATTCAAGATCATAAATGTACATGAGTTAGAGGTAAACAATAATTGATTCAATGGATAAAATCACAAGAGAGAAATATTGACATACTTATTACATCTTCACATGTGCAAGTACAAAATCAAAGCATTAGCATCTTTCACATAAGCTGAACACTTGTACCAATGATAGTGCATCATACAAGTAGTAATCAAGTAATGGTATGCAAACATAATTTTTAAAGTCTCTGACTATCAATCCACATATGGCTACTCAAAGTCAAAAACACGATTTGGGTGCTTTTCCACCCAATCATGAGGTTTATACTTCCACAAAGATCTTCCTACTCGAAGATCTACCGACCTTGCAACTACCTAGATACCTTGAAATATTTTCGAGTAGGGGGAATTTGGTGCATGCCTATAACATCTACATGCATATATACATCTATGATATAGCAATGTCTTATTTGCAGGATGTGGCAGAGAATTATATCATTAAAGTGTGCTAGTCTAACCATCTTTTTCAATGGTTTTGGGCTATGGCCAAAGCACTTGAAAATATTAGAATCTTCCCAAAAAGAGGAAGGCCTTATTTTTTGTTCCACATTTGGCACCCATACTAAAATTAAAAAACTTCCTCACTCATACTTAAGTATATCAACATATATACTTACAAAGAAAATAATCTTTTCTTAATTCAGCACATCATGAATGAATGGAGAGAATAAATTAATGCCAATCACCTAATGAAATTTAAGTCTTCTCAATGCATGTAGCATCATACATGCCACTCTTCACAAATTTTAAGACAAAATTTAATCATGATCCTAATTCAAGGTCAATATGTTCTCCACAATTTACTCCCTGTAACAGTTTATTGTTTTTCATGGTGAACTTGATAGGTTACAACACTTAACACAATATAGGACCAACAATGTCAACCATTTGAATAGTCACCAGGAGATTTAATATAAATTTAAATAGAGAAGAATCATCAAATTCAACACTAAGTTAAAAAATGTTGACAATTTCAACAATAAATCAATCATCAAAGAGTTGGTGACTAGTCCAATCATAACAAAAACCAAAGTACAAAGGTTGGTCCTTACAACACAAGAAATATTTTCATCAATGAAATCAAATAAATCATCAACTCGATACACTTCACATAATTGAGTGTCCACACTAATCAAACAGAGGGAGTAAATAGCTACCCGACACCTTTCATCCAAGGTGTGCTAGAGAATATAGCCAATCACATTCACAAATCAAATTATTTCTAGTTGCACGTTCATGCAATGATTTAGATATCAATACATGCTTCCATGCATTTTCCATACTTAATTTTGTTTTTTTATTTCAATGTAGTGAAAGAAGACATATGAAAGAGGAATTATCACATTATGTGTGAGAGTTAGATTCACTTGGAATCTCAAAAACTTATAGCGTATAATTGATTTGATTACACGTTCTAAAGAAAAGCCATGCAGTGGTACAAAAACACATTATCTTATGCAAGAGATGACATTTCATTTAGTCATGCAAGAGCTACCCACGTAAGGGTCTACACAATGTACATCTCAAATCATTATCACAATTCTGATACAATGACATCCTGATGCAGAGTTAGGAGGATTCAACAACATATCTCACAATCCTTCAACAATAATCCAAATAAATCTTTGTATAACACATGCTATTTTTCATTCTATGTCACATTGGAAACATAACCATGGTAGCCCAAAAGAAGTTATTTCATTTTTCCCAAAATTGCAAACCCTAGACAGGGTTCAAACCTACCCTCACTAAAATGATCATAACTTATTCAAATATTAATGAAATTTGATGAGACTTGAAGAAAATGAAAATAGATTCATATAGGAACAACATAAACTTGGTTTCAGACCCAAAATATATACTTTAAAATCCTTACCATCACATTCTTTCAGACTGTAAATTCTGCACAATATTGTTAAAATAGGCAGTCTCACCAAAATAATCATATCTTCCACAAAACTCAATAAAATTGAATGAGACAAAAAGAATTGGAAACTATAAATAGATATCTTTCCATCCATATATGATAATCCATTATTTGAGTGCATATAAGGCCATAAAAACCACTACTTCAACCTGGAAATAATGTAAAATCAGAAAATGCACACAAACTTGAGGTTGCCATTCATCAAACTTCACAAATAATGTCTCCAACCTCCCAATTCGAGTTTTGGAGGGTGTAATTATACATTTACAACCAAAACCAACTATTTTCAACCACATTTTAGTTAGTTTTTTGACAAAACACCTTAATGACACTTTTGACAAGTTGTTTGACAACTTTCTTGAGCAACTTTTACAATTTTTACAATATGAAACAACTTTAAACATTATTTGACAAATGACTTCAAATATTACTTCCTAAGACTCAAACACCTATAAAATGGTTTTATAAACCTTATTATAAGACCCAATACATAAAATAGAGCAACTATTTACAAATGGCCTCATGGAGTCAAGAAATCAAACAAGTGCTCCTGCACCAAACTCCCGAGGGCAAAAGAATTCAAGCCCCTTTGAATTTCATTCTTCTTGATCTTCCAATTCCTCTGTCTTTTCAACCTGAAAATTATTCTTTTCCAAAGCATTAGTAACATAATGAAATGAAACAAACTTTCTACCATAATACCTCCATCATTCATCAATCCTTTGCAAACCTCTATGACTAATTCATCCATGATCATTCCCTTAATCAACTCAACGTCTTCAAGTCCTAAAATCAGGTTTCTTATCTCAATGATACATTCACCTTCTTTCCTTGGAATGTCTGCAACAACTTTAAATTCTTCATCTTCATGCTTAGGAACATCTTTGTCTTCATCTAGGAATTCTTCATGTGCATCTTCATATGCTTCTTCTTCCTCTTTCATCTTCTCATTTCTTCTTCTTTTCACAATCTTCTTTATAGGCCAAACCATCTTCCTTTTCAATTTCAAATTCCAACTTGTCTCTTGTTTCATCATTTGTTCTATCCTCTTCATAGATTCTTGGAACTCTTTATCCAACCTCTTCATTTCTTGCTTCAACTTAGCAATTTCCCTATCCATCTTTGCTTGTCTTTTTCTCTTCTTTCTCTCCTCCTCTGCCTGCAAATGCCTTCTCAAGTTCTCCATCTTTTATAGATGGTCTCAGAAAGTATCTCCTTGCTCACAACTCACTTTTCTCTCTACCTTCTCAATGGCAGCAATCAGGTTCTCACATAACCTGCAACCAACCAACACAACACCACATACCACAAACCAACTTACTAGCCCAGACCTTTTGGGCTCTCATACCAATCTGATGCAGAGTTAGGAGGATTCAACAACATATCTCACAATCCTTCAACAATAATCCAAATAAATCTTTGTATAAAACATGCTATTTTTCATTCTATGTCACATTGGAAACATAACCATGGTAGCCCAAAAGAAGTTATTTCATTTTTCCCAAAACTGCAAACCCTAGACAGGGTTCAAACCTACCCTCACTAAAATGATCATAACTTATTCAAATCTTAATGAAATTTGATGATACTTGAAGAAAATGAAATTATATTCATATAGGAACAACATAAAATTGGTTTCAGACCCAAAGTATATACTTTAGAATCCGTACCATCACATTCTTTTAGACTGTAAATTCTGCACAATATTGTTAAAATAGGCAGTCTCACCAAAATAATCATACCTTCCACAAAACTCAATAAAATTGAATGAGACAAAAATAATTGGAAACTATAAATAGATATCTTTCCATCCATATATGATAATCCATTATTTGAGTGCATATAAGGCTGTACAAACCACAACTTCAACCTGGAAACAATGTAAAATCAGAAAATGCACACAAACTTGAGGTTGCCATTCATCAAACTTCACAAATAATGTCTCCAACCTCCCAATTCTAGTTTTGGAGGGTGTACTTATACATTTACAACCAAAACCAACTATTTTCAACCACCTTTTAGTTAGTTTTTTGACAAAACACCTTAATGACACTTTTGACAAGTTGTTTGACAACTTTCTTGAGCAACTTTTATAATTTTTACAATATGAAACAACTTTAAACATTATTTGACAAATGACTTCAAATATTACTTCCTAAGACTCAAACACCTATAAAATGGTTTTATAAACCTTATTATAAGACCCAATACATAAAATAGAGCAACTATTTACAAATGGCCTCATGGAGTCAAGAAATCAAACAAGTGTTCCTGCACCACATCCAAATGCTTATTTAGATCAACATATCAAAGTCATTAATGATCTTCGATTTTCATTATAACTTAGTTACCCTCGCTTTGCAAGGTAGGGTCATTTCATAGCCACAATTCACATTAGAAGGTTACATATGAGGTAGGATCCTTTCTACCACTCTATGTCTTATAAGGAAGATAGGCTAACCAACTATAGCCAAAGGTGCAAAATAAATTGAACCCATATAACTTACCCAAGATGTTACAAGGTGCTAACCATCTAGGTTTTAACATAATTATGGATAATGCATTCTAGGAATGTAATTATTCGTTCTTGATGATATACTAGGTCAACATCTCATAAGTTTAACACTTTCACTTATTCATTGAATCATGCATTCTTATAGAAGTGAGGTACCATGCACTTCAAGCAAGTAAAAAATAAATAATATTTCAATCATCTCATACACATGAGTCCTTTAAAATTATTTTATATTAGCATGCAACATAGAAATATTATCTTCTAAATTTTCCTTCATTATAATAATATGTTCAACATACAAGAGTTGGGTCAACTCTTGGAATTCAATGCATAGTAAGCATTACATGCATATGCTCTTTTATTTGACTATTTAATTTTCATGCGATTGATAACCTTAGGATGACTATATGCGTTCAATTCCTTCTTAAATTATCACACATACATATTCTCATTTATTGTTTCAAAACTAATAACTTTTTAAAGCAAGGCACTGTGCAAGTTTTTAATGCAACACAATTTTTCCTTTCAAGAATTAGATCTATTTAGAGATAGCCTGTGAGACCAACTCTTGGATTTAATTTTCTCTATTTTTTTTCTACATATAAATTGCACATAGTTTTCAATATGCATTCTAGTTAAAAGAAAATATCATAATGTGATAATTCATTTAGATTCCTAATGATGTGTTCAAATTAAGGACATCTTAGAAGGATTTTAGATAATCATGCAATGGACATTCCACCTTCTTTCTTCTTAACGTACATCCATATCTCATGATGTATTTATCTTTATATGAGATCAGGGGGATTCAATGCTCATGAGTCTCTTCGTTCTCAAGAGAATCCCAAGGAGAAAACTGCCATTAACCACCTCAAACATTGTTGAATGAAGAAATTGCAAAGAAGATCGTATGCAAACTAATTATCCAAGAATACTTTAGAGTCCGAGAGAGCAGGGTTTCAAGATTTTTTCCTCAGAAAGGATAGCTCTCGGTTTGAGGACTAGATCATAGTATTGGGATGCCAGTGCAACGCGCCAAAGTCTGAAGGAAGCAATGACATCCAAGACAAATAGAGAACCAGGACCTTGGATAGAAAAGATAAAACCCTACTATCTTACACACATTTGAGGTCTATTCAACAAAATAAATGAGTATAAAGTAGGAAATGATATAAAGTAAAAAGGAGAGCCAAGAGAGGAATTAAAAATGAATGAGTGCTTGAAATATTTCTCCAAGCTCCACTCTAGCAACCTACACACAAGATGAATGAGGAAAAATGTTGGGGCTGTTTCGGGGCTTATCACAGTCAAACCCCCATTTTGGTGTTCCCACCTCCATAGACAACTAGATAGATAGATATAATAAACAAAGTAAACAAATAAAGAGTGGTGAAAACTATAGACACGGAGAAATGTCTTGGTTTGCGAGCATCATTTTTCCATCGCCTTGGTCTTCTTCCCTGCGTCATTAAGCAATTTTAATTGTTTAATTTCTTGATCACACTCTTCTATTAATTAAATAATTTTAATTATTTAATTGATTCATATCTTTATTCCCCTTGGATCAATTAAATAAATTATCTTTTTAATTGCATCACTAACACCCTCCCTTCAACGATTAAATAAATTATAATTTATTTAATTGTTCATTCCACATTATTCGTTTTAGTTAAATGATTATTATTAATAATTTATCTATTCATTCCCCTTTCTGTTCTTCCATAATTAAATAATTATTGATATTATTTAATTATCTTTTGTCATTTCTCCCCCATTAAACAATTAATCTAAATTAATTATTTAATTCTCCTTTTCTATTTCCCCTTATTTAATTAAATTGGTTGCATAAATCATTTTAATTAAATGCCCACTTTATTCTTCCACAAATAAATAATTTATCCTCCATTTGGTCAAAGATAACTTTCCCATGAGTTAAATAAATTTATTATTTAATTCTTCCATTATCTCCCTCCACTATCTCATTTTCAAATCTCAACCATTGATTATCTCTGGGCTCTTTTTGATCTTAACCGTCCATTTCGTAGTCATCCCTATCCCACTACTCTGTGGTGCACGCATCCTCAACCATTGATCTGAGAATATTTCTAGAAGCTCGATCTCTTCCATCCATTCGAATGGATTTCTATAAAAGAAGGTCTTCTCCTTCATTTTTGATTTAACAACCACATATCTTTGACTTTCATGCTTATTGTTTGCAGGTACTTGTATACACACAACAAACTGAGGGAAAACTTGCAAAGGCTATTTTGAGGAGAGACAAGGGAGGTGATTTAACTTCAAATATGTGGAGTTCTTTGTTCTATTTCTTTCATTTTCCTCCGTTTATTTGATTGTTCTCTCTTGTTTTGATTGGATTTTTAGCTTAGATTAGTGTTGTGGTTGTTAATTTAATCTTTTCTATTATATTTTCCTATCTTACATTGGTGAACCTGACATGAAATGAATACAATCCGTAGAAAAATCTATGTTTCTTTTTACTTTTGATGTGTAATAGGCTCGTGAGCCACAACTGCAAAGTGCAATGACATAACTAAAGGTGGGTTCTCAAAATTTAAAAGAACGACACAACTGTGATGGGCAATGACACAGCTAAATGCATGATTTTAAAATTTGAAATTATGATGCAACTGATAGATCCTAAGCCACATTTGAAATGACACAACTAATTTAGAGTGATCCGGAATACAAAGCCACAACTGTGATTCTGAATGATGCAACTGCTTGTTTAGGTGTAACTTTTCTATTTAAGTTTTGTTTGATTTTTTTTCCTTTTGTGTTTTCTTTAGGATATGGTTTTTGGTTTGCTAATCATTTTTTCAGCATGTGAGATTGGATTTGAGGAGTTTCAAAAGTGTTTCTTTAGAAACAATCGCGGTTATCATCATTTATTTTAAAGTTAATCAATTTTTGTTTTGCTTGCTTATGACTAGAAATTTGTATCACTCATAAAGGTTAAAATGAATATGCATTTCCATTCATAAAGGCGAAAATGAACAAAAAAATGCATACTCTCTCATGGGAATTAAAATTAACTTGCATCACACATCATTGGTCTAAAACAAACCTAGGTGTTTGTCTGATATTATAAGGGATTAAAATAAACGAGTGCTTGCATTGTCTTGTGGTTTACATCTTGTCTTTGGATGTGTATGCTCTTCTCTCACACCACTTGGTGATCTTGAGAATCAAAATCATTCCTTTGGAATTTTGTACAACCACCCACACATTTGGTTTTGGGATTTTCATTTTAAAATGAACCCCTTGCGAGTGTGAGATAAAGGTGTTGTGTATGCTCTCTCCTTGCACTTCATGTGGTCTAAGAGATAAAAAAAATGTACTTTCTTGCTTTTGTTACCTTTAAAGGGTCTTCCTCCCATCTTTTGAGAGGGAATGACCCAAGTGACACTTTGTTTCAGTCTGCTATATAAATTGTTGTGATTGTTGGGAAAGTCTTCAATCACCTGGTGAGGATGTCCTATGGCGACAAGCACCACCCCTAGTATCCTCGTGATATGTTAAAATCCTTTCTTAGGAAGGGACTAGGAGGCCTATTTATTGAGCTAATCTTGCTGCATCTATAGGCACCTGTATTTTTCTGAAACATAGATTAAGAACCAATTGTTTTAGTGGCCAAAAACCCTTTTACTTGCTGGTGTAGGAATGGTCGTTCTGTAGCTGCCCTATGTTCTACTATTCATTGTAGAGATAGGGAATCCATCAAGGTGTTTGGATCTTAGTGGGTAAGAGATTTTGGTGAGTCTGTGCTATGTAAGGGGGAGCTAGTGCCACCAAGATCTCTAGTTGCCTGCTTTGTCTAAGTGTTTGGAGAAATCTAAGTAGGGATCCAAGAGGTAGTATATTTTCTAGCCTAGGTTGTGCATTGTCTATGAGTGTCTTTATACATGTACACATTATACATTTTCACACTCAAAATCAAACCAAAACAAGTTTTTACTGACTATTTTATGTGTTTTCCAAAGACAATCTCACAAAATCACACCTAAACCAATCAAAAATCAATCAAAAAACCAATCCAAAAAATCAAATTTGAAAAAAACTCTCTGTCAACCGCAACTGATCAAAATAGGCCTGCATCTACATTATATGTCATAGTTGTTCATCAGAAAACCACAATTGATATCCCGCACCGCAACTACTTAAAGAAGAGTCACAACTGCTATAGTTCACTGCAATTGCTCATCAAAAACCTGTAACTAAAATGACGCATTTGATAAAAATGGAGCCGTAATTGCCTGATTACCATAATTTCACAAAATCCTTGTCTAAAAATGATCCAATTCATCTTGATAGTGATCTTATCATCTGAACCTTAGACTTGCATAGTTTTACTAGTCCATTCCTTTACTTTCACTTAGGATTTCATTACATTTTATGGTTGCATCATTCAAATTTTCCTTGCATAATTAATCTTAGATTTTAGGTTCCACATAGCCTTTAGATTTTAGACATAGGAAGTTTATCAAGCATTTGGAAAATCCTTGGTTACTTATCCAACTTGTCATTGAACTTCATCTTTTATTTTATCAAGCTTTGTCTTTGTCATCTTGGTCAAAAATTGAGTCTCAAACTTGTGTCCTAGTTTAGACTCACTTTGTCAAATCTATCATGTTGGTCATCAAAAAGGTTAATGAAATTTGGGTTTGTTATCTTGGACCTGCAATAACATGGTTGCCATCCTTTTTCTTAAATATTGAGGTCCATATCCTTGGTGTCATCTTACTACTATCATTTAGCTTCACACCATATCCTTTGATGATAACATCATTATCATCATATCATTCCTTGGTATTGGATTTAGATTGCATTATCATCCTTATATGTCCCAAAAAATACAAAAACATAGCTTAACCTCATCTTAGACTTAGTTGCATCATAACCTATGGTCATTGATTTAGCATTATCTAGCCTCCATATCATTATATTTGATCATTGATTAGTCTCCCTTTGGTATCATTTGTCATCCATTGGTCTCATTTAGATTCATTTAGCTTCACCCTTGGTTCTAGGATCATTATTATCCTTACATGGTTACCTTGCATCCTTATACCCAAAAATCATAAAAACATAGTTTAGTTTCATATCACCTTGCATTACCTTCCAAACTTGCAAGTCTTACATGGTTTAAACAGGGTCACAAACTAAAAGAAAGGACATGGATTCTTCAAATGACCCCTTTTCTAGTCCACGTCATAACATACATTTTGGATCAAATTCAAATCAATCTACACCACAAAGAGAAACACCACAAAGAGACCCAATCGAGAGAGCTTACCAAGATCCAAGGATTCTAGGCATTGTTGATGATATTGTTGGTGCTGATCATAATATATACTTTTATGCACTGGCAAAAAAGGGTGCTAAACTTCCTCAAGGATTTTATGTCCACAATTGTGGAAGGAGATACTCAAAACCTATTCACAACAACACACATGGAAACCACTAACACACATATCCCTAATAGCTCCACATTTGGAAACAAGATAACTCATGCAACAACACAAGGAATTTTTTTTACATTTGGTAGCTCGTCAAATTCCATGGGTAAGACCTTTACAAATCATTTTTTTCAAAATACCAACCAAGGTCCTACATCTCAAGGTCCCACACCTATATTTCAACACATGAAACAAGTTCCTATGTCTTAAGGTCCTACACCTATATTTCAAAACACCAACCAAGGTCCTACATCTCAAGGCCCCACACCCATATTTCAAAGAACAAATCAAGGTCCTACATTTCAAATTAAAAAAACTACCCCATCAAATAAAAATCAACCAAATAAATCTAGGAGAATTCACATTTTCCCATGAAGAGTTCCAAATCAAAACAACAATGAAGGACATACATTTTCAAACATCAATCAAGGACTTGCATTTTTAAATGCAACTCAAGGAACTACCCCATAATTCCAAAATGTCAATCAAGGACTTACATTTTCAAACACCAACCAAGGACCCACACCATCCTTCCAAAATACAAATCAAGTTCCAACATCTCAAATCCAAAGTAAAAATCAAGGACCCACACCACAATTTCAAAATGCCATACCAAATAAAAACATGACTTTTGGGACCAATATAAATACCAATTTCACTCCAAACCAAACCAACACTAATGAAAAATTTACACATCAATATCAACAAGGTAACCAAGGTCCCATGCCACAAAATTCCAATCCAAATCCAAATCCAACATATGACAACACCACTACCATAATGCAAAGTCAAACCAACACAACACCATCTCTCGTGGATACTTTGATGCAACAAATACAAGCCATACAAAAACATATGATAAACATGTAATTAGGGACCAAAAAGAAAATTTATTCCATGGAGGAATTGTGCCCCTATCCATTTGACAAAAATCTATACATGTCGCCCTTTCCCCCTCACTTCACGATACCAACTTTACCTAAGTATAAAGGGAAAGGAGATCCAATGGAACACATACAATAATTTAATATGGCATGTATGGAAATCACATATGATTCTACCTATTTGATGAGACTATTCCCACAAAGTCACATCGGGCCGACCCTAGATTGGTTCACACACCTTCCTCTAGGGATTAGAACATGGAGAAAATTGGCTGATAAATTCATTAATCACTTTTCCTTTAACATTGAAAGTGACATAACCCTCACAAAATTATGCACCACTAAACAAGAATAAGGGGAGTCACTTACCTCATTTTACCAAAGATGGCGAAGTATAGCTAGCAAATTTCCTTGTCACATTCCTGAGAAACAACTAGTCACCACGTTTGTGAAAAACCTTAATGCATAAATGATGAATGGTCTTCAATTACAATGTTGAATTTTTTTTGATGAAATCCTTGAGAAATGTGTCCTTATTGAAAAGGGTCTTGTCGCATAGGGACTAGTCAAAGTGCACAAAGAGACTCCAAAGCCTAATAATGACAAAAGCAGGTTTTGGTCATGAAACAAGAATGCCACTAATGATGGAGTTGTTGATTCTAAAGTGATAGATTTACTTCCTTTATCATTATCCTAGCTGCTTCTTTAATTGTTTTGTCCTTCCTCTCCACAACTCCATTTTTTTGAGGAGTTCTAGGGGTTGACAAATGCCTTTTAATTCCATGATCTTCACAAAAACTGTTAAAATAATTGGAGGTTAACTTTTCACCTCTTTCAGACCTCAAGCACTTGATTTTTACATCTATTTCATTCTCAACCATAGACTTAAATTCTTTAAATTTATCTAGAGCTCCTGATTTTTCTTTAAGAAATATCACCCAAGTCATTCTAGAATAATCATCAATCAACAACATAAAATACTTGTCACCATGTGAGATTCTAATTTTGGTAGTTCTACATAGGTCTATATGTACCAACTCCAAGGGACCTGTGATAGAATATTCTTTTGTCTTGAACTTCTTCTTAGTCTACTTTCCAAATTGGCATTCCTCGTCTTTGGTAGATATCTCACAACATTAGTAGAACTAATATTTATTAGGCTATCGAAATTGATGTGACCCATTCTTCTATTCCATAGACAAATTTCATTGATTTGAGACATAAAACACTTAACACCACTACCTTTAAGCTGATAAACATTAGCTTCTATCCTTGTAACTGCAACAACCAAAGTTTTGGATCTTCCTTTTCTGATTTCACAACCATCATCTTAAAACACAATATTGTATCCTCTACTACATATCTTTCCTACACTAAGAAGATTATTTCGAAGACCCTTGACATAAAGAACATCATCTATTTTATTTTTTCCATCAAAAATTAATTGAACCTTTTTCACAAATCTTAGCAGATGTATCATCACCAAACTTAAAAATACCACCATCATACCTTTGAATTTTAAGAAAATTACTCTTATCACATGTCATATGATTTGAGCATCCACTATAAATTATCCAGTAATTCCTCTCTTCCTTACATGAAAAGCAGTCACCATAGTTCCTTCAATGTTGTGACTATTTTCAAAGCACTTCCCTTCACACATCTTTCAAAATTAGTAGAATTAGTTCCAACTTTTAGAGCCATGAACATGAATTCATCACTATCTTCATTGGGATAGTTAGATTCTTCATCATCAGATACACCATTGTCTTTTTCCACATAATAACTCTTCTTGGCAAATTTTCCTTTATGATCTTTAGGTTTGTCATTTGAAACTTTTATTGGGAATTTAGAATCATAATGACCTATCTTTCCACAATTAGAACACTTAAAGGGTAACTTACCTTTGTATTTCCTAGTGCCCTTTTTCAATCTCCTTACAAAATTTTCTTCCACCTCATCAAGATCATCTGGATCCGATTCATCATCCTTCTCTACTTTGAAATTTTTTAAAGTATTTTATTTCTTTGTATCATCTTGACCAAAATCTCTCAATTCTTATGAAATTAAAGCACCAATCATCTGATCTCTAGAATAATTATCCAAATTGTGAGCTTCCTCAATAGAAGAAACTTTAGAACTATAAGTTTTAGGAAGAATTCTTAGTACCTTTTTCACAACTTCACTTTCTTCTAACTTACCACCAAGACCATTAATGGAATTAACAACTTCATCCACTCTAAGCATGTAGGCAATAATATCTTCAACTTCAAACACCCTTATGGTTTCAAATTTGTTTTGTAGTTTTGCATCTTCGCTTGCTTGACTTTATCATCTCCTTTATAAATGCTTTCTAACTTTATCCATATCCCTTTTGCAGTTTTCATACTTATCACTTTTCCAAGTTATGAATCAAAAAGTCCACTCAATATAGCATTCCTTGATTTATCATTACCCTCATATTCCTTGATCTCATCATCACTTGTTGGATCAACAGTAAGAATAGTACATCATTTTACAACTAACTATCAGACACCAAATCCAAGAGAGACTAGAAAGGATTCCATCCTATCCTTCTAGTAGGTATATTTTTTCCATCAAACATAGGAGCTTTGATACTCTTCATGTGCACCATCCGGATATACATCAATTTGGTTAAGCTTTCCTCCAAGGAACCATAGCTCTGATACCAATTGTTAGATGCACATGAAAACTAAGATGGGGGGTGAATCGGCTTTACATTAAAAACATTCAATCCCTCATCAACATTCAAACCCTAGTTAGCCCTTAAATGCTTATCATGCATTAGTAGAATGTAAATATATTAAACAATAATACAAACACATCCAAAAATATAAGAACACCATATTTACATGGAAAATTTAATAAGGGAAAATCCATGGTGAAGATTAGCTCACATACATATGAATAGCAACATCGAATACAATTAGGCTCACTGCCAAGGGCTCACTACCTAGAAAAAAAAGGCTCACTATCAGGTGGCTCACAACCAAGAAGAAAGAAGAATAGAAGAATATTTCTATGGAGAGATTCACTATCTCATAGAAACAATAAAATTCACCACTAAAACTTTGCACCATCTATAACTTCAATACACTATCCCTAGTAACTTCAAGTACACTAATAATGTAGACACCTTTTGTTCACTATATTTGGAGTCATAAGAATTAAGCTCACACTAAAATCACCACACTTGATCACATATACATCTTTTTCACTACACAAAATCTCCAACAACTCACCTTTCATTTATACCATCCACAACCTAAACAACTCAATTAGGTCAACCTTAATGAGACATATGCACCTCAAACATCTATCACCAAATAGGTTGGCATCATACAGTTTTGCGGTGGAAAGAATTGAAGGATTACCATACAAAGGGTTAACTAGGACCCAAATCCACATCACCACGCTACTCAACACATCCACAATCCATGAAGTACCTCCACAAATAGCATTAGCACACCTGGTCGTCCAAACTTGAAATAAAACTACAAGAAACCACATGCATACTTCTCTAGGTCACATAGACCACACAACAACACTTCATATTATCAACACATCTCATAATATTCTAGCATCATCAAAATATTTTGCAACTCTACCATAGCCACCTAAAGTTGAGGATACCATCATTTTGTGCAACCAGACACATTGTCACATAACACAACTTACTAACCAACCTTTTGAAACACTTCAACACATAAAACCTCAAGGGAAGGAAGTTACAGGTAATATAAGCATGTTCCAAAATCTGCAAGATAAGAAACTATATTGCAGAGAAATGCAGAGCAATCTCATTTCTCCCAGACAACCTTCTATATAGATAGATAAACTATCACACAAAAATTTCACTTTAGAATAATCTAGTACCTACAAGTTTAGATATAGAACCTATGAACACCTCTAATCACATATCCAAACCACACAAGAATATCTTCAACCATGAAGAAATGTGGAGCACAACATTGAACACACCTTTATCACACTACACACTCTTTTATTCAAATTTTCTCAAAATCACTTGGAAACCAAGTGAGCCAATTGCTTTAGCAACATCAACACAACACTACAATACCTTCTCAACATGACTACAACATCTGCAATGCCAAGAATCTACATATCTATAATATCTTCTCAACACCACACTAGATGTTGACATCAATGACAACATAGTGCAACACACTTACTTCTGACATCAATGGCAACACTGCACTGATCTTGATACTGGAGTTTGAAATCAATGACCAACTTTTTAAATGAATGACAACACCAATAACATACTTGCAATAGTAATAAAATATCTCCAAACCAAAACTCCATTTTCACATGCACATAAACCATGTCCTCAAACCAAAAGATAACCTATGTACCTATCTCCATCAAAGTCTAAACTCTAAAAAACACATATTTTTATGTTTAGAAGCACCAAATATGATAATCAACTATACCATCATAAAGGTCTCATAAAAAAAAAGTGTTCCCTCAAGTTTTCACTCTTCAATTCATTTTAATGTTTACATAATCACACCCTGAATCTTAGGCTCCTACAAGTGACCAAAAAAGTATAATCTTCTCTACTCATCAAATTAAAAAACCACCTAATCAACTATATAGTACATTGCAACTTCTCGAGCCATTACTTATTCAAAAAAATTTAAAAATAATTATGTATATGAAATTTATGACTTATTTATTATTCTAAAGATATTGCTAGGTTCATGACCTTGAAATATGACAAAAAATATGGTAATCAAACCTATGCCACTATGTATTTCTCAGAGAGAGCTTGTTGATGACTATTGGGAGTAAAAAATATGACACGATGGGTGAAAGTTATGTTCCTCAAAAAACCACTCTATTAGGATATGAGAGGGACTATGACATGCCATATAGTTGACATCAACATGATGTCATTGCTAACATCAACGAATGCCAGTGAGTGGCACTAACAACAAATTGGCAATGCATGGGCTGGTCTTTGGTGACATAATCTAAAAGTTATAAAAACTACTTAAATTTAGATTTTTTTGAATTTCCATAGGAATTGTAGGTGTAGCCAACCCAACTAGGGGTTGGGATTAGGAGTTGAAAGACCTGCCAACCATAGTCATTAGATAGCACTAACATAGGCTTAATAGGGGATGATAGACTTGTATGCTAACCCTATTGTTAATGACTGGAAATATTATCTACCTAAGGTGATATGGTGGTTTATGTGTCCCTAAAATTTATTTTTAGTTTTTAACAATTTTGTTCAGTAAAAAAAAATTCACATGATATTTTAAATTATTTTTCACCTCTATATATTTGTATGGATGTACGATCGAATAAGAGAGGGGGAAAATTGCTACTAGTCATAGTGACCAAAATAAGTTGAATTTTATGTCATTTTCATTTCTTGGGATTCTTGGATCTAATGGGAAATTTCATTTTATCCTAATGGGTCATATGTGAAAATTTCCCTACAAAATCCTCATGGTGAACACCTAAATAAAACCCTTTTTCAACTTATCTTCAAACCTTAGATCTATACAATATAACCACAAATTTGAAAACCCCAAAACCCTAAATTTGCATATTTCAACTTGCACAATATACCTCTTACCTTGAAATTTTTGAAATATCTCTAGCATTGTCATGGCTTCAACTTTACATTAGATTTTCTCATACAAGGGTTAAACCAAAACATGGATCTCCCATACCCTTCAACCACAACCATCACTTTGATACCACTTGTCAGGAATATAATAACATGATGATGAAACAATTTCCTATATAATTGCATGAGAGAAAGAAAGCATGTAAGCTTATATAATAACCATAATAAAAATATCAAAGACACACCACAAGATAACACAAGATATACCTTTTGAAATCCCTTAAGAAGGAAAAAAACAACCTCTAAATCATCCACACTCAATGTATTATTCAATAATAAAAGCATTACAATACACTTATGAGTCTTCATGCATGCTTCTAAAACATCAAGCTCATCCAATGGATCCTTCATGTGTACAAGCATGTAATCATACATACCATGCCATGCTTCACATATGCACTCTTTAGAAGAGAGCTCAATAAAATGGCATCCAAGCAAAACTATTAACCAACCAACCTCAACAACTAAACAATGTGCTTGATTTTATAGAATCAATCTCTCATAAATAGAACTAAGTGGTAAGGTAAAATCATGTGCCTCAAAACCATGAGTACACAAAACCATTGACCCCATCATTTACATTTAAGTATCAAGTTTTCCAATGTTAAATATTTTCTCATGTGCAATCCACTCATAAAATATTTAACCAATATTACATAAATTTTTACAAGTGGACCTAAATAATTATTTAATGTCTAAAATATTGTACACTTAAAATTATCCTGAATGGTATTACACATTTGAATATGGTCACTAGCATCGTTTCATCTTGAAATTCATCTTCTTTTCGCATGTTTAATTAAACAAACTTAGTTATTTAATTAAATGCAATATTTTTATCTATTAATCTAATTAATTTAATTAGGCTAATTCACCCCCTTTCACGTTCACCTTTCATCCTATTTAATTGAATAATGCAAATTATTTAATTTAAACACCTTGTGTCCTCTCATTTAATTAAATAATCTAAATCATTTAATTAAATTTCATGTGCATCCCCTTTTCATTAAATAAACTAATTATTTAATGATAATCCTAAAATTCCTCAACTTGCACAATTAAAACTTTGTTTTAATTAACTAATTACTAATTTTCCTCACCCATCCACTTGCATAGGGAATATTCCAAAGGAATATTTTTCTATTTGGCTCCAAAATGGAATATTTTTTCCTAACAAACTCTCTAACAAACTTTCTAACAACTTTAAAATTATGTTTGTTTGAATCATTGTGAGCCCTTGATGGTTTATTTGATTCTCATCAAATTGATGAGAATCCTTGATCCATGTCTTCACCTTTGATTCTATCTTGACCATTGATTGATCATTTTCATCTTGACCCTTGATTCTTCATTTTCTCTCCTATAAATACCTCACATTTAGAGAGAAATGGATCCACTTCCATCAAAGAAAAGTTATGTTGCATGTTTGAATACTATCTTTATTCATCCTTGCATCCATTATCAAGCTTTTTCATCTTTTTCATCCACCCATAGCATAGTTTCATCCATTTTATCTTAAGCTTTCATCAATGGAGTTCGATTAGACACTCGTATTATCCAAGGGATTGGGAAAGGGTCATCATTCCATATCAATACAACACCAATCCCCCAATGGGATAAGGTTTGGAGTTCTAGATTAGCTTTCTTTTATGCTTTTGTGGTTTATTTCATGCTTAGTTTAATGGTTGCTTATTTTTGAAGCTTTCAAACATCTCATTAGGATTGTAGCTTAGGGAGTTAAATATAGCTTAAATTTGTATAGATTTGGTGTATTTAACTTATACTATGACTATGATCACATTTTTGTGATAGAAGGAGGGCCATACTAACCAAATATGATGATTTTTTCTTGAAATTCCCATGTTTTGTAGTTTATAGATGCAATGACGCATTTGATAGCTACAATGACATGTTTGCATATGTCGATGCCATTATTTTTTATACAACAACACTTTTGAAATCTGACGATGTGTTTGAATATTGCAACGCTATTTTTCTTTTATTGAATTTGTGATTTTAAATATGGCGATGCTATTGATATCCTGATGCAATTGAGGTCATTGGTTTGTATAGAGCGATGCTATTGCTTTTCACCGGAGCAACACAATTGAATTTCAGTGATGCTATTATAGCTCAAATAGGGACACAATTGTAGAATAATAATGTTATTGCAGGTAAAACAAAGAGTCAAATTTTCATGTACTCTTTGATATTTTACTAACATCTGGTTTTATTTTTGTGAGACTAACTGATTTTGTAGATTTGAAAAAACTTGAAGTAAAGGAGCATACTATCGTTTGACCATACATTGTAAAAAAAAAATTACACTTATGGGACAATTATAACCCATCATATGTTTCTTTGCTTTATGTTTTAGGACCACTAAATTTCCATTGGGGTTAAAATTCACAAATGCTTTAAGTATTTTCAAATTTGGTTAAAATTGGACCCATATAACCTCATTTTTCTATAGTGGTTAAAATTGAACAAACCAAACAAGCACTTCCATTGGTGCTTAAAATGAAGTCATTTTTCTATATTGGGTTAAAAAGAATGAGTTTTTGATGTGCTTGCTTTGCTTGTATACATGTGTAGTGCATATCCACTCCCCTTATGCTTCATGCGATCTTGGGTGAAGAGAAACATTCAAGTGTACTTTCTTGTTTTGATTCACCCTAAGAACTTTCTATGTATCCTCTCCCCTTATGCTTCATGCAATCTTGGGTGAAGAGAAATATCTTTTTTCTTATTATGAGAGGGCCTACTAATGAGATACATCCTACAATGGATAATTCATCTAAGTGACTCTTGATCAATGCATGTTTATCGATAGGCTATATAAAGGTTGCAAACTTGAAAAATAGTAGCTTCAATCTGTAGAAATAACATGCCATGCCTAATCCAACTCTGGACATATGGGTCATAAGGGAGCACCTGAAGTGCCTTAAGTGTCCAGTTCTTGGTAGTATATGTCATGGTGCTCTCGGTTTGTCATTAAAAACCTTTGTGTAGTAGCCAACCAAGTCCTTTTTTAAAGCATTCTTCAAAGTGGTGCACTGGAATTTACTTCCAAGAAGTTACTTACCAAGTCTGATTTGTAGTTGGGTCATAGAGCTTGAGTTCATTCTTAACATACCACTATTTGACTCCTCCATAAGTTTCATGTAAAACCATCCCTTTGGGGAATGAGGTCAGCCCAACAAGAAGAGAGTACCTACTTGAGCTAGGATTGTTATTGCTTATGAGTTAGTTTGACACATTGCTTGATTTCAAAACAACTTAAACAAACATCAATATGCTTATCAAATTTCAAACCCTTTGGACTTAGTGTGAATAGCTTTGAAAAGTCCTATATTGTTGCTTGTCCCTAAGAATTTTATCTTTAGAGGCTTCTAAATATTTGGACTTATGTCTTAATTCACACTTTCCAAAGTTAACATTGTATACACCTAAAAATGGTCTGGAGAATCCAATTGATTAAATATGTTTTATTTGATTAATTACCCTTAATTCCTCTACTATTAAAATAAATAGAAATATTTATTTATATAGTTCATCTTAAATATTTATGTATATAGTTCATCTTAAATTCTTCAATATTTATTCTTTTATTTTAATTAAATATGCAACTTCAATAGTTTGTATTATTTAATTATCACATCATTCAATCTTAATAAATTAAACAAGGTTAAATACTTTGTTGTTTAATTATCTTGTCCCTTCTATATTTATTTAATAAACAAATCCCATAGTTTGTTTTATTAAATTATTTATCCCATTTTTGCTAAATTTGAATAAATCCAGATATTCAAATAAAGGCATAAATCAAATTTCCTCTATTCACTCACCAATAAAATTAGATATTTTATATCTAATTAATTCAACTGGCATTCACGGGAAGCTTTGGAGACAAATTGGAAGCCAATCTCTCAAATCTTCTTCCTTTGATTCTTCCTATCATCTTTCCTGATGTTTTCATGGGGAGGAACCATTCCCTTCATCAGCTCCAGCTTCTTCATCTCTCACCATTAAATTCTCCAAATTGAATCCAAGCATCTATTTGCTTCCCCTGTACAAATGTGTTGTCGGGAAATCTATAAATACAACCCTGCACAACAAAGAATGGATCCCAAATTCGTGCAATCTTACTCTATAGGAAATAGAGCAATCAAGCAATCACGCATCTTAGTATCATAGCAATCATAGCAATTTAGATTCATAATCATGGCTGCAAAGTAGTTTTATTGTAGCTTTCATTTATCAATTTTCATGTCAAAATAGATTACAGTAGCTATTTTTTATCAATTAGATATCATCAATCATCACATCATTTCATTTAGCATCATTTCATTCTCTAGATTGGCATTTTAACAGTCACAAGTGCTTACCAAATCTGAGAGCCCTTTGTGATTTAAAAAAATCTTTGGAGATAGGAAACAATGAGACGCTTTCAATTTTCTACTCTTTTTTATATATTAATTGTTAAATATTTGATATAATGTTTCATTAAGAAGTGTATTTACATTGTTACTTATTCACACTTACAATTTGGTGCCCACTGTGGGGCATAACCCCATATTTCACAATTTTTTTCTGAAAAAGTGTCATATAGGATTCTGGCGTGTTCATTTTAGTGCGATCGAGAAATTTTTTGACACTTCTGATGAAAACTATAACGCTTCTGAGACAAACTATAGTGCTTCGGAGGTCTATTTCAGCGCTTCGACAAAAACTATGGCGCTTCCAAAGTCTATTTTAGCACTTGCACCAAAAAAACTATTTTAGCGCTTCCACCAAACATTTTAGCGCTTCTACACTTTCTTTTAGCGCTTCTTCACTATATTTTAGCGCTTCTACAGTCTGTTTTAGTGCTTTGACAATCAATCTTAAAATGGCCATATCTTGGTCATACAGAGGTCTTTTTCAAAACTTTTTTTTTGAAATGAGGTAGAATTTCATAAGCTATCCAATGGTGTAGTTATTTCTCACTTTTTGTAGAGTTAAAAGTTTCAATTTTACATTTAAATTCAAATCACATTATAACTTAGTCTAATTTTTAGGGTTTTTATGCTTAATCATTCATCTAACCCTTATATCTTCTTATTTCTTGATCTCATCTAACATTTTGAGCATTTATTGCAGGTTTTAAGAGGAACATGGAGCATTGAAGTGAAAAAAAAAACATTTGATATCCATTGTAATAGTGTTTTCAAACACTCATGGGAAAATATCCCATCATATGTTATTTTTCATTCATGCTTTAGGACCAACTTGCATTACTTTGGGCTTAAAATTAACCATATACACAAGCTTTTTCAAAGTTGGTTAAAAAGAACATTAGAAACTCACTGGTTTTTGGATTTGGATTAAAATGAACCAATCCTAGGGTAGCCATTTGGTTTAAAATTTATCAATCCTAGGATAGACATCACACATTTTGCTATAATAGTTAAAATTAACACCGTGACTTTTGTGAAGCAAAATCTTCACATAGAATAGCAAATTTGTCTTTTGGGTTTAAAAGTTGAATATTGATTATTGTACTTGTATGGTGATAGGCCCATGCTCTCCCCTTAACTGGGTGATCAAAATGCCAAAATCATCCTTTGAGTTCATGCAATTCACGCTTTATTAAATCCTTTAGAAGGCCTATCGTAGTGGGAAAAAGTACTCACCCTACGGGAACGACCTAAGTGGGAATGCCTAAAGCCAAGGATTCCAACCCACTATAATCAAAAGTGAGTTGTTGATGAAATTCCAACTCAATGGAAGTGTGCAATATAACCATCCCAAAAATCTTTGTTCTAAAGTTTGGGAGGTCTCCTGAGGGATTTTATCATTTCCTGCTCTAAACGAAAACCCTATCTACAAACCATAGTGTAGAATCTAGCTGAGTCAGTAACCAAACATTGTAATACTCATGATGCAAGGGAAGGGAAGGGAAGAATCTTCCCTCAAGACACTCACCATATAATTTCCAAGGACCGTTTGCTCAAGGGATCAAGAAATCTAACCTTGAGTATGTGCTTGGAAATGACAAAAACATGGGCGCCCTCTAGGGGGTGACACAGCTGTGCGAGTCAATGCAATTTTAAGATGTGGGTTGTTGAGTATAATGATGACCTTTTTGACCTTAAGATTGAGTTTGTTTGAAGTGTATTTTTGTTAAAAAAACTAGTGGAAATCAAGGAGGATCATGTTTGATTCTTGAACATACACTTATTGTTTAGACTCTAGGTCTTAAAGAAATAATTGTTTTACAAGTGCTTGCTGTGTTTTAAAAACATTAATTCAAAATAAGATCATCCTGAAAAACACAAAGAAAACAAGAAAACAAAAAGCTATTGGAAACACCTATCAGACAGTTAACATCAAAATTTGGATTTTTATCAGAACATAAACTTTCCTAAATCAAAACAAAGTTTTAAACTTGCATAAACTGGAATTTATAATTGAATTTGTTCAAATCAAACCAAGATCTACCATCCAAAAGTGTCTCAATCAAACACATTTGATTAGTAAGTTAAGTTTCAGGATCAGTCATCCTAAATCAAAGAAACTAAACCGTATAATTAAACTTATCAACTTAGTATAATCAATAGAATATATCATTCTATTTGACTTGAGTTAATATCCTTGACACTATACCAAAATAATATCAAAAGTTTATTGAAAACAATAGCGTTCGTATGCCCATTTTAACAAGGTCACGAAGACTAAAAAATCCAAAGAACCGAAAATTGAAACTCAAACCACCATGGCTAAAATAGATGAGGATCAATTGAATGCTTTAGCTCATCAAATGGAAAACCTTCAACAACATATCTAGAATATGCAAAGTGTTATGCCTTGCATAACCACCCCATCTTTTGCCTTGGTCAAAATGGGTCCCCCTTTGTGTATTTTTATCTCTTGTTGTTTTTCAAAAGAAGTCTAGAGTCTTTCTCCTTTCAACACTTTGTTTATTTTATTTTAGTCTATCGGAATTGGAGCCGGAACCAAATTGGGTTCTGAAACTTCAATCAAAACTCATTTCGGGCCCCATCCCGATAGACTTTTCTTTTGGTCTATTGTTTTGTCTTCATCGGACTCGGAGCTGGAGTGGGTGTTAAGTTAGCGTTTATTGAAAATTGCAAAATCTAAATTCATTTCTGCCTCCGCCTCCACTTTTCGACTTTTGGTTTTAGTCTTTGTCCTTGTGTTAAGTTTTATTATGTCGGTTCTTTTGTTTTTCTTTTTGTGTTGAGTTTTCTTTTCTACTTTATTGGCAGAATTGGAACTAGAATGGGAATTAAGTTAGGAAATTTCTTAAGTTTCTGAACAGTCTCCATTTCGATTCTGCCCTCGCCATTTTCTTGATCGTTGACTTTTTGACTGAAGTCGCACTACAATGAAGTGTTGGTTCTCTTGTAGTTTCGATTCCGCCCAACTGCATTTAATGCATCAATGATAGTTGCTCGTGTAGGTAGAAATTCTCATTTTTACCTTCATTTAAGGATTAAGCGTATCGTTATTATCATTGTTTAAAGATTAAAGAGTAAGGAAGAGTAGCGGTAGAATTCGATTGAGAAAATTGATTGAATGAGGAGAAGATTATTGCTTGTGAATCAGTTCAGAAGGTTAGCTGGGTTCTTTTGTGTTTGAGGTAGGGTTTCTTATCGTTGTTGTTTTTTGTTTATTTACTGTTGCGTTTTTTGATTTTTCTCGTGCTTTGAATCATTTCATTTTAAGGAAATTTGTGGTTCTTAGTAAGTTTGTTTGCGTAGGTTCTTGCTTTATTTGTTTGTCTGGTTATTCTTCATTTCTTTTGCTTTTGTTTTTGGTTCTTTTTGTTCTAGGGCACAGTCGCTTTCACATTTTAGTCGTGATCGCGTCGTGCTATTTTGATTTGTAGTAAGTTGGATTAAATTTAGGTTTTAAATGGTGTTAGTTGGATTAGGGATTTACAGTGAGGTAGATTAATGATTTACAGTGAGTTAGGGTTAATTGAATCTCATTTGTACTTAGGGTTTTGTCGCACATTCAGTTTGGTAAAATAGAAAGCATTAATCCGTGCCCTAGTTTTATCGTATTTTCTAGATTAGGGTTTCGTGTGTTTCTGTGATCATGTTTTTAAGGATTAAAATATGATGCCCTAAAATACAGTTGCCCCTGGTCATATGGGGATGGTTTTATCGAGTTCTAGGTTAGCCCCATGTCATTTTGAGAATCGTCTAGTTTGAAACCATGAAGTTCTGTATTAAATTGATTAAAGTCTTGGATGACGTCCTGGTCAACCTGGATGGAAGCGGGATCAGAATTGTTTTTGAATTTGAAAAATTGGTTTTCCAAAAGGTATCGATTCTAGTTTCCATCTTGTCTCTGACTCTGCCCATAGTGAGGAGCTTTACTTTATGAAAATGTGTACCTAGCAGAAGCGGGAGCGGAACCGAACTTGAATATGAAAATAGAAAAATATGAAGGAAACAGAGTTAGTTTCCATTCCGGTTCCGGTTCCGGTCACCATTCCAATTCTGACTTTGAGCCCGCTTCGTATTAGTAGAGTGTCCATTCTAGTTTCGACTCCGATTCCGGCAGTGTGTAAAAGAGATTGTTTAGAATATGTTTCTGCCTAGTTCCACCTTTGATGTATACATGAAAGGTATCCTTTTAAAAGCATGTTTTATGATGATATTCAAAGATTTAATTAGAGGTTTTTGTTGCAGGGAAGTTAGAAAATGTCAGGAACATCAAGAGAAGCTGCTCAAAGGAATTGGCCTGCAGGAACATCAAAGGCAACGCCTAAACCAAAGAAGATCAAGCCCGAACAAATACCTTATACCTTGAGGTATAATCATAGGAGTCCTGTGGTGAAGGTGAGAAAGGTGGAATCTGACTGGTTAGACATCACTAATACAAACTTGGGCCAGTACAACTTCGAGGAGTTATATGTAGACACCTTTGTGGAACGGGAAGATCTAACAAGAAGGACACAAAGAATTCTTGATTCTGGTTTAGCCCATATTACTGTATTTCCTTTGTCAATCCAATGCCCAGAATTGATCTTAACAACTGCAAGTGCCTACAATCCTGTTACCAGACAATGCATGAATTCCCAGAACAATGTGATCATTTATCTTACTCCTCTAGCATTGCCAAGTATATTCAATGTCCCTGATCCTAAGAACTTGGTGTAGTTGGATGAGGCAGAGGCCTTGGAGAAATATAGTCAGTATAAGGACTCCAATAAATCTCATTTGGACAAGAAGTGGTTGAAGACAGAAAATAAATATTTAAGCAAGCTTGCAGATCCAGCTTCACATGCATAAATCTCTTGCATGCATGATTTCCTTCTCCCTTGCATGTAGCATTGACAATTTTTGGAGCGCATGACTTCTTTTTCTCTTCTATTTTTGTTCTCTAGTTTAACTGGATGTCTAATGTAAGAACTCAAGACCAAATTGATCTGAGTTTCCAAGAGAATTTTAGTTCCTAAAAATTTGGATAACCTAAAATAGAAGTGGAGTTCGAACTTTTGTATATCTATAAATACCCTGTGGGTATCATATTGTAAAGGTCAGCTAATTGAGAATAGGATTGGCTTACCTGATTTTAGGAGATAGAATTTTGTAGTGATTACAGAGATAGTTTGTACTTGATCTTTTTACAGTAAATAGAATTATAGGTTTACACAATATGAAATTACAATTGAGTTGTTTTATTTGACAAGGCTGATAAGTTATAATCTATCTGAATGCCAGTGATTGTGTTGAAGCATGCTAGTTTATTATGTGATGAAAGTCATTAGAAGAAACTAGATTTATGGATTATCTTGTTAGATTATCATTGAATTGAAGTTATTAAAGTCTATTGATCTATAATCTTTATGATGAATGAATGTGTGTTGTTTTGAAATCCTTGAAATATTTGTGATGTGTAATTATGAAGTTAATTAAGCACCTAAAATGTATGCAGTGGTATAGATTATGCTATAGATTGTGTCATCTTATGGTTTTCTTGATCTGATTGGAAGAACATTCATTATTTGAAGATATATGTCTGGATGCTAGATAAATTTGATTCATACTTATTGGTTTACCCCTTTGATCTATCTTTTTCTTTTGTTTGAAACCCCATTGATTTACTAAAACAGTTCAATAAAATGAGTCATCGCTTGAATCTTTTGTTACCAGCACAGACCCCTTGAATATTATAGTTGCATGAACCAATTGAGTGACACTTGACAGTTGAGAACCAACTACCAGGACCTTGGGAGTTAGGCTACTATATGTTGTCTTTCTTTTTCAGGAGAAATAGAGTAGAAATATTCTATTTTAACGTTGTTTGTGTCATTTTCACCATCAACACAAAGGGAAACAACCACAGAGAGATGTTTTCTACCAAACATTTGTTCTTATTTCTCTGAAAAATATCTTGTCATGACACCCTCTCCACCAACAACTACATCATCCAAGTTCAATATCTTTGAATTTTTGAAAAAATCAAATCAAAATCCCAAATCTCAATCCTCAAACACAAATGATATTGAGAAATCCTATCATGTCATGCATTTATCTCCATCCACCATAAGACAAAATAAACCTCAAAATTCTTTCACTCAAATTAACAATTTCGTCTAATCATCCTCTTCTATCATATCTTCAACATCCAATGATTCATGTCAATCTCTCAATCCAAAGCATGCTAGCATAGACTCCCCTACACATCAAGATAAAAATATTCTTTCCAATCCATTCAATGATATCAACATTCCAAAAATCCTTCCAATCTTTGATCGAGACCCCATTTCTCAAGAATATTATGATGATCCCCTCCTTTCACTTTTCATCCAAAATAATTCCCTTCCATCTCAAGAGACAAGTATCCTTAGATGTTCTTCTTCCACATCATCTCATCAATCCATACCATCTCATGATTCTATTACATCACAAGAGCATGATTGTTCTTCCATCCTATCTAATTATGTCTTACCAATTGATGATCAAGACATGCTTTCTAAAAAATTTCATGATTCCCTTCCTCATCAAGATCAAGATATGCTTCCATTCAAGGATACCTTTTCATCCCATGAAGATGTTTATCCTTCTCATGATCAAGATATGCCTTTCATGCCACTTCATAATGATTCCATACTTATTAAAGGGCAAGCCACTTCCTCTCCTACACTTCATAATCCTTTTCCAAGTCAAGATCAAACCACCCCATCATCTCCATGTCAAGATTCTATCACACCTATTCAAACTATCCATGAACCCCACACCTATAAATTGGGATCCTCCACCTTTATCCATTCTGGTTTACTTCCAACACCTATCCTCTCATCCATATCATATCCTCCCCAAAATGGACTCGCATCTTGTTTCATAAAAAATACATATCCCATTGGTTAACGTATGTGTCAAAGTATGAATTACAAAGGAAAAGGATTAGGCCTTCATGAGCAAGGTATCCTAGAACCCCTTTTTGTTCAAAGAAACCCATATCACCATGATCTTGATTATAATCCTAAGTGTCCTAGTTCATCAAACACTCCATCTATCCTAGGTCCTCATCCTAGTACATCAAACCTTCCCTCTATCCTAGGTCCATATCCTATTTCTCAAGAGCAACAAAGGCACACATCCTTGATTCCCTTTCAAAATTATACCACATTAACTCATCCATAATACCTCCATATCATTCATCTCAACTGACCCCTCCCATTGCTCTTGGAAGAAATTTGGATGCCAAATATCAAAAGCTTCTATATCAAAATCCACATGTATCAAAGGATCAACATGTCTCCTCGAAGAGACATGCAAAAATAAAAGAAAATTTGATCCAAAATCAAAAGAAAAATCTAAAAGGCCACAAAGGCCCATCAAAGCAAAAAGGAAATTTTCAAAGAGCACAAAGGTCCATAAATCAAAAATAAAAATGTCAAAGGCCACAAAGGCCCACAAAGAAAAAAATCAAGGTCAAAAGTTATGTGGATTCCTAAAAGTCTCATAGAAGCAATAAAATCTAAATTGGCATCCAAATTTTCTAATCCAAAAGCTTCCTCCAATTTTCCATCTAATAATCTATCACCTTCCAAATCCATTTTTCCTCGATCACTTCGCCACCCTTCAAGGTGTGTTCCAATGTTGATCTTGCTATCCTTTCCATCTATCCATCGACAACCCTTCCAACCTCCTATCCATTCTCCAACATTCATCCCCCATCATTATCCATTAATCCAAACCTTTACATAAGTCCTTAGATTGTTCAATCATATCATTAATCTTCCAACAATTAGGAATATAATTCCCATTGCCATGGTTTATTAGAGGGATATTTGGTTGTGAAACTTGATGCTTAAGTCCTTCCTCCATTTCCCTATCATCCATATCTTATCTTCCATATTCATCTTGCACTCTACACTTAGGGACAAGTTTCATCCATTTTATCAATCATGGTCATTATCCTTTCTATGCTCATTCCTTACATTTCCACCTTTGATCTTGACAAGGTTAAGGATCTCTTTGAACATCATATATCTTATCCTATACACTTTATCCATATCTTCCATACCATATCTTACATTTTATCCATATTCCATCATTCTTACTAAATACATCCTTTCTTCCTTTCCTTGGTCTTGATGAGGAATAGGGGAAAAATACTTGGGCCTTGTGTCTGTATCTTATCTAGTTGATCTTGATCATCCCATTCATTATTTTTATCCTTGCTTTCTTCCATTCCATATCTCATAGCTTTTCAAAATCCATGTCACCATGTCCCTTTGCAACCTTGAATATTATCATGTACAAATAATATTTGAGCCTAGTTGTAAAACATTGTCCAATCCTTAGATCTTTTGTCAATCAATCATCAACAATCATCATCATGTCTAATGGAATCAATCATTCATGTCATCTTAATCAATCAACCATTATCATCTTTTGACAAGAGATATGTTGCTTGTGTGACATGTTTTGCAGAGAATCTTTCATTTTGATCTATCATTTATCCATGGTTGCATTACCCCTATTGTCGGGAATCTTGTTCCTTAAATCGGTCATATCATACCATTCCAAAACAAAAAAAATAAAAATAAAAAAATCATAAAATCTAAAAAAGTGCAAGGAGACCTCATGTACATATCCTAGCAATGTGGGTGAATCTCACCCTAGCTTGGTGGAAAAATCTTGAACTCACCGGGGGCAATAAAACATCAACTTAAAAAAATGGGCAAACAATGATCAAAACACAGCCCAACTTGGAACATCAATCACCATCAGAAGAGCGTTAGACATCCTTATCACAACAAAAAATCAAAAAACAAGTCAAAAAGTTAGTCTTAAAAAATCAAAAACATGAGTCTGTGTCAGTCAAACTATTTGGTCTTTGCATGTATAATGTAGGCAAGGCTAATCTTTGATCAGCCCCCGAGGCCCCTAGGATAGGTCATTAGGTTAGGTTTGGTCCAAAATCTCGAAAAACAACAAAAACATCACAAAATCAGGATGGATGATCTAATCTGAATAATGATTGAAACACTTTAAGTAAAGGTTGGATATGTTGTATTTTTTATTATTTTGTTATCGTTTCTTTGGAGTAACTCAATGATGTAATGAACTAGAGAAGCTAGGAAGAAGAATGGTATTTTAATTTGTCTGTTGTTTGTGAATTAATTATTTAATGTGTGAATTTTCATGGGATGTGCTCTACAAATGTATCATTGATGACATTCAGAATTCACACATGGAAATAATAGATCCTTGTCTATTAACGCAAGAAATTCTTAGGTCATCTCGATTCAATTATACTTAGATGCTTTTGTTCGCTTGCAATATCAAAAATCATGAGAGTAATACTCAGGTCATCATTGGTCTAAAATATACCTTTGATGCTTGTACTCACTTTCAACATTTTTAAAGCTCTATGATGATACAAAGCACAAAAATTACTATTAAAATGCCAATATTTTTGCATATAGTTGCATGATAAAATTAGATTGCATTCATAAATAGGTTTTTTTTTACATCTATAGAGTATGTGTTACAAAAGTATATGAAAAATTCAAATCGATGATTATTATTTTCTCATAAAAGACTGAGTATACTTGACATAAACAAAAACATCATCGTAACCATGTAGTTGCATCAACATTTTTCACATTAGAAAGAATTTCTATTCATCATTCATTCATTTTTATCAAATCATTGTGCATTCATCATATCATATTTCTCCATATCATATAAAATTTCTTAAACAAAATTTCAAAACTAAATCATATCATTGCATTTTTCATCCATCCACTAATTATTTCTCACATATCATATCATTGCATTCTCCATTTAAATTTTATTATCATTACATCAAGTCATCACATTATCCATTTACATTTTATTATCAATACATTATTATCATACATTTATTAATTTCATCCATCGATCATCATACATCATACATCATACATCCATTCATGATTCATTATTTTATTATTACATCATATTATTGCATTTCCATCAATTCATAATGTATATAATAAATCATCTATTTTTCAACATAGGAACATACATTCCATTTGCATTACATCATTACATCCACATTCATGTATAAAGATGATCATCATATAAAAAGAAAATAATCATGCATCCATATATCGACATCATATATCCATACATCATTCATTAAATGGACCATCATAAACTATAGCATATCACATGATCATCTAGAATCAAGTAAATCATCACATGGCATGTAGAACATGGTAAATAAATGCATCCATCATAGAATCATAATAGAACCCATCATAGATCAATAATAGTTTGTTGCATATCATATACAACATCAATGTAGAGTATACAATGAAGTCTAAAATAAGGGAGATATATCATCAAAACTGGTTGGATCAAAGTATACATCGTGTCTCAAAAATAACACAAAATCATAACAACATCTAAGATTTGCTGCTGCCAAATGGTGCACACATCATGGGACCAGTACCTCCACCACCACTAGATGGACCAGGACCTCCTGGATCTCTGTAAGGAGGTTGGGTCACACCCTCACTGACAATCTTGGTATGTGTCTTGCCTGAACGTGAAGGAGCATAACTCACTCTCTGCTCAATAGGGACTACATCATGATAATGACCCCTGTAAAACTCTACCTCTCAACCAACATGAAGAACCTCCCTCATATAATTGCCAACATTGGTGCCATCAACAATCCATTGTAAAGTATCTATAGTCACCTATGCCCACTTTGTGATCTGCCTGGCACTATCCCTCTCTGCTGTCAGTGTGGCAATTTGTGTCTGTACAGCTGCCAACTATCCCTATACCTATGTCAAGGCCTATGCATGAGCATGTGCCTGGGTCTATAGCTGCATCTTTGTCTTTACAAGTAAACCCTATGCTTGAACAAGTTGCCCCTGTAGAGTTTGAATCTGTATGTGGAGGGAGGCAATCTATGTCTAATGATCCGAAGAAGATGTCTCCACTGCTTGCCTCTTATGAGGCACACTAGTGGATGAACTTGTACTACCTACCACAATACCTCTGCCACCATCCCTTCCATCATCTTTGTCAACGCTACTTCTCTCACCATTGTTGCTCCCCTCACTGTCCTCACTACCACTATCATTATCCTCACCACTACCCTACACATCCTCAATGTCAACATCCTCCTTTCCACCCACATCCTCTACCTCAAAATCCATAGCCTTCTCCTCCACCACATCCTTTGCTCATCTCTGTCACTGACCACGTGCAACCGCAACATCCTCCTCTATAGGCAATGGTGTTGGCTCATCAGGAATAGTGATTTGAGGGCATGGATGTAATGCAAGATAAGATGCATACTCCTTTGTCACTGGCACCTCTGTAATATCATGGTGTATGTCCCAGGCTGAAGGTTGTAAGGTGTGGTATCCCTCTACTAAGGTATCATAGGATAAACATAGCCCCCAATCTACTAAATCGATTTGATGTTGGGCATAATGTGCAACACCCTGGGGTATGCACTGAACAATACCATACTACTTGTAGACCCTTCGTAGTAGGAATCTCTCTAAAATGAAGAGGGTCCTACCAATCAAGTACATAGAATCACACATGTATCCCATCTCCACATCATCCTCATCCCAGTTCTCACAATCCAAATATGGGTGCTAGGTCACTGCCTCTAAGTCATCCAGTACGTGCCTCCAATGCTCCAACTTACCCATCCTAAACTGGGTAAGTCGACCTCTATATCTAAAAACATATGGCCTAGTAGCAGGGCTATCTCAAACAAGCACTGATCATGTGACAATAATGTACTCCCATGCCTAAACCTAAAGCAAGATATCTCCTAATGATAAGCTTCGCCCTTCAAATAGAAAATTGAATGCAAGTCATGATACAGATGTGCCAACATGCACATCCCCTAAGCATATCTAGTCCCATGCACAATCATACTCTCAAGTACACAGCCCCATCCGATAGATAGTCCCTTTGACCTATGATCAAGACAAAGGAACCCTCCAATAAATCCTGCTAGAACTGAAGGTAAGGTGGCATAAGAATCCACCACCAAACTCCATGGAATCCACATCCTAGCAATATGCTCATCCTAAAAGACTCTACAAAGAGCATCTGTCTTGCCCACCTCCTATGAATCATACACAACAACCTCTCCAACAAATGGTATCCACAAAATATGCCAGACATCCTCTAGGGTGATAGTCATCTCGTCGGTGGGTAAGTGGAAGGTGTTATGATCATTATGCCACCGCTCAGCTAAAGCTGTGAGAAGACCCCGATTAATCCTAATTTGGGGCATGTTAAGAAGAGAAGCAAGTCCACACTGAACAATAATTTGTGTCTCATCTAGTGTCAACTATGTAATAAAATCAAAGGTCCATGGGAAACGCTCTAGAATCTGGAGGTTATCCAGAGACTCCTATCATCATGAAATGTTCAAAATCAGTACACTATGTCAAATATCACATGTCATTATACTATCGAATCTAATTAGCTCTTGGTATGAATTTTGGTCAAAATTCATGAGCAAAAATCACCAAACCTCACCTATCATGAGGTCATCATTATCAATCTAAATTGTACTTCACCTAACATGAGGTCAATTTATCAAAATCAACCTCGTCTATCATGAGGTTCATCAAAAATGAGATTATTCCTCACCTATCATGAGAATAATTCTTATTTATCAATCATCAAAATCAATCATCAGGGTTATTTGTATCATCAAATCATATCAAACCAATGGGTTGACACGATCGGAATTGACAAAATCAAGTTTAATATTTGACAAATTTTGCAAATCTGACTTGGATGCGCTAAAATAGGCATTCAAAGTGCTAAAATATCAGAAGTGCTATTTCATCTGTTAGAAGTGCTAGAACAGTTTATCAAAGCGCCATATCACTCAAAGCGCTATTTCACGAGGTCAAAGCACTGAAATAGTCACTTGAAGCGCTAAATTGCCAAAGCACTAAATTAATCACTGGAAGCACTAATTTATCCTACCATAGTGTTAATCTTCTCAAAGTGCTAATTTAAATGCTCAAAGCACTAATCTATCATATCTTAGCGCTAATTTTCCAAAGCACTAAACTACCTAATCGAAGCATTGCTTTTTAGAAGTGCTAAAACATATCCTAAAAGCGCTACACCGAAGTGTAAAAGCAATATGGCGCAAACTTGAAGTGCTAAAACTACAAAATTAAAAAATGCAAAAAGAACAAAAAATGGAAAAAAAACATGAATTACGAGGAGGTCTAGGGGTACGAACCAAAGGTCTATAAGCTGTCGGGCACTGGTGACATCGCACTCACTCGAACTGGTGGGTGTGATAAGGGATCAACATCTTGCTCCAAAGCCGCAAATATCTCTCTCACAAAGTTTCAAAAGTCAAAATGCAAAAATTATTTTGAAAAAGACCCTTTTGACCTTTTATAGGTTATTAAAGGTGGATTATGGTGGGGTTTTTAAACTTTTAATTAATTTTTATGGAGAGATTAATTGAGATTCATCGAGGGACAAACTTTCTAAATCAAATATTGGGAGATAAATCAAATCATCATCAAATAATTAGAAAAAAAATCTAAAAAATCCAAAAAAATCATAAAATCATTAATTTATCTCCCAAGAGGGAATATATTCATCAATCAATTGAAAATCAAGGTATGGGGCATGTCTGGGGCATACTGAAAAAAATTCGTCGATACTAGCAGTAGCAACAAAATTTTCTTTGAAGCAATGCGTAAACACATCACTTCAAAGAGAGGAAAAATATATACACCTAAAAATGGTCTGGAGAATCCAATTGATTAAATATGATTTATTTGATTAATTACCCTTAATTCCTCTACTATTAAAATAAATAGAAATATTTATTTATATAGTTCATCTTAAATTCTTCAATCTTTATTCTCTTATTTTTGTCTTAATTAAATGAACAAATTTCACTTTGATTTATTTAATTATCATAATTAAATTCATCTACTTTTAAATAAATAGAAATATTTATTTAAGTATTTCACATTCTAAATCTTATATTCTTCAATTTTAATTAAATATGCAGATTCAATAGTTTGTATTATTTAATTATCACATCATTCAATCTTAATTAATTAAACAAGGTTAAATACTTTGTTGTTTAATTATCTTGTTCCTTCTATATTTATTTAATAAAAAAATTCCATAGTTTGTTTTATTAAATTATTTATCCTCTTTTTGCTAAATTTGAATAAATCCAAATATTCAAATAAAGGCATAAATCAAATTTCCTCTATTCACTCACCAATAAAATTAGATATTTTATATCTAATTAATTCAACTAGCATTCACGGGAAGCTTTGGAGACAAATTGCAGACAAATTGGAAATCAATCTCTCAAATCTTCTTCCTTTGATTCTTCCTATCTCGCCTGATGTTTTCATGGGGAGGAATCATTCCCTTCATCAACTCCAGCTTCTTCATCTCTCACCATTCAATTCTCCAGATTGAATCCAAGCCTCTGTTTGTTGCCCCTATGCAAATGTGTTGTCAGGAAATCTATAAATACATCCATGTACAAAAAAGAATGGATCCCAATTTTGTGCAATCTTACTCTGCAGGAAATAGAGCAATCAAGCAATCAAGCATCTTAGTATCATAGCAATCATAGCAATTTAGAATCATAATCATGGTTGCATAGTAGTTTTACTGTAGCTTTCATTTATCAGTTTTCATGTCAGAATAGATTATAGTAGCTTATTTTTATCAATTAGATATCATCAATCATCACATCATTGCATTTAGCATCATTCCATTCTCTAGACTGGAATTTTAACAGTCACAAGTGCTTACCAAATCTGAGAGCCCTCTGTGATTTAATAAATCTTTGGAGATAGGAAACAATGAGACACTTTCAAGTTTCTTCTCTTTTTAATAGATTAATTGTTGAATCTTTCATATAATGTTTCATTAAGAAGTGTATTTACATTGTTACTTATTCACACTTACAAACATAAGGAACTATGGCCTTATCTTCTTGATTTTCACATAATGGAATTTGTGGAATGAAGGTTGCTTAGACATAAACATTTTTAGTTTGAAATTTATTAAGACTTTCTTGATGTGGTAATAAAGCTATCTCACTAAATCAAAGATTAAAACCAAATGAACACACCACACATTGGTCTTATTTTTGAGACACATTCACTCCCTAAAACAAGAAAAGTGAGACAAGGAAAGTATTACAAACATTGAGTCCAAGTTCTATTATCAAAAACATTAAGTTCTTAAGGTTTTATCACTTTAGAGGTAAAGCATGTTTCTCACCATCTTGGTCTTGTAAAAAAAAGGTCCCTTTTAGGATAACAGGTTTTTGGGTCTAAACATCTTCATCACATTTGGCATTCCACTTCACAAAAAACTTTAGAAACTTTGGACACATCAACACTCTAAGACTTAGGCAATTATCAAGCCAATTCCCTAACTTAGCTACTTTATGTGTGAAATGAATCCTTTTCCATGCACTTAATTGAGTTATTCATCACATTTTTTGAACTAGTTTATCTTAAAGGTCACAAGACTACCTTAAATATTTACAACTTCATTGAACACCTTTTTATCCAAGACATCAAAACATCAAACCATTTTAAGTCTAAAAGTGTTGTCCAAAACTTTAGAAAGTTAATCCCCCATATCATTCACCATTTTCATCATTCACTCACATCATTGGTCCAAAACAACTTAGAGGGTCCCTTTTATTTAAATTTGAGTCAACTAGAGAGTTTCAACACTATAAATCTTAACACACCTCTCCCATATTTGACCCACAATTTATGGTTACAATGAGATGAAAACACAGGAGAATCATGGAACAAACTAAAAATACATCTACCACAAGTGATACTATCCCACAAGAATTTGATCCTATAAGAGAGGGGGGCCAACCACGTCAAGGCTCTAGGTCATGAAGATTTGAGAGCAGAAGGCTTACCTAACCTTACCTCACTCTAAAGGGATGCAGATCAAGAATGAAGAGCACTATGAAGTACTTATATCACTCTACAAACTCGAAATTCTACTTGGGTCTAGACAAGCCAATTTTTGGAGTTTGATTTGTACCTCAAACAACTCTTTGCCTGAGGACGACAATGCGATTATGGGATGACAATGTGGTGTGTTGGTATCTCTCTAGTGTGTTGGCATTTTTATGGACAAAAAATGTAAAGTACAACTGAGAAGCTACTAGAAACCTATTTACAACTTAGCTAAATGATTTTAATGAAAATGACATAATGATAAAATATAGAAAGTAAATGTGTAAGTAATAAAGCAAGTAGATAAAGACTAAGGTGATGAAAACCAACTCACTGAAATGCCAGTTCACTAGTGAGCTCCACGTACACATTCACCTACACACAAGCAAGAAGGGGAAAATTGTTGGGGCTATATAGGGGTTTGCCTCAGTTAAACCCTCTCTTTGGTATTTCCACCTCCATAGACAGCTAGAAATTAATGAAGTAGAAAAGTATGATGAAGAAGATGAAATAAGTGCAATGAACACTACAAAATTCAAATTCTACTCTATCAAACCACAAAGGAGAGGAATGAAGTGTTACCACCTCCACCCAAAGGCTCTTCAAGGCCAATGAAGGGAGAATAGAAGAAGCGAACTTGGAAAAATCACCACAGCTGTAGTGGTGATGAAGGGAGGTCTCACAAGACTCCAAACTTGCAACTTCTATGGCTGCCTCAAACATGCAATGTGGAGTTGATGGAGCATCAAGCTACTGCAATGCTCAAGCTGAGTGGTGAAAAATGGAGTGCTAGAATGTTGTGAATGAAAGAGTTTAAGTGAAAATGCTTGAGAATATCCAAAATTTGTGAAAGGATGAAGTGATAGTGAATAGAATAAATTTGAAGACCAAAATGGAAGAGAGGAGCCATTTTTTGAGTCACTTGGTCGCACAAAGGCATTACAATTTGACCCCAATCAGGTGTGTAATGTCCCTATGGATTCTAGATGTAGGAATCTATCAGGGATGGTAGTGCGTTGCTAGACTTCCACCTATCATACTCGCATATTTGATGAAAATTCCCCCACTAACACACAAAACATGTGCCAAGTTGATGCATTATGGATGGGTGATGTGGAATTTTTCCTTTGGATTTTATTTTCTGAGGTGAGGCTATGTGAAATGGGAATTTACGCAAGGTGCAAAAATTCACTCCTATACATTTTTCCCCCACTTTTGTGAGCACGAATATTGATAAGAGTTTAGTAAAGTAGATATAAGAGATATAGATGTATACGTGAACCATCAAGGAAGTAGACCGCGATCTAGAAATCTTGAAAACATAGGGAAGGTAAAGGACTCCACAAGTGCTCTCTCTTTAGGAGTTTCAAATAAAATGACTCCATAGCTCCGCAAAACTATGAAGTTGCACAAAGTACACTAAAGGCCCTAAGACCAATGATGGAAAAATCGCACAAGATGTAAGTGTCTCATAGGCTTGTAGACCTACAAGAAGGAATTCCCCCAAGTACTCTCTCATGAAGAAATCCTAGTGGAAGGGGGACTCCGTAGAGTCGGAATGGAAAGCAACTTCATAGGCACACTTGCAAAGCACTATGTTAACCCACAGAGAGAACATGTTAGAAAGAAAAAATAAATCATGTAGGAAAACAAGAAAAACATCAAGAAATCAAAATTCTATCAAAGGCGTCCCTCAGGAACCCTTTCAAAAGAAGAGGGATCATCTCAAGAAACGCGCTATTTGAAAGTGTAAGAATTATTTTCACAAATCAATTCAATGTCAAGGAATCCTTTTGAAACACATTCACTTCATCAAGGAATTTGAAAGGAAGAGAATACCCCCTTTTGAGGGGAAGGTCAAAGCTTATCCCATACGAAAATTTTCTCCCTCCTCAAAGTAAATTTCTCAAGTTCTTTCTTTGCGAACCCATGAATGAAGGAAACATGTTTTGTTAGGGGGTCCAAGTTGAGAATGCAATTTTTGAAAAGGGTTGTAAATATTTTTTGAGAAAAGATTCATTGGCAACGAATACATTTTCTAAAAATTGAATTTGTCATAGTAGCCTCTTCCTTAGGGTGGTGTGTGTTGAATGCAAAGGCATGCAATAGCCTAAGGAGAGAAAAGCAAGAATGAAGAAGTGATGTTGTGGCCTGCAGGACATGGTGAGATGTCACCATGGTGATGTTGTCACACAGACAAGGGACAACACATAGGCACCACAACATAACAACTCAAGAAAAGAAGAGAGAAAGATGAAAAAAGATACAAATACATTACAAACAAAGGGCACAGGGGTGATCTGATAGTTTGGGGTCAGAGCTACTCATAAATATATAAGTATAATAATAGTATATAGATGAAATGTCATCAACCCCTACTATATCAGAGACCATGTGAAGAATGCATGAGAAGACAAAGTAAAAATAAAAAATTGGTTCAACATGGAAGGGAAGCCTAAATACCCCCAACACCTTGCATCATCCCTAATTTTCTAAAAATTAAGACACATAACAAAGGAAGAATGATGATATAGATAGAAGAAGTTTATGAAACATAATCACTCCTATATCTAAGAACCTACAAGGTTGAAAAGGGTCATATATGAACAAATAACGCAAGCACGGGGGAACACATCACAAAAAACACACACCTAATCTAAAGTTAAAGAAGAGGTCTTGCAAGAGCACCTACACCTTGTGAAGTCTAAGTTGATAGCTAGGTGTGTCTTGTGTTCATTTATGCTTAATAAGGTCTAAAGGACCAGTCATAATGTAATTTGAAAAGGTTTTGAATCATTTAGTTGAATTTGTCAGTTTGATTCATAATGCCAAGGCCATGTGAAATCATGAGTTTTAAGGGATATGGGGAGTAGGGTCTTATTCCATGTTAAATAAGGTCTCAATGAGCATTTTAAATGTATTGGAGGGCTTAATAGGTCAGTTAGGTGGTATTTGCAAAATCAAGTTGATCAAGTTGTAATGGGGTAGTGATTAAGAGCAAAATTGGCAAAAATTGTCATCTTAGACTCTAACAAAAGGTGGTTATGGTAGTTGGTCGGTTCAAGGGGTGGTTTGGATGTTATTACATGATATATTTTTGTAAGATCTCGAATTGAGGCTGTTGGAGAAGTTTGGAATGAGTTTCTAATAAGAAGTTTGCTGTTTTTTTGTGTTTTCCATTAAGAAATTGCTGATCCCGTGCATTGTACGACCTGTACATATTGTTTTACACTACAAGCCTATTATGGTTGGATAGATAATTAAATAACCTTTCTTTTGGCGTTGGAATGGTGTGATTTCATTGAGAATTGAGTGAGATATCCCCGTTTTACTACCGGGTGGTCTCAAATCCCATGTTTTTCCTGTTTTCCTGAACTTTGCAAGCATTGTACGGATCTGTACCATCACCATATGATCTGAGACTTATATCATCTTGTAGGGGAATGAAATAGCTTTCATCTGAATCCAATTAGAGGTTCTAATATTGATTTTTGAGAGAGATCTCTTCATTTTTCTGGGACTGCCTGTTTCTAACTAATTTGAGGGTTTGATTGGTGTAAAAAATGATGTTCTAGTCATTCCACTTGCTGTCCAGCCCTGTAACTCGGTGGAATGACTTATTTCATGGAATTTTAGATGTACCAATGGTTTGGGAGGCATAAAATACAAGTTGTATGGTTTTAGGGGGATGCCTTAGGGTGTTTTCATGAGTTTTCCAAGTGAAATTGAGGAACTAAAGTAAGGTTTTGGAAAAATATGATTGGAACTCTATATGTGATAGTGTTTTGAGTTTTTGCAGGTCATTTTATGAAGGTCTAATGTATTGGAATGTTATGATATGTCTTGGAACCCATATTTTCAATAAACCCTCATGAATTGTGCCTAAAACAAGGTTTTTCAAGTTTGGCATGTATTTGTCCGTACCAATGGAATATTTTTGTGATTTTGGAGGTTTGAAGGCATATGAATTGCTGCACCAAGGTTTCATGGTCCTATGATAGGTTTAAAGGCATGTTGCTTTGAAAAATAGGCCTAATCAGCATAATTGAGCCTCCTGGGTCTGCATCATAGTGGTATCAGAGCATCAGGAAGTAGATCTATTTTCATTTTGCAGGGTTGAAGAAGAGGCAAGGTTGACAAGATGCCTCCAAAGAAGAATGATATGGCTAAAGAGATGAAGGAGATGAAAGATAGGCATGCAAGAGAACTCAGAGAGTTGGAAGAGAGAGTCATAGCCTTGGAGACAAACAAAAGAAGGGAAGTGGAAGAGACTGAGACTGAAGAAGAGGAAGATGAGGAGTTTGAAGATGTGGAAGAAGAGCTTACTCCAGAGGATCAAAGAATTGCAAGGTTGCTGAAGGCAATAAAGAATGACAAACCTAAGGTAAAACTTGATGTTCCTAAGTATGGTGGTAGTTTAAATGATGAAGAACTATTGGATTGGATTGCTCAAATAGATAATCATTTTGAATGTGATGAGGTTCCTGAAGAACAAAGGGTCAAGATTGCAAAAACTAAGTTGCAGGGTCATGCTTTGGTATGGTGGGATTACCTTCAATCTGAGAGGAGGAAGCAAGGAAAGTCTAAGATCACATCATGGGATAAGATGATATCAAAAATCAAAGGTAAATTCTTACCCAAGGATCACCAAGTTCAATTGTTTAAGAGATTGCAAAACTTAAGACAAAGGGAAATGGATATTAAGTCTTATACTGAGGAGTTTTATAAATTGAGTTTAAGATCTGGTCATCATGAGAATGAAGATGAAAAGATTGCTAGATATGTTGGTGGTTTAAGGCTTAATATACAAGATGAATTGGTTTTGGCTAACCCTAGGAGTGTAGAGGATTGTTATCAAATGGCTATTAGGGTGGAGGAGAAAATGAAGAGAAGGCAAGACAAAGCAGCAAGAGGAAGAGGCAACACTTCTAGAGGAAGAGGGTTCAATCCTAGTTCAAAGACAAACAATGAGGGCCAAGGAGAAGACAAGAAGGATCAAGAGAAATCTGATTCAAGAGGTGGATGGAGAGGTTCAAGAGGCAGATTTGGTGGAGGAAGAGGTTCCTATCAATTCTCAGGAAGATGCTACAATTGTAACCAGCCTGGACACCCAGCCTTCAAGTGTCCTGAAAAGCAAGCCTCAAGCTCTTATGGTGGAGAAAGGAGGAATCAATTAGTGCATGAAGATGAAGAGAGTGGGAATTCACCTATAGTTAACCTTACATCAGAAGAAGGAGAGGCACTCATGATAAGGAGAACTGTGTTGCAAGCATCCAAGGAGGAAGAATTGAGTCAAAGGAGGAGTCTATTCAGAACTACATGCAAAAGCAAAGGTAAAGTGTGTCAAGTTGTCATTGATTCTGGTTCTCAAGATAATCTAGTGTCTAGGGAGATGGTGGATAAGTTGAGTTTGGAAAAGTTACCTCATGAATCACCTTATAGAGTTTCTTGGGTCAATGATAATCAAACTTTGGTGGTAAAAGAGCAAGCATATGTTGATTTTCAGATTGGAGAGTATAAGGATAGGGTTCTATGTGATATTTTGCCAATGGATTGTTGTCATGTGCTCTTAGGGAGGCCTTGGCAATTTGATAGGAGGTCTATATATGATGGCTGGGAGAACACATACACCATCAAGAAGGAGGACAAAACTTTTAAGTTGCTTCCCTTGAAAACAAGTGTAAGGGATAAGGGTAAGTCTAAGGTAGTGTTGTTTGGCAAGAAGGAGCCTTTAAGGCCTGAGGACAGTAAGTCTGATATGGTTGCAGGTTTAGAACAGATTAGTGGTGTTGTGACAGCAAGGAAGGCACCCACAAATGATGTTAAGATAGTATGGAGTTTGTTTTTGCAAGGGGCAACGAGAGAACTCAAGCCTAAGTCTGATTTGATCAAGGTAAGTGATAAGTGTGCAAAGGAGTATGAAGGACAGGGTGAAATTGTTGTTGGGACTATGGTGTGTCCCATTACTATGAAGGTTGCTGCAAGCCAAGTGAAATTTGGTAATGCAAAAGAGGATAGAGTTGTTAGTGCAGGGGCACAAGAGGATGGTGACATGGCAGGTCTAGGGGCATTACAAAAGGAACAAATTAAGCAAAGGCATGCAGGTCTGATCACAGAGCCAGTAAGGCAGAATGTGCAAGGAATGGTGAGGAGCTATCCATGTATGGGTGGAGCAAGGAAGAGAGCAGGTTTATATGATTCTAATGTTTGTTTATCTGCAGGTCTAAGGCATAGAACAACACCAAATTTTGATCCAGGACTAAAGAGATCAGTACCAGGTCTGAAGATGCTTGAAGCAGCAATGAGAAGGCCAAGAACAAGTTTCCACTCTTGGGGCAAGAGTCTTTTTTATGGGGGGGTGTATGGTGCAAGAGCACCTACACCTTGTGAAGTCTAAGTTGATAGCTAGGTGTGTCTTGTGTTCATTTATGCTTAATAAGGTCTAAAGGACCAGTCATAATGTAATTTGAAAAGGTTTTGAATCATTTAGTTGAATTTGTCAGTTTGATTCATAATGCCAAGGCCATGTGAAATCATGAGTTTTAAGGGATATGGGGAGTAGGGTCTTATTCCATGTTAAATAAGGTCTCAATGAGCATTTTAAATGTATTGGAGGGCTTAATAGGTCAGTTAGGTGGTATTTGCAAAATCAAGTTGATCAAGTTGTAATGGGGTAGTGATTAAGAGCAAAATTGGCAAAAATTGTCATCTTAGACTCTAACAAAAGGTGGTTATGGTAGTTGGTCGGTTCAAGGGGTGGTTTGGATGTTATTACATGATATATTTTTGTAAGATCTCGAATTGAGGCTGTTGGAGAAGTTTGGAATGAGTTTCTAATAAGAAGTTTGCTGTTTTTTTGTGTTTTCCATTAAGAAATTGCTGATCCCGTGCATTGTACGACCTGTACATATTGTTTTACACTACAAGCCTATTATGGTTGGATAGATAATTAAATAACCTTTCTTTTGGCGTTGGAATGGTGTGATTTCATTGAGAATTGAGTGAGATATCCCCGTTTTACTACCGGGTGGTCTCAAATCCCATGTTTTTCCTGTTTTCCTGAACTTTGCAAGCATTGTACGGATCTGTACCATCACCATATGATCTGAGACTTATATCATCTTGTAGGGGAATGAAATAGCTTTCATCTGAATCCAATTAGAGGTTCTAATATTGATTTTTGAGAGAGATCTCTTCATTTTTCTGGGACTGCCTGTTTCTAACTAATTTGAGGGTTTGATTGGTGTAAAAAATGATGTTCTAGTCATTCCACTTGCTGTCCAGCCCTGTAACTCGGTGGAATGACTTATTTCATGGAATTTTAGATGTACCAATGGTTTGGGAGGCATAAAATACAAGTTGTATGGTTTTAGGGGGATGCCTTAGGGTGTTTTCATGAGTTTTCCAAGTGAAATTGAGGAACTAAAGTAAGGTTTTGGAAAAATATGATTGGAACTCTATATGTGATAGTGTTTTGAGTTTTTGCAGGTCATTTTATGAAGGTCTAATGTATTGGAATGTTATGATATGTCTTGGAACCCATATTTTCAATAAACCCTCATGAATTGTGCCTAAAACAAGGTTTTTCAAGTTTGGCATGTATTTGTCCGTACCAATGGAATATTTTTGTGATTTTGGAGGTTTGAAGGCATATGAATTGCTGCACCAAGGTTTCATGGTCCTATGATAGGTTTAAAGGCATGTTGCTTTGAAAAATAGGCCTAATCAGCATAATTGAGCCTCCTGGTGCATCAAGGTCCCCCTAACACTCATCAACCAAGAGGTCGTTTGCTTCCCAATATAGATCATTATATGGGGAAGGAAGATGAGCCTACATTGGTGGAATATTAAGGGGAGGCACTTCCAACCCTCCCACAACAAGGGCCAAGGGAAGAAGGCCCCACAACATCTTCCCCATTCCGCTCTTATGGAGCAATGGTCAGCGATTGCATGAAGATCACTGACAAGGCCAAGACCTCATCTAAAGAGTTGAACATGCACTTCATGGGAGTGCCATGTGTTACCTCAATAGGCGATGGAGGAATTTCTTGAAATTTACTTCTAGGCTCACTGAGTGACTCAAGAGCAGTGAAAAACTCAGGGGAAGCCAGAACTTGCTTTGTCCCTAGGATGGTACAAGCTAGCACAAGACCACCCTTTAAAGAGGGCGGACTCCTCTTACACCCTCCTTTTCTAGAAGGGCCAACCTCCATTTTTTTCTTCATCAGAGGATGTGAACTCCCCACATACAAGGCGAGAGGCATGGAGGAGGAGGAGAAAACTACGACATACACCACCACAGTGTTTAACATATCCATGGGTTTTGGGAATGATGTGATATCTTGAAGGGACATCAAAAGAGGTAGCTTGATTAAAGGAGTGATAAATACCTGCACTGTTTTAGGGTCAAGGGAACTCAGGCTCACAACAAGAGCTAGAAGTAGGACTGAGTTTGATTGAATGGAAGTAGATGGGATGGGAGAGGAGGACACAAGAGGAGGTCCTGAGTCAAGGGCGGTCAACTCTCCTTCTTTCCTCTGCAAAGTGATCTACTCAACAGCTAGAGACTTCTGCTGATGCTTACGCTCACATGCAAGGCAATTTATGCAACTCTTAGATCCAGAGGCCGAGAGTTGAGAAGGGACAAAAGGATCTTGCTCAACCATAGGGGTGTCCATTGAGTCATCTCCGAAAAATGGATAGACTCTTGAATGGGAGCAGGAGGAATAGGTTGAGAGATAATAAGGGGATTCAACTCCAATACCTCGGTGGCTGGCCTCTTCCCATTCACTAATTTTGGAGCAAGAGTGGTAGGAGGCCATGGAGGCTGAGATATAGAGGATTCCTCATGAGGACCCTTTCTTCTACCACATTGAATGGGCCTAGGCACCATGGGCATAATGTGAAGTTTGAATGTAGGACACTTGGGCTTTCACCAAGTAGGCACTATAAGATTCTCCCATAAATGCAAAGAAATTTCTAATGACACCATAGCATGGCGAGAGGATGTGTCAGGCTAGACAATGGAAAAGGAGGAAGAGGAACCTCAAGAGTGCTTCCCTTCTTCCCTCCTACGTACCATGGTGGCATCATTGTTAGCTTTCAAGCAAGCCCTATGCGAGACAACATAGAGAGATGTAGGCTACCTTAATTTAGGAATTAACCACCCTTTCTTGTACTTCTCATGATTTCAATACAAGAGTTTCATCCTAGTCGAAAGAGGACCAATGGGTGTGGGCCAAAATTAATCTATGGAATAACTACCATGCGCAACTAGCGGTTTATAGCCAATGTCATGGATCACATGCACTAAACCCTCATGAATAAACTTTGAAAATTTATGTATGACCAAAGGAACTGCATTCATAGCTACTAACCAGGGGATACTCATCTTCACTCTAAATATTTTGGACCCCAGGATTATGTCAAAGTGCATGTTCACTAACTTAAGTCCAACTAGGAATGACAAGGTGATGCTACCAAGAGGGGGTACGGAAAGTATGTTATGTGTGTGAATGGTGCTCTCATGTGTGTCATACCCATCCTTATGTAGGAAATTAATTAACATGATCTCCTCAATTATGATATTCACCTGGAACATCAAGTCAACAAGGACACCTCCTACAATGTTTATTGATTCACACAAGGATATAAAGAGGAGATGTCTCTCTATTATAGCCCATCAGTAAATCCTATGAGGTGAAGGCTATACCAAGAACACTACTCATAGGATACATGAAGGGGATAGGTAGATGTAAAAGGGAGTCATCGTGTTCACTAAATAATACTCTCACAAAGCCCCCCAAAGGTTTGCAACTTGGACAATGACCCAATTAAGGATTTTTTTTGTAACGCTTACGGAACCTTACAACTACACCTACTAGGGGTCACAAGTTGGGTTGTAAGGCGTAACACCTCACAACACTCACACCTAAAACACTCCTAGGACATGAGGAAAGGACCTTTCATCACTGCTAAACAAAAAAAAAATGGTTCACATCGGGTTCACCAAAAATGTAAGAGAGGGGGACCAACCACTCAAGGCTCCAGGTCATGGAGAGCCAAGAGTAGAAGGCTGCCCTAACTTACCTCACTCTAAAGGTTTGAAAATTGAGAATGAAGAGCACTATGAAGTACTTATGCCAATCTATAGAGAAATTTTACTTAGGGCTAGATGAGTCAATTTCTGGAGTCTGAACTATACCTCAGGCAACTCTTTGTTTGAGGATGACAACACGGGTCTAGGATGAAAATATGACATGTTGGCATCTCTTTGACATGCTGGCATCCGTATGGCCAGATAATGTAAAGTACAATCGACAAACTACCAAAAACCTACTTATAGCCTAGCTAAATGATTTTAATGAAAAGGATAGAATGATAAAATACAAAAAGTAAATGTGTATGTAATAAAGCAAGTAGATAAAGACTAAGATGATGAAAACCAACTCCCTAAAATTCCAGATCACCAGTGACCTCCACATACATGTTCACCTACACACAAGCAAGAAGGGGAAATTTTTTGGGGTTGTTTAGGGGTTTGCCTCAGTCAAACCCTCGCTTTTGTGTTTCCACCTCCATGGATAGCTAGAAAGAAACAAAGTAGAAAAGTATGATGAAGAAGATGAAAGAAGTGCAATGAACACTACAAAAAATAAATGTTACTCTATCAAAACACAAAGGAGAGAAATGAAGTGTTACCACCTCCACCCAAAGGATCTCAAGTCCAATTAAGGGAGAATGAAAGCAAAAAACTTGGCAAAGTCACCACTATCATAGCAGTGATGAAGAGAGGTCTCACAAGAATCCAAGCTTGTAACTTCTATGGATGCCTCAAACGTGTAATGTGGAGTTGATGGAGTGTCAAGTTGTTGCAATGCTCAAGTTGAGTGGTGAAAAATGGAGTGCTAGAATGTTGTGAATGAAAGAGTTGAAGTAAAAATTCTTGAGAATGTCTAGAAGTTATGAAAATATGAAGTGATGGTGAATAGAATGGATTTTAAGGCCAAAATAGAAGAGAGGATCCATTTTTTGGGTTGGTTGGTCACACATAAGTGTTACAATTCAACCCCATTCAGGCATGTGTAACGTCCTTGTGGATTCTAGATGCAAGAATATTTCAGGGACAACAACGTGTTGTGTAGATGTATGTACACCGTGCTCACTTCCCTGACAAAAATTCCCCCACCGACACACAAAACACGTTCCAAGTGGATGCATTCTGGATGGGTGATGTGGAATTTTTCCTTTGGATTTTATTTTCTAAGGTGAGGGTATGTGAAAGGGGAATTTACACAAGGGGTGCAAATTCGCTCCTATACAGATCCAAGGATCCATTCTACCCCCTCACAACAACCCCAAAATCCATTAGACAAATGGTATGAGGTAGAAGATGTCACAAACAACCCCCATGAGCTCACTGAGGAAGAAATCCTTGAATATCAACAAGATCCTAAGACAACCCACATCATTAACACTTTGATGAAAAAGAACCCAACTCAATACATGATGACTTTAGCAAAAGAAGGGGCTAAACTCCCTTCTAAATTTGAATTTGACACCACTAGGGAACAAAGCTTATAGAATGTGGCTTCAATTCTCCAAAATTTCATCACACAACCCTTGTCACAAGGCTTGACTCCATCTACAATTCAACCAACATCATCCCTTGTACCAAGTCAAACATTAACTCCTAGTCTTGCAACTAGAATTTCCACCGACCTTAGTCACACTCTTCCTTTAGAAAGAAACACACTTTTGGGTACACAAAAAAACCAACCTTCCCCAAAACACAAGTTGGAGAAAAAAATTTGGTGCCCCATCACATTATTCCACCACCATTCCTATACACCCTCTACACCCATACGTACCACTTACATTTCATAACACCACGATGGCCTTAAAATTTCAAGTGCAACCATCTTCTTCCATCACCGCAAGTACCCAAAGTGTGCCCAATGTTACACAAAGTAATGTGAACCAAGTGCCTCAAGAAGAACAATAAGATAAATTTAACACCCTTACACAAAGTCAAACCTTAACACAACTAGGGACATCTTCATCCAACCACCCCATTGGCCCATAAAACCCATTGGTTCCACAAAACACATCAACCCCATCTATCATCATTACAAATCAAAGCAACACATTGATCAAATCCCATCAACCAAGGTAATACCTTGGTCCCACGACAAACACAACCATTGAACCCTCAAAACATTAGTCAAGGGAACCCTTCAAAATAGTTGATTCAAGGTCCAAATTTTTCATTGATATCGCATAGTAGTACAAAAACAACAATATATGACTAAATAAACTACTAAAAATTGCATATAAATGACTAATTTTGGTCACGTGACCATTAGTAGTTTATTGCTGGTCATTTATAACATGACCAAATTTATGACTAAACTATTTAATTCATTTATCTAATCATTGATTTAGTCATTGATTTGGTCATTGATTTGGTCATTGATTTAGTCATTGATTGTTGTTAGCTGGTCATTTATTTAGTCATGGTAGTGATTTATTTAGTCATGGTAGTCATTACTTTAGTCACATATTTAGTCATATATTTAGTCATTAATTTAGTCATATATTTATTCATATATTTAGTCATTTTAATTTACCGGTTTCCATTTATTGGTAGTAAATATAGTCATGAAATGAATAATTTATTAAATACCACAAATTTTATAATGCAAAACTAACATAATATTAAACTTGAACTAAAACATAAAAGCAAATAAAAATATTACATATACAAACAAGCTACAACATGCTAGAATTAAAAAGATTAATTCAATATCATGATAAATAAAAGCAATTTGCAATAAAAAATTTAATGCAAATATATATATATCAAGTTATAAGATGTCAAAGTTTTCTAAGAGTATATATGTAAATATAATCAAAAATGTCAAAGTTGTCTAAGAGTTTCCAACTCTTTCAAATACACCATGATAGTTAAGATCCCTGAACAACACATTCAAAATACTACATAAACTAGTGAACCAATATGTCTAACAACTAGTACATGATAAACATGTTCAACTATGTAATCTTTTGCAAATATTTTAGTGGCCACCGTGTGAAGGTTCCCTCTTTCTATTTTAGACGAACTCCATCTATTTTGTCTTCATAAACAAGGGGTATGTTATTTGTGACCTTTAAAATGTTTGCATCTGCATCTCTTGTTCCTTTCAAGTTGAATCCATGTACAATAGATAGGGATTGAATCTTCCCAATTCCCACAACATTACCATCAAATGGATCTAACACCCTAAATTTATCCCCTTCTTTGAGTTTATCAATACAATTCTACAAAAAGAAAAAAAAATAACACATTATATTTTACATAGGTAATGATTACCCTTGTTTGCATAATAAAAAAACCATTACTTACTTAAATAGTACTTGCATGTGTGTGTTAAAATAATTGCAAAAGGAAAATTTCAAAAATAATTGCAATGATACCTTATGAATGTTTTACCCTGAAAATTACCTTAGCAATCTCATATTTTTGTTGATCAAGAGGCCTGGTAGTCTAGATGATTATTACCATCCATAGGGTATAAAGTCAACCAGAAAGAGAATGGGGGAGAGGGATTAGAGTAAGCATAGATTCCAAGAACCATTCATCAATATAATTTACTAAAAAACCAACACTCATAGCAATGCTTACAATGTTACTATTAGCTTCATGCTAATCAGATACAAAAGCCACAAATATAAACACTACATTGCCATGCACACATACCAAACACGTAAAGTTATGACAACACTATTACACATAAAAAAGTTAGCTAATGCATAAAAACAAAGAATTCAATATGAGAGCACTACTACTGCTGCTACAAGGTGAAGGTGAAATACATTGGGATGTACAAAAATAGTGGCATTAAATCTCTGAAACATAACCCCATGCAGTCAACATAACACTGCCAATGATGCCACATAAAAGAAGAACACAGAACAAAATGTATCAATGCAACATATGACAACCATTAAGAGAAATCATTGAGGAAACAATGCAATCTTTCTCTATGGCTTTCAGAGCAATAGTAAAGGAGTAAAAAATAAGGTTGGATGTAGAGGTCACATAAATAATAGAGAAATAGCCTTTCACTATTAGAAAATAGTGTAAGAGTATGCAAAAAGAAGTAAGGAATGATGTCCAATGAACAAGTGGTAGTGGAATGCCATGAAGTTAAAAACAAAATGATAAGCATGGCACCAAGGAATGTAAGGAAAAGTGCAAAGACAACAAAAAACAACCATCATGTCTTCTAGCATTTTTTTTTTTCATCCCAAATCACCAAGGGTTGTAGATCTATTAAGAGGGATACAAGTTTGTAACAATAAAAGGATTTAGAATTTGTCATAATAAA